>SJYT01040208.1:162747-251868 GCA_006410635.1 Cephalophus harveyi
TATATTAATCATATATTAATACTTTCTAGGACTTTTCTTTTGACTTGTTTCAAAAGTATACTCTATACTGAATTGCTCAAGAAAGAAACAAATAAACAATATGTTAGTGATTCACAGCCAATATTTAACCTGGAAAAAAAAGAAAAACACCAAGTAGAACAAAGAATACACTTAAATTCAAATAAACAAGTCTTTTAATTTACTCTTACAACTATTTCACAAGCAATGTAGAAATTTAGTGCTCTCACCAAGAACATGAAAATACAACTTTATGTTGCTCTGGCTATACAAATATGTCCAAATGCTCTCACTTGAAACAAATCAGATTAACCACCTCATTTTACCTTGTGCTAAGTACTCAATTATGAAAAGACAAAAGTTAACAGGAAAAGAAAAGAGAAGTCAATCCTGGCTATGAAGGACAATCTGTGTAGGTGGGTATGGCTGATAAATCTAGGACTACTTCGAGATGATATCTAGACCAAAAACGTCTTATTTTATCTTTAAAATAAAATATAAATGTCTAATAAAAAGAAAATCCTTCAATTCAAAAGATAAACTGGATTAAAAATTTTTTTTCTAACATTACATTTAGAATAAATGGGAAATAACTTAATTCCTTAACCTAGCAGCTCTGTTATAAAATCTTATAATGGAAACAGACTGACTTTCACCTCCTCCCTTAACCTGTCCCTTCTATTGGCCTTTATTATCTGGCCAGCCTGCTGGCCTTCTGTCTGCCATCAGGCTGCAAATCAGACACTTGACTCATACCCTAATATCCTTTAGACAATCTACTTGACAAACCTAATCCTCCGACTAGTCAGTTACCATCCCACATTGTTCACTTTTAGATATTTGATAATATAAAAATATTTCCCTAGGCTAATAAGATATATAAAGAGATACTAGTATCCCAAAACACAAATAGCTGAAGCCTCTAGAAAAGTAAATAGTGATAACAAGCAAGCAAAAGTACAACTCTACCACCACCTTTTATAGTCCAAATCATATTTTAAAAGCAATCTCAGTAATTCTTATGCATCATGTGATTTTGTTCCTAAAAGATTCTGACCTTAAGTCCCTTTCCCAGATCCAAGAGAAGAAATGATTCTAAAATCCATTAATTTTACTTAAAATGACACTCTTTTGCCCCCAAATAATTAGATAATTCTGTACTCTTCTTATTAACTATCCCCCCACCCCAATTAGTCAAAAGAATATTATTTAACACCCCAATGTGTAATTCTGGTTTGTAATATTTTTAATTGATGTAAAAATACTTACTTAGGCTACTTAGTTGTCTAATTATATTTGCCAAGGAAATATTGGTCACACATTCCAGTTCATTCTTAATTCCTCTAGGCAGTGCAGTGTGACACAAGTGCCTAGGATCAATGTTTCTTTTCACTAATGGCATCTTGAGATCAACCTTTGTGCCAGTTCACCTGTAGGAAATCATACAATAAATTAACACTTTTCAGTTTTAACCAACACAGCGTGAGACCTTATCTTTCACATTTCATAATAAAATATTTGCTAGTATGAAGACGGTGAAAATGGAGTCACACCTGACTAAATAAAACTGATTTAACATTTTTAATAAAAATGATTTAACATTTTTATCTTCAATTATTAGAATGTCAATATTATATGAAACTTTTAAAATTTACTTTCAATGTCAACTGCTTCATGATGAATTCATAATCATTACCACTATTATTCTCTTAACACCACTGATTTTTCTTACTAAAACTAGAGGTTTTTGTTCTAGAAAGTTAGTATGGAAGGTCCTCTGTAAGGAATTACCTAAGAGAATTAAAGAAGCTGCAAGATTAGCATCAAAATTACTTTTCCACATAAAATGTATTTGGCATTCAATAGCTCAAAAATCAAATAGTCCATGTAATCCTCAATATCATCAAAACCAACCAAAAAATATTTATTTAACAGATCAACCTTCTTTGAATTACAGTCAGTCCTCACTTCCCAGGCTTCCCATAGGCAAATTTTTCAGCTTCCACAGTTCAGTTAAATACCAGTCCCCCAACAACATGGTTCTAACTTCATACTACAGTATACTAACTGTGAGTAACTACATAAATACAAATTTCTTTGCTGGCACTTCAGTTCACAAGTCATCATTTCAGTGACCAATCACATCACTTTTTTTCAAACTCTATTGATGAAAGGTAACTTCTCATCTGTTACTCAGTTCATCTACAGATAGTGAAGCATGTAGTTGGTTTATATTCTTGCCTCTCAATGATAAACTCATGTGAAATTTTACAAAATGATAACTGAAAGAGAAAACTGGCCAATAATGATAAAAATGTGGCAAAGAAAGAAAAAATGATGACATTGGAGTGAAATTCAAATTGAATATAAGTGGATTAACAGAAAAAAAAGTTGATCGTGGAAATGTTGCCACTACCACTGTTTGAGAGACACTAGAGATGCAGTCAGAGGAATTTAGTGAAGGTAAAATTATTGAAATGAGGAAACTAGTTGTCACAAAAAGATGTCCCAAAAGAAGTCACAACAGCAAAAAACTTCACAATAAAGGAATTCTTAGGTAAGAAGAGAAGTGAAAAGCAAAGGAGAAAAGGAAAGATATAAGCATCTGAATGCAGAGTTCCAAAGAATAGCAAGGAGAGATAAGAAACCCTTCCTCACGATCAATGCAAAGAAATAGAGGAAAACAATAGAATGGGAAAGACTAGGATCTCTTCAAGAAAATTAGAGATACCAAGGGGACATTCCAGGCAAAGATGGGCTCAATAAAGGACAGAAATGGTGTGGACCTAACAGAAGCAGAAGATATTAAGAAAGGTGGCAAGAATACACAGAAGAACTGTACAAAAAAGATCTTCATGACCCAGATAATCACGATGGTGTGATTACTCACCTAGAGCCAGACATCCTGGAATGTGAAGTCAAGTGGGCCTTAGAAAGCATCACTACGAACAAAGCTAGTGGAGGTGATGGAGTTCCAGTTGAGCCATTTCAAATCCTAAAAGATGATGCTGTGAAAGTGCTGCACTCAATCAGCCAGCAAATTTGGAAAACTCAGCAGTGGCCACAGGACTGGAAAAGGTCAGTTTTCATTCCCATCCCAAAGAAAGGCAATGTCAAAGAATGCTGAAACTACCACACAATTGCACTCATCTCACACACTAGTAAAGTAATGCTCAAAATTCTCCAAGCCAGGCTTCAACAGTACTTGAACCATGAACTTCCAGATGTTCAAGGTAGTTTTAGAAAAGGCAGAGGAACCAGAGATCAAATTGCCAACATCTGCTGGATCATGGAAAAAGCAAGAGAGTTCCAGAAAAACATCCATTTCTGCTTTATTGACTATGCCAAAGCCTTTGACTATGTGGATCACAATAAACTGTGGAAAATTCTGAAAGAGTACTAGACCACCTGACCTGCCTCTTGAGAAACCTGTATGCAGGTCAGGAAGCAACAGTTAGAACTGGACATGGAACAGCAGACTGGTTCCAAATAGGAAAAGGAGTATGTCAAGGCTGTATATTGTCAACCTGCTTATTTAACTTCTATGTAGAGTACATCATGAGAAACGCTGGGCTGGAAGAAGCACAAGCTGGAATCAAGACTGTCAGGAGAAATATCAATAACCTCAGATATGCAGATGACACCACCCTTATGGCAGAAAGTGAAGAAGAACTAAACAGCCTCTTGATGAAAGTGAAATAGGTGAGTGAAAAAGTTGGCTTAAAGCTCAGCATTCAGAAAACTAAGATCATGGCATCCAGTCCCCTCACTGGAAATAGATGGGGAACAGTGGAAACAGTGGTTGACTATTTTGGGGGGCTCCAAAATCACTGCAGATGGTGACTGCAGCCATGAAATTAAAAGACACTTACTCCTTGGAAGCAAAGTTATGACCAACGTAGACAGCATATTAAAAAGCAGAGACATTACTTTGCCAACAAAGGTCCATCTAGTCAAGGCTATGGTTTTTCCAGTAGTCATCTATGGATGTGTTGGACTATGAAGAAAGCTAAGTGCCAAAGAATTGATGCTTTTGAATTGTGGTGTTCGAGAAGACTCCTGAGAGTCCCTTGGACTTCAAGGAGATCCAACCAGTCCATTCAAAATGAGATCAGTCCTGGGTGTTCACTGGAAGGACTGATGCTGAAGCTGAAAATCTAATACTTTGGCCACCCTATGCGAAGAGCTGATGTATTTGAAAAGACCATGGTGCTGGGAAAGATTGAGGGCAGGAGGAGAAGGGGATAACAGAGGATAAGATGGTTGGATGGCATCAACGACTCCATGGACTTGAGTATGGGTGAACTCCGGGAGTTGGTGATGGACAGGGAGGCTTGGCATGCTGCAATTCATCGGGTTGCAAGGAGTCGGACATGACTCAGCGACTAAACTGAACTGACTGAGGGATATTTCACGACACAAAGTGCAAAAGGATAAAATGTTGGAAGCTGATCTAAATTTAGTAGAAAAGAATAAGACAATTTGCAAGGCACAGAAAAGATGTTTATTCTACTGGCTCTGTTTTTCTATATAAGGAGAAGGCAAAGCACTGTTCAAACTACTCTTGGTAAGTTTTTTACCAAGAAATAAAGCACTATAATTCTAACTGTTTCTAATACATTTAGAAACATTGTATTAAATTATATTAGCTTCACTATTTTTAAATTTCCCTATACGTTTATATAACTAAAATAGAATTTTAAATGTTTTCACAAATGTTTTAAAGATCATGGGATAGCTCTAATTTTTTCCTACTGATTAATAAGATGACTTTGTACAGTTTTATTATCTTATACAGGCATTTTTTTTTTTTGGTCTTACACCACCATACTAAACGAGGACTGCTTGTACTTATTTACTGGTAAACAATGCTTACTGAAGGAAGGCATTTATTATTTACTGAGCTTTAATCACTACCAAATGGAAAGTTTTGGATAAATCTAATTGCATTTAAGTGTTACTGGTGAACATTCTTTAAAAACAAACTTTTACATGAAATCTGTCTCCTCTGACTGGTTTGTCCAGCATTTTATCTACATTTTTAAACCTTTTTACAATTGTACAATATGAAGTTCACTTTTAAAAAAGTATACAAAATTGTACAGCTTCAATGATTTAAACAAACATGTAAGCTAATACAGGAGCCAAAACATAAGAAAAAACATAAGAAATAAAAAACCCCAGAACAGTCCCACTTTGGTCTCCTCCCCAATCATCCTTACTTCTTTCCTCCCCAAAGGTAACCATTATTCTGACTCTAACAATACACATTTCCTTATTTTTCTTTACACTTTCACACCTTAAACAGGTAACTCTAAACACTAACGTTTTATTTTTATTGCTTTTTGAAGTTTATGTGAATAGAGCCATATGTTATGTATTATTACTTTGTGTCTTGCCTTTTACAGTCAACATTATACTTGTAACATTTATCTATGTCACTTTGTGTAACTGTAGGGTGTTCATTTTCAACGCTGTAAGATAATCTACTGTATAATTACACCACAATTTATTTACCCATTCTAATGCTGATATTATATACATGAGTTGTTTCTAGTTTGAGGTTATTATGAACAATACTATGAACATTCATGTACAAGTGTCTTGGTGTACACATTTCTGTCGGAAGTATACTTCAGGAGAATAGCTAGGTTAAGGACATGCACAGCTTGAACCTTAGGAGATGATGTCAAACTGTTTCAAGAGAAGTTGTACCAAAGTATACTCCTTTCAGCAGTGTAGGAGGTTGCTGCTGCTTCACATCCTCACAACACTTGATGCTGTCAGTTAAAAAAAAAATCTAGCAATTCTTGTACGTAAGTTGTGACAGCATACTGCAGTTTTATGTTTTCCCCAATTACTGAGAGTTTAAGCACCTTTTCATGTGTTTATCTTTTGGATTTTCCTCATTTGAGAAGTGTCTATCCAATGCTTTTGCCTATCTTCTTTTTACTATTTGTTGTGTTAGGGCTGATTTGTAAGAACACTGGATATGAACCATTTGAAGGTTATATATGACGCAAATATCTTCTCTTGTGTCATTTGCTATCTCATGCTCTTGAGGTCTTTTACGAGAAAGCGATGGAATTTAACAATCTTTTTCTTTTAAGTTTAGTATAAAAGCACAGGTTTTTAAAAAATCATTTTATACACTAAGATCACAAGTATGAGCTTCTGTTTTATCTCTTAGCTTTGTTGTTTTGCCTTGTACTTTTAATTTTTAATTGACATGGAATTAATTTTTTGTGAATGATATTAGGCAGCAGTCAAGTTTCTTATATATTATTTCAACACCATTCCTTGAAAAGACTATTCTTTCCCCATTACTCTACTGTGGCACTTTTTTCATAAACCAAGTTTCTATGTATCCTTAAATCCATTTTGAGGTTCTACAGTATTTCACTTATCTGTCCACCTAAAGCTAATCTTAGTAGAGCTCTACAGTAAGTCTTGATATCCAATAGGGCAAGTCCTCCTACCTTGCACAAAAGCATTTTGAATATATTGAATTCATACTAAAGTTCCAATGGTATTTTTCAAAGAAATAAAAAGAGGAACCCTAAAAATTCACATGGAAACACCAAAAACCCCAAACTGCCAAAGCAATCTTGAGAAAGAACAAAGCTAGAAGCAAACACTTCCTGATTTTATACTAAAAGGGTATAGAAATTAAAAATTATGGTACTGACAGAAAAACAAGATATACAGACTCATAAGAATTAAGAGCCCAGAGATAAATGCAAGTGTAAATGGTCAACTAATACTTGACAAAGGAGACAAGAATACTCCAAGTGGAAAAGATAGTCTTTTCAATAAATGATATTGGAAAAAGTAGACATTCACATGCAAAAGAATGAAACTAGACCCCTATCTGACATCACTAACAAAAATTAACTTGAAATGAATTAAAGATTTATATATAAGACCTGAAATGTAAAACTCCTAGCAGAAAACAAAGGGGAAAAACTCCTTGACATTGGTCTTAACAATGTTTTTTTTATTTTTTTGGCTATAAGACCAAAAGCACAAGAAACAAAAGCAAAAATAAGATGGACTGCATCAAACTAAAAAGTTTATGCACAGCAAAGTAAACAAAATGAAGAGGCAGCCTCCAGAATGGGGAAAAATATTTGCGAACCATTAAATTAATAAGGGGTTAATATCCAAAATATATAAGGAACCCATACAACTCAACAGCAAAAAAATCCCAAACAATCCAATTAAAACTTGGGCAGAGGAGTGAACAGACATTTACCCAAAGACAGACATACAAATGATCAACAAGTACACAAAAAGATGCTCAACATCACTAATCAAGGAAATGCATTTTTTCTTTTTTTAAGAAAAACTTTTTATACAATTTTAAAGGTTACAGTTATTACAAAGTACTGGCTATATTCCTTGTGTTGTATAATACATCCTTGAATCTGTCTTACATCCAATAGTTTGTACCTCCCACTTTCCCACCCAACAGCAACCCCCCACCCCACCCCACCCAGTACCCTTGCTTAGAAAATCCCTCGGACAGAGGAGCCTAGTGTCCATGGGGTCACAAAGAGTTGGACACGACTCAGCGACTTCACTTTCACTTTCATATTGTTCTTCCCCACTGGTAACCACAAGTTCTCTCTCTACATCTGTGAGTCTGCTTCTTTGTTTTTTTGCATTCATCAGTTTGTTGTATTTTTTAGATTCCACATATAGGTGTTATCATGCAATTTAAAACCACAATGAGATAACACCTCACAACTGGTAGTATGGCTAGTCTCAAAAAGACAAGAGATAACAAATACTGGTAAGGATGTGGAGAAAGGGGAACCACTGTAAACTGCTGATGGAAATGTAAATTGATACTTTGGAAATGCTATCAATGGATACTATGGAAATAGAATGGAGTCTCCTCAAAAAAATTAAAAACAGAATTATCATATGATCTAGCAATCTCCTTCATGGTATACATCTGAAGGAAATGAAATCATTATTTTTGAAGACATATTTGCAACCCTATGTTCACTGCAGCATTAAATACACAAGATGGAAACATCCTAAAAGTCCACTGAAGGATGAAAAAATAAAGAAAATGTGATATAAACAGTATATACAATGAAATAATATTCAGTCATAAAAATGAAGGAAATCCTGCCATCTGAGACAACCTTGAGGGCACTGTGCTAACTGAAGTAACTGAGATATAGAGATGAACAATATATGACATCATGTATATGTGGAACCCAAAAAAACTGAACTCAGAAACAGAAAGTAGAATTGTGGTTGCCAGGGAATGGAAACTGAGGGTCATGGGGAAATGATGGTCAAAGAATACAAATCTCCAGGTATAATAAATTCTGGGGACCCAATGTATACCATAGTGACTGTTCAGTTCAGTCACTCAGTCGTGTCCGACTCTTTGCGACCCCATGAATCGCAGCACGCCAGGCCTCCCTGTCCATCACCAACTCCCGGAGTTCACTCAGACTCACGTCCATCGAGTCAGTGATGCCATCAAGCCATCTCATCCTCGGTTGTCCCCTTCTCCTCTTGCCCCCAATCCCTCCCAGCAACAAAGTCTTCTCCAATGAGTCAACTCTTGCCATGAGGTGGCCAAAGTACTGGAGTTTCAGCTTTAGCATCATTCCTTCCAAAGAAATCCCAGGGTTGATCTCCTTCAGAATGGACTGGTTGGATCTCCTTGCAGTCCAAGGGACTCTCAAGAGTCGTCTCCAGCACCACACTTCAAAATCATCAATTCTTCGGCACTCAGCCTTCTTCACAGTCCAACTCTCACATCCATACATGACCACTGGAAAAACCATAGCCTTGACTAGACGGACCTTAGTTTGCAAAGTAATGCCTCTGCTTTTGAAAATGCTATCTAGGTTGGACATAACTTTTCTTCCAAGGAGTAAGCGTCTTCTAATTTCATGGCTGCAGTCACCATCAGCAGTGATTTTGGAGCCCCCCAAAATAAAGTCTGACACTGTTTCCACTGTTTTCCCATCTATTTCCCATGAAGTGATGGGACCAGATGCCATGATCTTCGTTTTCTGAATGTCAGGACCCCCACTGGATATCAAATTCTGTGAATTTTCACCTCCCTTAGCCGGCCAGCCATATGGGTGGGATCCACATCTGTTGATAGGAAAGGCCGACTCTAATACAAGCTACATAGGACTCACCCTGTACCAGGCCCTTTTCTAACATACTAATTCATTTTAGCATCACAACTCTCTAAGGCAGGTCATGGTATTATACTTACTTTTAAATTGAATAAACTCTGGTCTGGAGAGTAGCTTGCACTAGATCACCTGGCTAGTAAGGGGCCAGGATTTCAACTCGCAATCTGTGGCTTGGGAATCTGTTCTCTTAATGATGATACCAATTCCAGAGCTTTGAAACCTTGGCAACCTTTTTGGTTGTTCCCTTGTCTTTGCCTAAAAGATCAATCAGCTGCCAACCCCCAGATTCCACCCAAAACCTTTTGTGCCCACAAGCTCCTCTGTATTTTCTTTGCCCTCCTTCAAGACGCCAGCTTAACGAAGGCGCTCCTTACCCTGTGCCTGGACATCATGATCCATACCTCTTGCTGCTCTACAGTCTCCAGTTTATCTTTTTGACTTTATTTTCCATTTCTCAGTGCTCATCCTTGTCCCGAGTGCTCAGATGAACTCAACCTCTTTTTTTTCCCAGTACCTGCCCTGGGTTTTTCTACTTCTGCTCTCATTCCATTCTCTCAGTCTAAAATTTCCTTCTTCCCCTTCCGTTTATTAAAATTTAACTCTCTTCTATAGCCTTAAATTTTACTTTCTCCTTGAATGTTAATGTGCTCTTGCCTGAAAGTAATTACTGCCCCCCCAAATTCCCACAGCACTTTACATGCACCCCTTCTAAAGTACTCCCACTTTCACCTGTGTTTACAAAGTGTCCCTACTTGACAGGAAAGCTTTTGAAAGTATAGTTCTTCTTTTTTTTTTTTTTAACCATTTGGAATGCTCATTTTGTTTTATATTGCCCACAACTCCCAGAATGGTATCTTATAAATATTTTCAGAAGGTTTTCAATATTTATTGATGTAAGGGGAAAAAAGTAAGACAAGCTAATATTTCCTACAAAGCAAAGAAGTATTTAGTAATAGGAAATTGTTTCTTTTTGCTACTGTTCCTTTGCCTCTACAATATTAAAGAAGAATTGGAATATCATTTCTAAATTTATGCTATTTGGCTTAAGAATAATATGGTAAAACTATTATTTCTAGCTTGATGTTTCCTTATTTAATGACACTCCTCTATAAGCTAGCTTTAGAGTCACTATCAACTTCTACAACATCCTGCAAAGCAGGTGAATTACTGAAGCACATCACCTTCGTGAATGTGAGTGTCTGAGAGAAGACTGGAAACTGATGTCAAGGATGGATTGGGTTACTATCACCAGCTAATTTCATTGATTGAATTAAGCATGTGAGTAGCTTTGGGGATATACTGCAGCTTTGACTTAGACTTACAAATGTAACCTGGTGATGCGACTGGGGCAGGTGGCCCTAAGAGAATGTGGTAATGTGGGTGATACTCCAGCTCTCATGTGGGAGACTGGAGCTCAGCTCCTGGCACTGTTGCTTACCAATGAGTGATCCAGACACGTTTATCACTCTCTTTCTTGGCCTTGAAGTGAAGAAAGTTGTGCTTTACCTCTCAAGTTTTTTTCAGTTTTCAATATCTGTGAATCACACTGTGAGATTGTGATTTTCAATAAGTGAATTGGCAAAATTTTTCAGAAAACCATTGATGTGAGCAGTCTGGGAATTCTAGAGATTGTATTTTTTAAGTGGTACCTAATAGCAGAGGAACCAGAGATCAAATTGCCAACATCCGCTGGATCATCAAAAAAGTAAAAAAGTTCCAGAAAAACATCTATTTCTGCTTTATTGACTATGCCAAAGCCTTTGACTGTGTGGATCACAATAAACTGTGGAAAATTCTGAAAGAGATGGAAATACCAGACCACCTGACCTGCCTCTTGAGAAATCTATATGCAGGTCAGGAAGCAACAGTTAGAACTGGACATGGAACAACAGATTGGTTCCAAATAGGAAAAGGAGTACCTCAAGGCTGTATATTGTCACCCTGCTTATTTAACTTCTATGCAGAGTACATCATGAGAAATGCTGGGCTGGAAAAACACAAGCTGGAATCAAGATTGCTGAGATACGCCGATGACACCACCCTTATGGCAGAAAGTGAAGAGGAGCTAAAAAGCCTCTTGATGAAAGTGAAAGAGGAGAGTGAAAAAGTTGGCTTAAAGCTCAACATTCAGAAAATGAAGATCATGGCATCTGGTCCCATCACTTCATGGCAAATAGATGGGGAAACAGTGTCAGACTTTATTTTTGGGGCTCCAAAATCACTGTAGATGGTGGTTGCAGCCATGAAATTAAAAGATGCTTACTCCTTGGAAGAAAAGTTATGACCAACCTAGACAGCATATTCAAAAGCAGAGACATTACTTTGCCAACAAATGTCGGTCTAGTCAATGCTATGGTTTTTCCAGTAGTCATGTATGGATGTGAGAGTTGGAAAGTGAACAAAGTTGAGTGCCAAAGAATTGATGCTTTTGAACTGTGATGTTGGAGAAGACTCTTGAGAGTCCCTTGGATTGCAAGGAGGTCCAACCAGTCCATTTTAAAGGAGATCAGTCCTCGGTGTTCATTGGAAGGACTGATGCTGAAGCTGAAACTCCAATACTCTGGCCACCTCATGCAAAGAGTTGACTCATTGGAAAAGACTCTGATGCTGGGAGGGATTGGGGGCAGGAGAAGGGGACGATAGAGGATGAGATGCTGGGTGGCATCACCGACTCAATGGACATGAGTTTGAGTGAACTCTGGGAGTTGGTGATGGACAGGGAGGCCTGGCGTGCTGCAATTCATGGGATCGCAAAGAGCTGGACACGACTGAGCAACTGAACTGAACTGAATAGCTCCCTGCAATTTTTGTATACATTGACACCAAGATAAACTTCATATAGATGTTACATATTAGAATTTTGTTGTAATTCCCCAAATTCTTCCCAGAAGATGTTGGGGCAGTCATTAACCCATTCCCTTAAGTAAGCCAATTTGCTGTCCCATTCCCCTTTCTCCTTTGCTCTTAGCCCTGTAGACAGCACGTGAGAATTGAACTACTGCGACTGTTTCTTCTAATGATCACAACTAAAAGTTATGCTACTGCATATTTATGTTTTATATAAAGTTGTTTGTAGACAATACCATAAACAATTAACTATGATGAGATGCACACTGGATTATGAAACTGATACCCTTAGTTGTTTGATATTTATGGAGAGAAATGAATAATGAGATTGAGCTAAAGGTTATCCTTTAGCTCAGTTGGAAAGATAAAGGTCTTCTAAGTGCATGCATAGCAAGTAAGTCCATTTAAAAATGGTTTCTTTGGGAAATAGGGCTAGTTAGAATTGTCTTGTTTTTTTGTTGTATGGTGTGTACAATAAAACTTTTCTTTATGATTTATTTAAAAATATGTGAAGTCCAGCCTAGTCTCTTAATAGCATTGCCCAATGAAACTGCAGAAATAGATAATTATATTGGGGGATGGAAACTAGAAGAGGCAATTGAATAAGAGAAAAGATGGTGAAGCACAGCAAATAAAAAAGCTTGTTTCAGGGGGTAGAGTTACAGAAAGAACACCAACAATTTATCTTTTGATTATTTGAATGAAATACGGCACATTTAAGGAAGTATAAAGCACAAATGGTAACTCTGAAAAAGACAAATAACAGCTATATTTGTGATCTTTATACTTAGAGATTTCCAAATTTGAAGATCATGTAAACATTCCTTTGGACAATTTCAAAATTAGAATCTAGACTATCAAGTCTCATTAGGCATGTGCTCAAGTGCTAAGTGGTGGAGATATATCTAGAACACCAAGATGGCACCATGATAATTAAAGAAAAGAACTTGCTCGGAAAATTTATTCTCAGAAATGAAGGCTTTAAAAATGTGTGTGCCCTTTGATCCAGAAACTTCATGATCAAGCATGCATCCCAATCCCTTTTGGATTCTCAAGTTCTTAAACTATCTCAGTCTCTGTAACACTGCTATGTCACAGTTATTTAGGTTCATCTCTCCTGACTGTTATGATTCTCCCCTT
This sequence comes from Cephalophus harveyi, assembly GCA_006410635.1. Classification (NCBI taxonomy): domain Eukaryota; kingdom Metazoa; phylum Chordata; class Mammalia; order Artiodactyla; family Bovidae; genus Cephalophus; species Cephalophus harveyi. Next base: position 175,929 of record SJYT01040208.1, read on the forward strand.
TCTTCAGTAATAAATCCACAGAATCTCTCAGAAGATTTGGGGGTCTTGTTTGTTTGGATCTTTCATTACAATCGCAGCCATGGCTGCAGTGCTGGGATTATGATAAAGGCTTGGGTTACTGTTTGCTAAGAAGAGACGATCTAGAAATTCAGCATTTGAAGTCAGTGATTGCCTGTAGGCTTTTTCATAGACCACATTTGTTCTCTGCACCAGTAGTAGCAAGTGACTGATATTTTTAGTGGTAAACAGTCCCACTCCTACAGCGTTAAGACCAATCATATGCAGTTAAAAGTAAAAAAGGTCACGAAACACTTTCAGGCTGCTTGTTAATGGGTTTCAGTTTTTGCAAAGAACATGACTTAATTACATATGAGTATATTTTCTCTTAACTTTTCAAAGCACTTTTACATCTCCTTTCATCATACCCTTGTAATCTCCTGTACAGAAGGTAGGTGAGGTACTATTGCAGCCATTTGCGAAATGATGAAACCAAGATGCAGGGATTTAATTTTAGAGCAGCAGTAGGGAGCCTGGGGGGCTGCCGTCTGTGGGGTCACACAGAGTTGGACACAACTGAAGTGATTTAGCAGCAGCAGCAGCAGCAGCAGCGGACCCAAGGTGACTGACTCTGAGCTGGACACGTTCTCTTGTAGAATCCCCTGGAAACCAGTAAGTTATTACTATAGAAGCGACGTAGATTGTGAAACTATTCCCAGGGACTCAGCTTGGGCTTACAGTTCTTCAGTTACATTAAAAAAAAAAAAATCAGAGCAGCTGTTTGCCCTTGAAAGGAATGGAGGGTTTTCTGTGCTGAGGTAATGATACATCTAGACCAGTGATTTTTAATGCGGGACCATCGTGTCTCCTCCTCTCAACCTCTCCCCAAGGACATCTAGCAATGTCTGGAGACATTTTCATTCGTCTTAACTGGGAGGAAGTATTACTAGCATCTCGTGGGTAGCAGCTAGGCCTCCTGCTAAATATCCTTCAAAACACAGGACAGTCTCATAGCAAAGAATTATCCTGTTCATAATGTAACCAGTGCTGAGACTTGAGGAACTCTGCCCTAGATGTCTCTTTGCTTTGGTTGATGGTGATCGGCATGCTCTCAATTAGTCGCGTGTTTGGTCTCTGCCATCAGAATTATATAAACTAATGATGGGCAAAACTTTTAAATAGAGAGTTCAGAAATGTGTTCTCTTTCCATTCCATGTGGTGCTTCCTCTTAATTCTTCACTCCCTCTCTCAGTTCTTGCTCCCCAGTAGTCATCCTCTCCACCTCCCCAGCTTAATACATATTTCCATGTTTCCCCCTACGCTTTTCCTCTTTGACATCAGACTGATGTGGGATCACTCTGATCTAACCCCTTTCACTTGCTCTCTGAGTGAGCACGTAGTCTGGGAAGAGACTAGGTAATGGGTGAAACTTCAGGCCCTTGGAGGCATCACTAGGAATGTTGATTAGGCCTCTCTGGGAACTGCCTATCTCAGAGCTTCTGCTATTATTTTGGAAAGAATGGTTGGGTGAGGGAGTGCCTTAAAGAAAACCCACAGGCTAACTTTCCTAAAAGTAGAATAAACTTGTATGCTTCTCTTGGGAGAAGGGTAAGCAGCTCCATTCCACACTCCACTGCACACTGTAACCCCCTCTGCTTAATTTTAGTGAGCTATGCATAGGTAGTCTCTGGCTATTCAGATATTTGTAGCTTGCTCTTAAACAATGGCAGGATTGAATGTACTAGGTAAGAGGAGCGACTGGAGTATTAAAGAGAGTTTTTGATCTGGGGGAGGGAAGGAGATAATTATTTTGGTATTTTATTTTCCAAAAGAATGCTGACATGAATGAGAAACATTATCCACATCTCAGTAATAAAGATTAGAACTACATTTCCTAAAGAATTGATTTCTTGAACGTGATTAGAATAACCATGACTATTTTAATTTGTCTCAATAGGGTCAGCTCTGAACCAGGTGAAATGTGTCGGTTTCTTCGGCTGAATTTTCACCTAGCTCAGCAGTTCTCAAAGTGTGATCTCCACATCCCTGGGGCCTTGTGAGATTCTTTCAGAGTCAGAAAGGTCCAAAATTTTTCATAATTATATTAAAAAGTTATTTGCTTTTCTTTTTTCTGTACCACTCTTCTCACTTGTGTTGCAAAGGAAGGGTAATGAGAACCCGTAACCTAACCCTCACCCAACCCTGGTGCCTTGGCACAAGTCAAAGCCGTGGCTCTCAAGTGTACTAGTTGCCATTGTCTTCCTCACCTCCATGCACTTACAGTAAAAGGAAAATTCAGTTTCACTAAAAATTTTGCCTAACATCCTGTTGAAGCAGTAGAAATTATTAATTCAATACCCTTGAATATCATATTTTTAACATTCTGGGTGACAAAGTGGGAAGTATGCATGAAACTCTGTGGCTGCATACTGAAGTACAAAAGTGCAGTGATTCTCTTGAGAAAAAGTCTCATGCAACTGTTGGTGTTGCAAGCTGAACTAGCCACTTTTTTCTATGGCACATCATGTTTACTTGGAAGAACTACTGAAATATAAATTATGGTTATTTGAACTTGGGTGTTTGGCAGGAGATTTCAGAAAAATAAGTGGGGGAGGGGGACTCATCATTTCAAGGGAAAAAAATAAAAAACCAAACTACAATATTTTCTAAAGTTAAAATTTGAGTTTTTAAGCAAAATTCAGAATGTTTGAAAACTTGTCTCCACCACTGTGAGTTTGACAGTTTCTGAATACTAAAAGACTTCTAATGAAATGAGTGGTGATATTAATTAATGTGATTATTTAGTATTATATAAGGAAATATGTCAAATTGGGAAGACCTGAATAAATATGTGTACTGATATTTTTGATATGACCAATGAATAATGTTACCAAATCATGAGTGGGTGGAAGATTCAAAGTGCAACATAGACCAGTGAATTTTAATGTAACAGAGTAGGAGAAGTTCATTGTGAACTTCTAAAATAATTAATTTTTGACCATGCTGGGTCTTGGCAATGGCAACCCACTCCAGTACTCTTGCCTGGAAAATCCCATGGATGGAGAAGCTTGGTAGGCTGCAGTCCTAAGAGTCACGACTTCACTTTCACTTTTCACTTTTATGCATTGGAGAAGGCAATGGCAACCCACTCCAGTGTTCTTGCCTGGAGAATCCCAGGGACGGGGGAGCCTGGTGGGCTGCTGAGCCTGTGCGATGGGGTCGCACAGAGTCGGGCACGACTGAAGTGACTTAGCAGCAGCAGCAGCAGGGTCTTGGTTGCTGTGTGTGGGCTTTCTCTAGCTGTGGCAAGCATGCGCTACACTCTGTTGCAGTGCCCAGGCTTCTCATTGTGGTGGCTTCTGCTGGAGCACTAACTCTAGAGTGTGGGCTCAGTAGTTGTGGTGCACGGGCTTGGCTGCGCCACAGCGTGTGGGATCTTCCTGGGCCAGGGAACCCACGTCTCCCGCACTGGCAGGCGGATACTCTACTACGGAACCACCAGGGCAGTCCCTGTTGTGAACAACTGTTTGTTCACAAAAAAGCAATGAACCACGTTTGTGGGTTTCAGATTCAGATTGCAAATAACCTTTAAAAACCCACCTCTTACTGGGTTTTGATATGGTATCAAAGTCATACTGACAATTGTCTGAAAAGCTATTAATATAGTGCATTTTTCCCCCATAATGTATCTATGAAAGGCCAAATTGTCTTCATGTACTTCAACCAAAGCATGTTGCAACAGATGGGATGCAGAAGTAGATGTGAGAATCCAACTGTCTTGTACTAAGCTAGATATGAAAGAACTTTGCAAAATGTAAAATCGTATCTCTCTTCTCACTAATTATTCTTTGTTTTAGAGAAAAATAACTCTTTCTCACAAAACTTAGTTATGTTAACATGTAACGAATGGGTGTATTAAAAGTATTTTAAAATAAGTATTTAAAAACTTTTTGTTTCAATTTACAGTAAATGTAGATAGCTAAAATCCACATCTCAAAGAGTGTAAAGGGGTCCTAAGAATAAAGATTTGGGAACCACTGATCTAGGCTACCATAAATTGCAGTATGGGCACTGCAAACTTCATCTCTTCAAAGCAAATACGGACTATTTCTTTCCTCATTTAAAACAATAATGATTAAATTTTCTTTTTTTTTGTACTTTTAAAGTGATTTTATATGGATCAACAAATTAATCTTTTGAGTAATTTTATAGGTGAGGCATTGTTTTCTCTACATATGAAAAAATAAAAAGAGGTCCAAAGCAATCCAGCAGCTTACCTGAGGTCAGAGAGCCAGGTAAAGAATAAGATATGACCCCAGATTTTCCAATTTCCAATCTCATCATATCTCTGAAATACTACCATATTGGTTCAGAAACTGTTGGAAATTTTTAGTATGTGAACAATTTCAATTATAATCAATTTGAAAAAAGTAGTTATTAAGTTACTTTCAGGTGACCAGTATTAACTCAAATATATATTCAAATCATATTGGATTTGAGTTATGCTCTTTATGTTGATATTCAAATTATTTCAGATTCTGAACTAGTAATATCTAAATGAATGTTTTTTATAATCTCTTTATAGAGGTTTGTGGTATGAGATTTATCTGTGAGAAACTGTTGATATTCTCATTTTTTGACTTGTAAAAATGACTTTATATGGCTCAACTTAATGCAATTTTGAAAACACGGAAGATTTATAAAATCTTTGAAATAAGGTTAAAAGTTATATAAAAAATATTAAAAAGTATTGGGAAGAAAAAAAAAGATAATCTACTTGAAAACCCTAACTCCTAGTTCCTCACCCCAACATTCTGAGATAACTACTGTCAACAATTTCCTGTATGTCCTTTTACAAATTGTCCGTGTATATACAATCATACATGCACAAATGGAATCGTACTAAACAAACTACTCAGCAAATTGCTTTTTTTGCTTGATATGTTTGGGTATCATTTCATTTGATTCATATAGTTCTATTACTTTTTAAAGTTCTGTTAGTCTATTGGATGATGTACAGTAATTGACTACTGAATTAAAAAAAAAAAAATCCACATAGTAAAATGCACTAATCCTAAGGTTTATTTTCTATTTGTACAGTCTCTACATGTGTATGTATACCTGTGTAACCACCACCTAGATCAGAGTATAGAATATTCCCAACATTCCAGAAAGCTCCATCAAGTTGTTTTTGTTGGGAAGGAAGAAATGTTCCTCTATCCTTCTAGGTTCATCTGGCTGGTCTAAAAATTAAATTAACATGAAACAAATTAACAGGAGAAAATCACACAAAAGTTTAATAACATGTTTACATGGGAGAGACCCAGAAAAACAGGATAACTCTTCAAAATGGCTGAAGCCCTCATTTTAAATACCATCTTCAGCTAAAGACAAAAGAGGATGTTGGAAGCAGTTGTTTGTGACTTCTAGGGGGTAGCATGCAAAGAATAGCAATATGGAAAAGCAGATGTCTGGTAAATAAATGTTTGCTGGGCTGTATAGAGACAATGGGACACAGAGAGAAGTTCTAACAAGCAGATTTTGCTGAGTTCCTCCTATCTACATTAGGGTTCCTCCTAGTTCATAATGTAGTTATCTATGGTGATTGATCCCTTCCTAGAATAGGTCCCCTATCTACTATTCTTTTAGGCAGCTGGGGGAAGGTCAAAGTTTCTTCCTGAGTCTTTTGGGCCTCGATTGTTTTCAACTCAAAACAATCCACATGCTGGGGACATTGTCGTGTGGCACACTTTGCTCCCAGGCAGCAACATCACCCCAACCCCTGCCTCCATTCTTCTGAATGGTACCAACATGTATTGATTTTGTCTGTTCTTAAACTTCATATAAAGAATCATATTGTATGTTTTTGGTTTGCGCAATGCCTGGTTTCTTTTACTCAACATCAGTTCTCTGAGACTGATCCACATTACTGTGTGTAGCAGTAGTTTATTTTTATTGCTGTACAGTTATTCCATTGCATGAATTTTTTTCATTCTACTGTTGACAGACATCTAGCTTTTTATTTTTAAAGTTTTAGATATTACTAATAAAGCTTTCATGAGTATTCTTTATATGTCTTTTAGTGGACATGTCTATTCATTTTATTTTGGTATGTTTTACCAGATGATAGATTATACCAAATAGAATATTCTATAATTAATATTTAAAATATTTAAAAGGTTGACACTGAAGTTCTTAAATTTTAAAGCAAAGAGTTGTGGACCAGCCTAATATCTGTCTCTTATACACATCTAAAAATTTTTGCTATCATGTGTTTTCTTAACATTTGAAGGCTTAATTTTTAAAAATCAATATTTTACCTAATTCAGATCTTTTAAATAAAATATTATTACTTCAGCAGCATGTCATAAGTAAAACAAACAAAAATTAAGAATATTACTTCATTTTTACCAAAATGACACTAAATAGTAATTTTTTAGCAAATTATTATTTTGGTTTAGTTTTTTTAATTGAAGGATAATTGCTTTACAAAATTTTGTTGATTTCTGCCAAACATCAACATGAATCAGCCATAAGTATATATATGTCCCCTCCTCTTGAGCCTCCCTCCCCTCTCCCTCCCCATCCTATCCTTCTGGGTTGTTACAGAGCCCCTGCTTGAGCTCCCTGAGTCATAAGCAAGTTCCTGTTGGTTATCTGTTTTACATATGGTAATGTAACTTTGCATGTTACTCTCTCCATACATCTTACCCTCTCCTTCCTCCCCGGCCCCCATGTCCATAAGTCTGTTCTCTATGTCTATGTCTCCATCACTTCCCTGCAAATAATTTCATCAGTACCATCTTTCTAGATTCCATATATATGTCTTGAAAGCAAAAGTGAAGTCGCTCAGTCTTTGCGACCTTCCATACATCTTACCCTCTCCTTCCTCCCCGGCCCCCATGTCCATAAGTCTGTTCTCTATGTCTATGTCTCCATCACTTCCCTGCAAATAATTTCATCAGTACCATCTTTCTAGATTCCATATATATGTCTTGAAAGCAAAAGTGAAGTCGCTCAGTCTTTGCGACCTGTGGACTGTAGCCCACCAAGCTCCTCCGTCCATGGGATTCTCCAGGCAAGAATACTAGAGTGGGTTGCCATTTCCTTCTCCATATATGCCTTAGCATATGATATTTATCTTTCTCCTTCTGACTGACTTCACTCTGTATAATAGGTTCTAGGTTCATCCACTTCATTAGAACTGACTCAAATGCACTCCTTTTTATGACTACTATTCCACTGTATATGGTACACATATACAATGTGTACCACAGCTGTGTACCACAGCTTCTTTATTCATTCATCTGTCAATGGACATCTAGGCTTTGGTTTAGTTTTTTATTATTATTTATTTGTTTTATTTTTGGCTGTGCTGAATCTTTGTTTCTGTTGTGCAGGCTTTCTCTTGTTGTGGTGTGGTGGCTTCTTTTGTAGCAGGGCACAGGCTCTAAGCATGAAGGCTTCAGTAGTTGCAACACCCGGGCTCAGTAGTTACGGTGCAGAGGCTTAGTTGCTCCTCTGCATGTGGAATCTTCCCAGACCAGGAACTGAATCCATGTCCCCTGCATTGATAGGCAGATCCTTAACCACCAGAACACCAGGGAAGCCCTGTTTTGGTGTAATATTTAAACAAACTGCAGTAGACCACGTTCTTAACGTTTAGAACAATCTGACATTATTACCTGTTCCTAAACATAAACATGGTTCTGGTTATTCATTGCTTAAAACCACTATTATTAATAAATTATTATTATTGTAAATAGATTTATTAGTATGGCTTCTTTCTTTTGATTAAATCCTGAGCAACCAAAGTATATTTGTAAAATAAAGCATCATCTATGGTAATTTATGCATGGGAAATTTTTAAAAACACTGGAAACCATACATTGCTCTCATGCTCTAGATGTTTAAATTGCCTACTTGACACCTCTGCTTCAACATCTGGAATTCAACATGTCTAAAATGGAATCCTGACTCCCTCCCCCTTCCTAATGTGCTTTACATTTCATCCATCAGTGAGTTCTGACATTTCTCCCTTATAATCATCTCTCACTTGTTCTCTCCTTCCCTTTCTCAGTACAGCCACAGAAACCCAAGCCACTAGCTTGTCTTGCCCAGACTTCCATAATAGCATCTTTTCTGTTGATGGTGCTTTCACTTTTGACATCCTCTGTCTGTTCCACACAGAGCAGTCAGAATAATTTCTAACAACAGAAATCAGTTTTGTTCTCCTGCTTACAACTCTTATCATTGCACTTGAAAAAAACTTCAACTCATTACCCTGGCCTACTAGTCCAGAGTAAGGCGGCACCTACTCGCTTGTCCCACCCCATCTGGTGCCTTTAAGCTCTAGCTAAAGGGCCTCCTTTTAATCCCTTGAACTTGCCAGACAAGTCCTTTCCAACCTCGTCACTATCTACATGTAGTTTCCTCTTCTTAGGATGCTCCCTACCATCTCGCATGGTTTGCTCCTTCTCAGCAATTCACTCTCAACTTAAATGTAACCTCCTTGTAGTGGCCTTTCCTCATCACCTGATCTAAATAGCCCAATATCTTCTATTCTTCCTACTCTATTTTTAAGGTAGATTTACCAAAAATTGTAAATATATTTATATATTTTCTTATTTATTGTCTTCTTTGTTGCATCAGATAAGATTTAGTTCAACTGCTAAAACCAAAGTACAGTGGCTGGAAAAGACAGTGGTTCATTCTTCTCTCATATAAACAAAGTTTAGAGGTATATAGATCAAGATTGGTATGATAGCTCTATGATCCTTAGAGACCTAGGTTCCTTCTATCTAGCTGCTTCACTAAGTTCATCATGTGGCTTCCACCTCACAGCTGAGAGTGGTTACTCACTTTTATTCCATCCATCAGGAATCAGGAAGGTAAATTTGGTCTTTATTCAAGGTGGGTGAAAATCGTTAGTTCTTTTTAAAATGTTTATTTACCGCAACTCTTAGTTGCGGCATGCAGTATTTTCAGGTTTTGTTGCAGCGGGTGGGGTCTTTAGTTGCGGCATGTGAACTCTTAGTTGCGGCATGTGGGATCCAGTTCCCTGATCAGGGATCAAACCTGGGCCCTCTGCACTGGGAGTTCAGAGTTTTAGCCACTGGACCACCAGGGAAGTCCCTAACTTCCAATTTTATGGGAATTACAAGGAAAAGAGAAAGATACCAAATGATACCCTGAGGAAGCAATCAGATAGAGTGAGGACCTGGGACAGTTGTCACTGTCTCTCTTTAATATTTCAGTATCATGAATATAGGGACTGACTTGTTTTAAGGAGACTGAGGGAATATAACAACCAGATGTGATGAGTGTTTCTCAACTGGATCCTAGTTTGGACTAACTATCTGTACAGGGCATTATGTAGACAACTGGAGAAATGTTGCTATGAATGAGTATTAAGATGACATACTGTTAAGGGATTATTAATATTGTCAGCTGTGATTATGTTATTTTAGCTATATAGGAAAATGTTCTCAGTTTAAAGGATGCATATTAAAATTTAGGGGAAGAATGATGACTGTTATTAAAATTCTTCAACATAAATTGGAGTTCTATTTTTCAAGAAGAAGGGATAATGGATACTGGGGGCCCACATGAAGTCTTTGGCATACTCCACCCCTAGACTGTAAGCTGTATGTGAGAAGGGGCTATGCCCGCTTTGCTTCCCACTCCATAACCAGTGCCTAACATATGGCCCAGTATGGAGGCCCTTTGTTAAATGGATATGGATATCTTTGTTAAATGAAGAAGTAAATGAATATGGGGTAGAAATGCAGAAATTACTCATGACTGCTACAGACACTGAAAATTCAGCAGACATCACTTAAGAGATCATGGTACTTGAAAAATAAGTACAACTGAAACATTAACCATGTGTTATAACTGTAATTAAAAAGATGAGAAAAACTATGAAACTTGAAAATGAAAACCCCAAATGTAGAAAACATTGAAATAGTAAAATAATAATGAGCAGGGTACTTTTAATTTTCCTGCCCTATAACTATCTCTTTCCGAGTCCAGGACACTGAACTGGCATTTTGTAATAAAACTAGCTAAATATGCTCAAACAACCACACAATTTCACTCATCTCACACACTAGCAAAGTAATGCTCAAAATTCTCCAAGCCAGGCTTAAACAGTACATGAACCGTGAACTTCCAGATATTCAAGCTGGATTTAGAAAAGGCAGAGGAACCAGAAATCAAATTGCCAATATCCGTTGGATCATCAAAAGAGCAAGAGAGATCCAGAAAAACATCTACTTCTACTTTATTGACTATGCGAAAGCCTTTGACTGTGGATCACAACAAACTGTGAAAAATTCTTAAAGAGATGGGAATTCCAGACCACCTAAGCTGCCTCCTGAGAAATCTATATGCAGGTCAGGAAGCAACAGTTAGAACTGGACATGGAACAACAGACTGCTTCCAAATCAGGAGGGGAAAAAAAAAAAGCTTTATTCCCTGAATTCCAAAGAGTGGATTTAATCAAAGAAGTTTAAAAAAAGAAAGAAACAAAAACCAACAAACACCTGCAGAAACAAAGGAAAACAGTCAAGCAAGACAAAATAATAATGGTTTAGCCATAAAACAGTCAAGGACCTTTAGTTCCTCCTCAGGGGCTCTAGATAACATCCTGAGCCATACCCTTGAGTCGTTTTGCAGGTACTAAAACCCCCACCAGGTGTAAGAATCCAACTGTACAATGACTATCAGCATGTAGTCCCCAGACACTGGAGCCTGAAAGTTGATAACATTGACCCCTGTAACATCACCTTGATACCTCGCTATCAGTCAATCAGAAGAATGTCCACAAGCTGATCAGGCACTCCATGACCCTCTTCCTCACCTTGCCTTTAAAAATCTTTCCTGGAGAGCCTTTGGAGTTTTGAGCAGTAGTCAACAATTTCCTTGCTTGGCCTTGCAGTAAACACTGGACTTTCCTTTACCACAACCTGACATCAGTAGATACGCTTTACTGTGCTTTGGGCTGGTGGACCCAAATTTGGTTCAGTAATTACATTTGCTGGCTGTACCTTCTACTAATTAGCCAACTGCATTTGAGGAGAGTTTTTTCCTTGCCTGCATCTTTAATTGAAAAGTAATAATTAAATTTTTACTATATGTATGAATTAATTATTTAAAAAAGAAAAAAAGTATAAGTCTAAATCACATATCTTATTCTTGGGGAGTCAGGATCAACACAGGGAAAATAAAAGTAAAAAAAACCCAAAATATTTTTCCCTGGTGCTTTATATTCACCTAGAGCTTTGACAATAACATTCCATTTTTTCCTGAAATGATACCTTACTGCAGGCTAAGTCAAAAGAGATTAGTTGACTTGCTCAAGGTCCTCTCTGTAGTTAGAGGTAAATCTGATATCAGAAGCCTTGTCATCTGACACTTGTCCCATATCCTTGAACATGGCACTACCTTCTGAAAGCCAGAACTTGAGACCAGCATTGCATCTTTAACTCTGCAGTGTGCCAAGGATAACTAACTGAACTAATGACTGAAGTACATTTGGACTTAAACATGATTTCTAAAACTCTGTCCATTCTGTGGGATTTCATCCCCCACCGCCCATTCTTTTTAGCAGCCAAGAAATACCACTTTATCTTTCCTCTTCTCCCTGCTGAGTTTCTGCAGCTGCACCCAATGCCATCATCCAGAGACAACTACCGTGAACTGTGCTTCACCCAATAAGAGAACATTGTGCATTCTACTAGAACTTCGGCTAAAATTTCATCCACACAGCAAAGCTGTGAAATGCATACCAGCTGAAAGTGGCTGTTAGCTGGCATGTATACCATAGTAATCTCTTAGGAGTAAAAAAGAATCTGTGATTTTGAGTGCTGCATTTAACATTATCACCACCTACACATTCAGTTAAAAGCTGTTCATGGCTGAGGAGAAACCCCTGATTCCCTCCCACATTGTATCTCAGCTTCGTTTTGGTGTGAGGTGTGGGTGGCTTCATCAAGAATGTTTGTACCCTTTACCAGAACAAACATTCCCATAGTGCAACACTTGTAGGATCCATAAAATAGAAAATCAATTTAGTAATATTTAATAATAAGTAAATAATAAAATATTCCCCTTCAGGGATCTGTGTAAAGGGGCTCGTGTAACTCAATGGAGCTATGAGCCATGCTGTGCAGGGCCACCCAAGATGGACTGGTCATGGTGGAGAGTTCTGACAAAACACAGTCCACTGGAGGAGGAAACAGCAATTCACTCCAGTATTCTTGCTGTGAGAACCCCATTAACAGTATGAAAAGGCAAACATATATGACACCAGAAGATGAGCCCCCCAGGTCAGAAGGTGTTCAGTATGTTACTGGGGAAGAGTGGAGGGCAATTACCAATAGCTCCAGAAAAAAAGAACCGGCTGAGCCAAAGCAGAAATGAGTGTCTGGTGATGAAAGTAAAGTTTGAAGCTGTAAAGAACAATATTGCATAGGAACCTGGAATGTCAGCTCCGTGAATCAGGTAAATTGGAGGTGGTCAAGCACGAGATGGCAAGAGTGAACATCGATATGTTAGGAATCATGAACCAATATGGACAGGAAAGGGCAGATTTAACTCAGATGACGATTTTATCTATTACCGAGGGCAAGAATCCCTTAGAATAAATGGAGTAGCTCTCATAGTCAACAGAAGAGTCTGAAATGCAGTACTTGGGTGCAGCCTCAAACATGACAGAATTATCTCAGTTGCTTTCCAAGGCAAACTATTCAACATCACCATATTCCAAGCCTGTGCCCCAACCACTAATGCCAAAGAAGCTGAAGTTGACCAGTTCAATGAAGAGCCATAGGACCTTCTAGAACACCAATCAAGTTCTTTTCCAGCTCAAACATACAATAACTTGTAAAGTCTTAGTTGCTCTGACATTCCAGGTCCTCTAGAATATGGTCTCACCTTATCTAGTGATGTTACCTTGCTCTCCAAATAATATTAACAACAATAATTACTATTAACTAAGTACACAAATCCCAGGCTCTGTGTGAGGTGCTGTCCATATCCAGTTTGCTAACACAAATGCTTGTGCCAGCTAGGCCTGTGTCTTTATGTTTCCCATGTAGGCTTTGCTCTTTTCTATACTAGCCTCTATTTCTATATATTCTTGTCCCCAAATTCTATTAATATTTTCATACTGAGATAATTTTTCAGCTCCTCTAAAAATCCCCTCAAATTATTCAGCCCTATTGATCTTTTCCAGTCTACTTTTTCATACTCTTTCTATAGCACACACTAAGATGTTTAATACCATTGTATGATTATTTAGTCATTTCAGGGATGTAAATTTACCTCCAGTTAAGTTGTCATACATCGGCAGCCACTGATGGGCGTTAAACGGTGCATGAGCCATTTAAAATGATATTTTAAAAATATTTATTTGTTTTTGGCTGTGCTGGGTCTTTGTTGCTGCCCTAGCTTTTCTCTGGTTCTGGCTAGTGGGGGCTGCTCTCTTGTTGAGGTGCACGGGCTTCCCTTTTCAGTGGCGTCTCTTGTGGAGCACAGGCTATAGGCTTGTGGGTTTCAGTAGTTGGGGCTCTCAGGCTTGAGAGCACAGGCTCAGTAGTTCTGGAGCACAGGTCGCATGTGGGATCCTCCTGGATAAGGGATCGAACCTTCGTTCCCTGCAATGGCAGGAGGATTCTTCACCACTGAGCCACCAGGGCAGCCCTAAAGTGGTATATTTTGCGCTTGTGCATTTTTCCTACGTCAGGAGATCCCACAGCATTCCAGAAGGGTCCATGAAGAGGACTGAGTTAGTCTCTGGATACCAATTCATGCTTTTAGTCATTCCTACTTAAACAGAGGAAATACATTTCTTATTGCACACTCTCTGATTCTCCACTGTAGAAAAACTTCTAGCTAAGGTGCATGGGCCTGAGTTTTAAAATTCTGATCATTTTTTTTTCTGTACTAAATGAGATATCCTGAATTTTAATGTAGAAGATATTATCACTATATGTACAACTTATTTCAACAATAATTTTTAAATTAAATATTTTTTGAATTGGTAATACTGTTAGACAATTTGAAGGTCAAAACCACATAAAAAGACTAACCAGAGAAGTCTCACTCCCATCTGCCTTTTATTGATAATTATCATTAAAAAATATTTTAATACCATAGATAGTACAATAAAGTCTGTGGCTTCATTCATCAAGGCTCTTTTGGTTGCAAGTGACAGAAGTTTATTTCATACCAATGTAAATAACAACAACACAAGAAATTTCTTTCAAGAATGGAATATCTCAAGGAAGGCATAAAATACAGCCAGGTTTCAGGAATGATTGGAACCAGGACTTGTCAATCCATCAGGAACACAGCAGCCAATTTCTGTATGACTTATTGTGCTGATTGTCTTCAGTTATCTCTCTTTTCCAAACTGACCTGGTTGCTTTGGCTGCATGGAGAAGCCAATGGCAACCCACTCCAGTACTCTTGCCTGGAAAATCCCATGGACGGAGAAGCCTTGTAGGCTGCAGTCCATGGGGTCGCTAGGAGTCGGACACAACTGAGCGACTTCACTTTCACTTTTCATTTTCATGCATTGGAGAGGGAAATGGCAACCCACTCCAGTATTCTTGCCTGGAGAATCCCTGGGACGGGCGAGCCTGGTGGGCTGCCGTCTATGGGGTCGCACAGAGTCAGACACAACTGAAGCAACTTAGCAGCAGCAGCAGCAGCTTTGGCTGCATAAGTCCAAACATAGCCACCCCCTTGCTCCTGAGCATACTTATCCTCAGTTCAAATGACCAGCCCAACCTCTTATCTCTTAGGGCTCATTCTTAGACAGAGAGAGATATTGAGGTGACTAGGGTCATGTGTATGTCCTTGACTGATCAGCTCTGGACATGGGAGCAGGAAAACAGTACAAGCATGGATGCCAGGGATTCAGCCCTGGGTAAGGACTTCCTTAAAGCAAAGAGTTGTGGACCAGCCTAATATCCCCCACGGTGCCCTAAAGTGGTCTTGTTGACTGTAGTCAACTAGCTATTAATTTTTATGGCCCTGAGGCCACCTTTGTTCCAGGTAGGTACCCAGTGCTGATGATCTTTTTTCCTTTTGGTGGGAAAAAACCCAGAGTGTGAATAGCATACTCTCCTGAGACCTGGAGAACTGCTTATCCTATTTTTATTTAAAGTTGTTAAAAGTTTCCCTGGGTCAGTGTATGTCAACTACTCTTCTCTCAACCTAAAGATCAAACTGGATCTCTTGCCCTGGAGGCAGATTCTTTACTGGCTGAGCCACAGGGGAAACCCATTCTCTCACTAGCTGATGCTTATCACCTCTGGTTACCTCCTGGGTATCTCCTAGTCAGGAACAAGGACCACTGCCTATTACCAAGTATAACAGAGCAGAGTAAGGTGTTCATACCAGATCCTTCCTTCCATCTCTGTTTTGAGTAGGGGTGAAAGCTTCTAGGAAAAACAGTATTGCCTAAGTAACAATAGCAAATTTTAATATATAAAGAATATGGCTCTAATGTATTTACATTTCATAATGGTGCTAAAGGAACTTCATGGATGTTATATCTTATCAATACTTTACTTATCCATGAACTGATCCCGGTGTTAGTAGAAGCTATTTGAGAAAAGCAAAAGAGATAACGTCTCCCTAGGTGAGATTTTCCAGCAGAACAAGTATCAGTCTTCTATCGATCTTTCCTTCCTTCCATCCTTCCTTCTAAATATAGCAGCATCTTCTCAGAACTTCCTAAGACTTGGATTGTGTGAAGTTTTTTCACACTCTATAAAATAACCTAAGTAATGTTTACGAATAAAAACTAAACTGAATAGTATACTTCTGTGTGCCAGCCACTTTTATAAGTATTTTATGATTAGTTAACTAATCCTTGAAACCACTCTATGAGTTGGCCATGATTATTATCCGTATTTTTCAGATGAAGAATGAGGCACAAAGAAAACAATTGCTCAAAATCACAAACCTAGTAACAGTGGACATGGGAAAAAAAAAAAAAAACCTATCACACTCTTGCTCAATACTTTCATAAAAAGTTGTCTTATGAAAATTTTCTATTAGAAAATTTCATCATAAAATTATGAAATAAATGATTCAGTTCAGTTCAGTCGCTCAGTCATGTCCGACTCTTTGTGACCCCATGAATCGCAGCAGGCCAGGCCTCCCTGTCCATCACCAACTCCTGGAGTTCACTCAGACTCACTCCATCGAGTCAGTGATGCCATCCAGCCATCTCATCCTCTGTCGTCCCCTTCTTCTCCTGCCTCCAATCCCTCCCAGCATCAGAGTCTTTTCCAATGAGTCAACTCTTCACATGAGGTGGCCAAAGTACTGGAGTTTCAGCTTTAGCATCATTCCTTCCAAAGAAATCCCAGGGTGATCTCCTTCAGAATGGACTGGTTGGATCTCCTTGCAGTCCAAGGGACTCTCAAGAGTCTTCTCCAACATCACAGTTCAAAAGCATCAATTCTTCGGTGCTCAGCTTTCTTTACAGTCCAACTCTCACATCCACACATGACCACTGGAAAAGCCATAGCCTCGACTAGACGGACCTTTGTTGGCAAAATAATGTCTCTGCTTTTCAATATGCTATCTAGGTTGGTCATAACTTTTCTTCCAAGGAGTAAGCGTCTTTTAATTTCATGGCTGCAGTCACCATCTGCAGTGATTTTGGAGCCCCCCAAAATAAAGTCTGACACTGTTTCCACTATTTTCCATGAAGTGATGGGACCAGAGATGATTACTGCTCTCAAATTCTTCCTTTGAGACTCAAATGGCTTAGTAACAACAAATGCTGTAACTTGGCTGCCAATTTAGAAATAGTTCCTGTAGCTGTTTTCTGAGTTTTTATCACTTGAGTAGGCCGTCTTGCCTCTCTCAAAGATATTGTGTTATTTCTTCCTTGGAAAAATATGCCTTTTCTTATCAGCTTCTTTTCCCTTTTGTTGTTGTTTTTCAGTCACTAAGTTGTGTCCGACTCTTTGTGACTTCATGGACTGTGGCCTGCCAGGCTACCCAGTCCTTGGGATTTCCAGGCAAGAATCCTGGAGAGGGTTGCCATTTCCTTCTCCAGCGGATCTTCCCAACCCAGGGATTGAACCCTCATCTCCTTCACTGGCAAGCAGATATTTTACTGATGAGCCACCAGGGAAGCCCCCTTAGTTTCCTTACATAATACAACATTTAAAAAGCAATGTTTTAAAGAGCTTTATGTAAAGATTATATGGCTTCAGGCACTATTTTAACTAATTACTCAAGTTCACACTGATTATATTAGATTTTTTGAAATCCAATAATTTGACAAATATAAGGGTTCTCTTTTTGTGTGTGCCCACCTATGTGCACGTAACGTTTGTCTATATGTTTGTGTTCGTTTCCTAGGGCTGCTGTCACGAAACACCACAAACTGGATGGTTTAGAACAATAGCAATGTATTCTCTCTCACTGTTGTAGACTAGATGTAGAAAGTTAATGTGTTGACTACGCCATGCTCCCTCCAAAGCCTCTAGGATCCTTCCTTGCCTCTTCCAGATTCTGGAAGCTTCCTTGGCTTTCTCCCTGTCCTCACGTGGCTGTCTACCCTATGCATCTCAGTCTCCTACTTTTCTTAAGAGGACACCAGTCATTTTGGATTAAGGGTCTACCCTAGTCCAGTACGACCTCATCTTTACTAACTATATATGTGATGACTGTACTTTCAAATAAAGTCTAGTCTAAAATACTGGGGTTAGGACTTCAATATATCTTTCGGGAGGACATGATTCAACCCACAGCAATATCTAGTTACTAAGAAATCCATTATAAGCTTTTTAGGAATGTGGGTATATTCATTTAAAAGCATAATATCAACTTTGCTATTTGAAATAGAGACGAGAAACAAATGAAGGAATATACTATTAAAATATGCAGTGATAAAATTTTGCATATTTACTAGGCTTTTATGGAAAATCTTCATTTTTCACTTGAATAGAAGCTCTTCAGGCAATATTTTTTTTGATATTTTTGATTAAGCTATTTGGCTGAATCACTGACTTTAATACAGTTTTCTTGAATGTATTTCTAAGCCTATTCAGCTTTCTACATAGTTTTCATATTTGCTTTTAGAAATGAGAAAGATAAAGTTAAAAGAGAAACTCATCTAAGTTAAACACACTATGTACTATCCTCTTTATCTTCTTACTTTGAAACATATAAAAAGGAAAACTATCTTCTTTCAAAAAAGGCTAGAAAGAATCTTGCTTTAATTCAGACCATTGTTGCAACCTTCCTATCATAAAATACATCTTTCTGAGCGGCTTATCCCAATATTTGACATTGGCACTAGACAGATATTAAGGGTTAAAAATGAACAATAAAAAATGATCCTGACGGTAGATCAGAGTGAGGGAGTTGTTAGGTGTAATCCCCTGATTCACAGATGAGGGTACTGGGACCCAGAGGTTCCTGACGGTCACCAAACTAGGGTTAGCAAAGCTGGATCCAGAATCTTGCTTTACTGCATCACATTGTCTTTTCTTCCATATCTTATTCAAAACTTGTACAAAAGGTGAGGAACAGCTGGCACTGAGTTGTATACTTTAAATGCATGAATTGTATGGTACAGGAATTGTATCTCAGTAAAACTGTTTAAAAAGAGATGAATGGCTGAGTAATACTCCATTGTGTATATGTACCACAGCTTTCTTATCCATTCATCTGCTGATGAGCAGCACTGTTTATAATAGCCAGAACATGGAAACAACCTAGATGTCCATCAGCCGATGAATGGATAAGAAAGCTGTGGTACATATACACAATGGAGTATTACTCAGCCATTAAAAAGAATTCATTTGAATCAGTTCTAATGAGATGGATGAAATTGGAACCTATTATACAGAGTGAAGTAAGCCAGAAAGAAAAACACCAATACAGTATACTGACACATATATATGGAATATAGAAAGATGGCAGTGATGACCCTGTATGTGAGACAGCAAAAGAGACACAAATGTATAGAAAGGACTTTTGGACTCTATGGGAGAGGAAGAGGGTAGGATGATTTGGGAGAATGGCATTGAAACATGTAAACTAACATGTAAGAACGAAGCACAAGCCTATGTTCGATACAGGATACAGGATGCTTGGAGCTGGTGCACAGGGATGAGCCAGAGAGATGATGTGGGGTGGGAGGTGGGAGGGGGATTCGGGATTGGGAGCTAATATACACCCATGGTGGATTTATGTCAATGTATGGCAAAACCAATACGGTATTGTAAAGTAAAATAAAGTAAAAATAAAATAAAAAAAAAAAAAAAAAAAAAGAGATGAATGGCTGGATGTCAGAGGTACAGCAATGAAAGTACAAATACACTTAGGAAACATTCATTTTAGTTTCTTCTTTAAAAATTGCACAGTACAGAGTCAGCTGAAAACAGCAACTAGCCCCAATTTTAAGATCTAAATAGCAACTTAAACTAGACTCGGTTTCATTTACTGCACTATCAATTTCATAGAGATAGAAGGTGACTTAGAGAAGGAAAATTGTGTAAGATATAGTCTTAAGACATTTACTGATGCCCCCCAAAGACTGTGCACATTTATAAGGTTAAGTTAAAATGAAAACTCAAAAAATGCTCAGTCATGGAGTTTGAAAAACCATATTGCAGGTTCACCTTTCTAGAGGACAAATTGGATTAACGGGAAACCTTGTGTTATTTTGTTCTTTCCTTCTGGATCTCTTATTAGTGATTCATAGGCCTCCCAAATTTATCTTCTAGCTTTTTCATCCTTTGTCTTCTGTATTGTACCTTTGTCTTTTTAAAGAAAAATAATCAGCTTTACTGCAATATAATTTTTATCCAACAAAATACATTTATTTTAATCATACAGTTCAATGAGTTCTGACAATGTATATAGTTGTGTAACCATCAACACTATCACTTCAAGAAGTTCCCTTGTCCTCTGATAACTCCCTCCCCTCCCCCTGCCCCTGGCGGTTTTGCCTTCTTAGGAATCACATCAACAGAATTGTAGGGTATGGAGGCTTTTGTGTCTTGCTTCTTTCACTTAATATAATCCTTTTCAGTTTCTTCATGCTGTTTCTATCAATAGTTTGTTCTTTTTTGATTGCTGAGTAGGATTCCAAAGCCACAATATGCTTGTCCATTCATTAGTTGATGGATATTTGGATTGTTTCCAGTTTTCATTTCTTTTGGATAAATATCTAGGAGTAAAATTGCTAAGTTATATCCTTATGACTAACCTTATGAGAAATTAGCAAATCATTTTCCAAAATGGTGTTACCACTTTATACTTCCAACAGCATTTATTATGTAGTCTTGCCACATTTTAGTTTTGACTGTTCTATTTATGTCTAGGTTCATTTTGAATTATTTATTTATTTTTGGCATATGGATATCCAATTGTTCCAGCACAATTTGTTGGAAAAGATTATGCTCTCCCCATTGAAATATTAATAATTTGGCACCTGTGTAAAATGACTATGTGTATGTGGGTCTATGAGTCTTTCTGGACTCTATTCTGTTCCACTGATCTACTTGTCCATTTTTATGCCAGTCCTACATTGTCTTAATTATTGAGCTTTAAATCTTGAAATCAAGTTGAAGCCCTTCTAGTTTCTTTAATTTCTCTAGCGATGTTGGCAATGTTATGGTCTTGGGAACATTTTGTAAAATCCATCATTAAATAATTCATGTAAATTCATGTAAAATTATGAAATAATTACTAATTTTAAAAATTAACTTTGTTTACTTATTTATCTACTTTTGGTTGCACTAGGTCTTTGTTGCTGCACATGGGCTTTCTTTAGTTCCCGCTGGGTAGGGGGCCCTCCTCTTTGCTGTGGTGTACCAACTTCTCACTGCAGTGGTTTCCTTATTACAGAACATGGCTCTAGGCGCACGGGCTTCACTGGTTGCAGCACATGGACCCTAGAGCACAGGCTCAGTAGCTGTGGCACACAGGCTTTGTTGCTCCAAGGCATGTGGAATCTTCCTGGACCGGGGATCCAACCCATGTCCCCTGCATGGTAGGGGAATTCCAATTTATTTATTTGTTTTTAATTTGAGGATAATTACTTTACAATGTATTTTTTAAATTAAAAAAAAATCAATTCATGTTTTCTGAGGCTATTGTAAATGATGTTGCTTTACAAAAAACAACAACAAAAAACACTTCAACTTCCATTTGTTTGTTGCTAAAACATTTTTTTTTTTTTTTTTTCTATTTCCCTGGGATGTTTTACAGGGCTTCTCTGGTGGCTCAGATGGTAAGGAATCTGCCTGCAACGCAGGAGACCAGGGTTTGTTCCCTGGGTTGGGAGGATCCCCTGGAGAAGGGAATGGCTACCCACTCCAGTATTCTTGTCTGGAGAATTCAATGGCAGAGAAGGTTTTATAAATGTATCTTCCGACACTTCAATTTTTTAAGGTTGCAATTAAAATCATTTTAATGTAGTAAAATGAAATTTACCATTATATTTTTAAATAAGCAGTTCAGTGGCATTAAATGCATTCACATTGTTGTGTGAGCATCACCACTACCCATCTCCAGAACTTATCATCCCATAGTGAAACCCTGTATATACTAAATACTCTCGAAATAGGAACTCCCCATTTCCACTTTCCCATCACCCATGGTACCTACTGTTTTACTTTCTGTCTCTGTGTATTTGGCTATTCTAGGTACCTCATATAGGTGGAATCATACATTACTTGTCCCTTTGTGTCTGGTTTATTTCACATAGCATAACGTCTTCAAGGTTCAAACATGTTGTAGCATATATCAGAATTTCATTCGTTTTTAAGCCTGAATAGTATTCCATTTGAAGGCAATGGCAACCCACTCCAGTACTCTTGCCTGGAAAATCCCATGGACAGAGGAGCCTGGTAGGCTGCAGTCCATGGGGTCGCTAGAGTCAGACACGACTGAGCGACTTCACTTTCACTTTTCACTTTCATGCATTGGAGAAGGAAATGGCAACCCACTCCAGTGTTCTTGCCTGGAGAATCCCAGGGATGGGGGAGCCTGGTGGGCTTCCATCTATGGGGTCGCACAGAGTTGGACACAACTGAAGCGACTTGGCAGGGGCAGCAGCGGCAGTATTCCATTGTATGTATATACCAGATTTTATTTTTCCATTCATTCATTAACAGATTCTGGAGGGAGGTGGGAGGGGGGTTCAGGATGGGGAACACAGGTACACCCATGGCTGATTCATGTCAATGTATGGCAAAAACCACTACAATATTGTAATTAGCCTCCAAAAAAAAAAAAAAAGATTCTGGGTTGTTTCTTTGGGCCATTGTAAATAATACTGCTATGAACATGAAATTGGTTTTACTTTGTGAACTCTTTCATGTTCTTTTTTTCACTTATTATTTCTATCTTTGTTTTATGGAGTGATATCTGTTATCTCCCTATAAATATTATAGTTTCTATGATATTTTCTTCTCTCCTCTGTATGCCTGTTCCCTCCTCAAGTTTCTTTTATTTTCATTTTTAGCTTCCATTCAAGACTTTTGTTAAATATCTGATGTTTCATATGTTTTCATAGTAGAGAATTTTTTTAAAAAAATGGACGGAAGTTTTGTGGGGACTAGGGGGCAGGTGGGGCTCATCAGGTCTTTTTACTGGGGTACTTCAAATACTTGGATATGTCAATATACTGGGGTATGTCAGTACTTTGAGAAATTTTCCCTGGAACTGTTTTGTTTCTCCACAAACGAATTCTCCAACTTCCTGTCTGGAGGAGAACGAGACATAAGGGACAGCAGGGATCGTGGGGGCAGTGAGAGTTGGGCAGTGGTGACATGCTTAAGCTTTGCTGCAGGCTTTCTGAGTATAGAAAGGGGACATGGGGCTGAGGATTTCTCTTTTACTTAGTCCACTGTTTTCATTTCTAGCACCTCCAAGGGCTGAGTGCCTCAAGCCCTTGCACAAAACGTCATACTTCTAGTTGGTAATGCCCTTTGCACAAATGACGGGTAATGCCCGTCATTGCACAAAACAACATACTTCTAGTTGGTAATGCCCCTTGAGAGGTATTTAGGTTGTAACTTCACAGTCTGCTAAATCAGTAATTGCTCCTGTCTGCTTTGTCTTCCAAAAAGATGTTGATATATTTTATCCACTGTTGTCTCTGCTCTTATTCTCTTTGTCCTTACTGCTTAATACCATTTTTATTGCTTTACTGACATTTTAATGGGGTTTTAGGTGGGAGAGGAAATGAACACATGATGAACTATATTTAACTCATTAAATAGTATTTATCATTCATAAATGATTTACATTTCTTTTACCACCTGATAGGAAAAACTTCCACTCAGGACAATAAATAGAACTCAGATAAAATGGAAATACTAGATCACAATAAGTTTGTAGTAGTGAAAGGAAAAAGAATTTCAAAAAGAAACATATGTAAGGCAATATACTTTCAGTGATGAATGTGTTTCTCAGTTCTCAGGAAAGTAGGGAAAAAGTTGAATATGAGCAGTATAAGTCTGTTGATTTAAAAGGAAATCATATACCTCATAAATACAAGTAGTATATAAAAGAATCACTTATCGTAATTTATAGCATTTGCTTAATTTCTTATTGCTTTTCTTTCAGCCATTTCCTTCTCTTTAGCATTTTTATTAGTGGCTGGTTGCTGCTGCTACTGCTAAGTTGCTTCAGTCGTGTCCAACTCTGTGCAACCCCATAGAAGGCAGCCCACCAGGCTCCCCCATCCCTGGGATTCTCCAGGCAAGAGTACTGGAGTGGGTTGCCATTTAGTTACATAAAAAGGCAAAAGTCCACCAGGCAATTCTTGCACTTATTGGCTAAGAGGCTGATATTACTAGTTTTTTTTTTTAAGTTATATTTATTTTTAATCCATTGCTTTACAGTATTAGTTTGATTTTTGCCATACATCAACATACATTAGCCATAGGTGTACATATGTCCCATCCCTCTTGAACCTCTCTCCCACCTCCTACTCTTTCCCACCCCTCTAGGTTGTTACAGAGCCCCAGTGTGAGCTCCTTTAGTCATACAGCAAATTTCCATTGGCTATTTTACATGTGTATATGCTGCTCTCTCTAACCATCTCATTTTCTCCTTCCTTTCCACTGCCCTTGTCCATAAGTCTCTTCTCTATGTCTCTGTAGGAGTCACTAGTTTAATGAGGGTTTGAGAAGTCTCTGTGGCTTAAATTATTGGCACTATCCCTATTACTATAGATTGTGTGTATGTCACTCACTTAGTTGTGTCTGACTCCTTGCAACCTCATGGACTGTAACCTGTCAGGCTCCTCTGTCCATGGGGATTCTCCAGGCAAGAATTACTTGGTGTTAAATACAATTGATTGAATGCTTATTGGAATATTATTTTGAGTTCTGAGTTTAAGGTGGATGGAGAAAATAAAATGAGCACCTGTCTAAAAACCAGACCTATGAGGAAAGGTCTTCCCTGGTGGCTCAGAGGGTAAAGAATCTGCCTGCAATGCAGGAGACCTGGGTTCAATCCCTGGGTTGGGAAGCTCCCCTGGAGAAGGGAATGACAACCCACTCCAGTATTTCTGACTAGAGAATTCCACAGACAGAGGAGCCTGGCAGGCTATAGTCCATGGAGTCACAAAGAGTTGGACATGATATAGCAACTAACATGAAGGAAAGCTAAAAGAAGCTCCTTTGTTTTGATTTGTATTTTCTAGGAAAAGAAAAGAATCAGTGGAAATAACACTCTTCAAATACATCGAGATGCTTCACCTAATGCTTCCCAGGGCTCTATTCTAGGCCTTTTCCTCCCATGGGCTTTAGATGGTATCCATCAACCTGCTTGGCCATCCCCTCCCATACCTACCACTTTCCTCAAATATTCACCCATGAAACCTAACCAACAGATTTAGTTACCTGCTCTCCAGACTAGATCTAAGCTCCAGCTCTAGGTTTTCAGCTGCCTTCTGATTATTTCTAGACCAATGTTCTGCAGGCAAATCAAGTTCAATGGATCTAAAAACTTAGGTCATTAAATTCTTCCCAGCATTACTCACCCATCTGTGCTCCTCTCCTGACTTCTTTTCTTTAATAATGGCAACACCTATTTACCTTGTCAACTAGGCTTAAGTCTTAGAATCAGCTTTTCTTTCTTCAGCCCCTCCATTCTATTAATCACCAAATTCAATGAATTCAATTTAAATCTTTTTGAAATTTATCTTCTGTTTACTGTGCTATTAGTTTACTCTCTCATCAACTTCTGCATCAACTATGAGAAGTGGTTATGTTTCTCTTAAACCAGCCTGTCGGTCTCCTTCTATTTTTTTTATCATATACATATGTTGTTGTTGTCCACTCACTAAGTTGTGTCTCTTTTGAAGCCCCATATCTTCTGTTTACTGTGCTATTAGTTTACTCTCTCATCAACTTCTGCATCAACTATGAGAAGTGGTTATGTTTCTCTTAAACCAGCCTGTCGGTCTCCTTCTATTTTTTTTATCATATACATATGTTGTTGTTGTCCACTCACTAAGTTGTGTCTCTTTTGAAGCCCCATGGACTGCAGCACGCCAGGCGAACCTTTTGCTTTCCTTCACTCTCTCCCGGAGTTTGCTTAAACGCATGTCCATTGAGTTGATGATGCCATCCAACCATCTCATCCTCTGTTGACCCCTTCTCCTGCCCTCAATCTTTCCCAGCATCAGGGTCTTTTCTAATGAGTCAGTTCTTCCCACCAGGTGGCCAAAAGTATTGGAGTTTTAGCTTCAGCATCAGTCCTTCCAATGAATATTCAGGGTTGACTTCCCTTAGGACTGATTGGTTGGATCTCCTTACTGTCCAAGGGACTCTCAAGAGTCTTCTCCAACACCACAGTTTGAAAACATCAATTCTTCGGTACTCAGCCTTCTTTATGGTCCAACTCAGATATCCATACGTGACTACTGGAAAAACCATAGCATTGACTATATGAACCTTTGTCAGCAAAGTAATGTCTCTGTTTTTTGATATGCTGTCTAGATTTTTCATAGATTTCCTTCCAAAGAGCAAGTGTCTTTTAATTTCATGGCTGCCATCACCATCCGCAGTGATTTTTGGAGCCCAAGAAAATAAAGTCTGTCACTGTTTCAGTTTTTTTCCCCATCTACTTGCCATGAAGTGATGGGAACAGGTGCCATGACCTTAGTTTTTTGAATGTTGAGTTTTAAGCCAGCTTCTTCACTCTCCTCTTTCACTTTCATCAAGAGGCTCTTTAGTTTCTCTTCACTTTCTGCTATAAGGGTGGTATTTGCATATCTGAGGTTATTGATATTTCTCCCGGCAACCTTGATTCCAGCTTCTGATTCATCCAACCAGGCATTTTGTGTGATGTACTCTGCACATAAGCTAAATAAGCAGGGAGATTATATACAGCCTAATATACAGATGTACTCCTTTCCCAATTTTGAACCAGTTCTTTGCTCCATGTATGTATGAAAGTCCCTCAGTCATGTACAACTCTTTGCAACCCCGTGGACTATACAGTCCATGAAATTCTCCAGGCTAGAATACTGGAGTGGGTAGCCTTTCCCTTCTTCAGGGGATCTTCCCAACCATGTATGTCTATATACACATATATGTATATACCTATATATACTTATGTAAACTAGACTATATGTTCCTTGATGTTAGGAATTGTGTTTTACTCTTCATCACCAAACCCCAGATGCTCAATAGATTTTAGTTGAAGAAATGAATGTTTAAAGATAGTAACCACCTGGTTTCTATTTCCACTCACAATAAAATGACATTTATAGTTCAATGTTTAGGTATTAGGAAGAGTGGGAGACATACTGGAATGAGTTTTTTATAACCCAGGTAATTTTGTAAACTCTTCTTTGTAGTTCTTTTTTCTCACAAAGACAGATTTATGTGTCTAAGATGCTTTAGGAATTTCTTTGCTTGGATTTGTGGTGCTTAGACCAGTTGATTTTCTGCTGGATCAAAAATAGTTTTTTTGCCAGATCAAAATACATTTCACCAGAGAAACGTTGCCTATTGAACTAGGGAGGAAACAGAGTACTAACGCAGAGGACCTTCTTGGACCTTGTGACTTTCACTTGCATGTTGTATCATTTCTCTTTGAAATTTTAATTTTAGGTCCAACACTAATTGACAGTGCATCACCAGCGTTGATCTTATACTATTTATATATCTATTCTTATTATGATAAACTTAGATGTAAGATGTTAACCAGAACCATAAACTGCATTACATAAAATGATACATTTCAGAAGATCTAAAATCCCAGCAAAATGGTAGGAACAATGACACAGCAAGTTGTTAATTTTTCCCCGAAGAGTGCCAAAATGATGTTTCAGTCCTTTTTGAATACAAAGGTTGAATGTAATTCATTGGTGCTGTTGAACACAAGCAAGGCATTCTCATAGGCAAAAAAGCTGTTATGCCCAACTTCTTGAAACAGATCTGTCAGGAACCTACCATTCATCTTTCTCCCATGGTTATTGAACCTACTGTCTAGTTTATATCTGGCAGTATGTAGATAAGAGTACACCAGTCCCACACTTTTAACTCTCTCAGGGAGCATACATGATGCAGGGACAATTAACCTGTTCCATATATGTATACCAGATTGGGTGTCAATTCGACACTCTCCAATAAGGCGTAAAGTAAAGTGCTACTTGCTCAGTCATGCCCAACTCTTTGCAAGCCCATGGACTGTAGCCCGCCAGGCTCCTCTGTCTATGGGATTCTCCAGGCAAGAATACTGGAGTGGGTTGCCATTCCCTTCTCCAAGGAATCTTACTGACCCAAGGATCAAACCCAGGTCTCCTGCAAAGCAGGCAGATTCTTTACCGTTTGAGCCACCAAGGAAGCCCCGATAAGGTATAATACTACAGAAATGGAATGGGCTATTTCCCTAAGTAGTGATTCTCCCTTTACTGAAAATGTTCATGCACATTTGTGTCTGATTTATGTTCAGTGCCACAGTTCAGTCTTGACCAGAGCTTGGTGCACAGTAAATACTATATATGTATATATAGTATGTGTGTGTATATGCACATATATATGTGTGTGTGCATGTGTGTGTGTGTGAATGAATGAATGAAGCACATAATGGAAGAACAAAATGGCTGATGTTTAAGTTAGCTTTTGCTGTGTAATGAACCATACCAAAAGGTGGCAGTTTAAAACAGTGATTCATTATTTTTCAAGATTCTATGGGTTGGCTGAACAGTCTGAGATGGTCTCATATTTCTGGGACATGAGCTCTTTGGCTGGGACAACTAAGTCTTTCTCTCCAGGTCTCTCAGCATTCCAAAAGAGTGAGAGTGGGAGCTGTAATACCTCTGCTGGTTAGGCTTGGGAACTCATTTCCAGTGTATTATATTGCACAAAAAAGTCACAAGGCCAGATCCAGAGATGAGGAAATCTACTTGACCCCTTGATGGGTGGTGTTGTTGTTGCAGATTTGTAGCCATTTTTAATCTACCACAGATGGCCAAATTAAAAAAAACCATTTGTATGGCATTCTTGTAATGGGAGGATGATTGGTCAAGCTGATCTCCCAGAGTCCTTCCAACTCTGAGACTTCAGCAGCCTGAATGGATCTCTTATGTTCTAACAGAGGACAGTTACTAACCCATTGTAATTGGAAACTTTAATCTCCTACATCTGGTAAGATAATTTCAAAGATGATTCATTGAATAATTATTACTATGATCTAGAATTTATAGTCTTCCTTTAGC
Organism: Cephalophus harveyi; assembly: GCA_006410635.1. Classification (NCBI taxonomy): domain Eukaryota; kingdom Metazoa; phylum Chordata; class Mammalia; order Artiodactyla; family Bovidae; genus Cephalophus; species Cephalophus harveyi. The sequence goes on from SJYT01040208.1 coordinate 204,664, forward strand.
CATTTCAAATACCTACCAGAATGCTCTTGTTAGTGACAGTGGTATTTACAACTAGTTACACTAATAGGCACTAACTCTACTTTGAATTCTGGTGTACTAGCAACATTGCAGCCATGAAATTAAGACGCTTACTCCTTGGGAGGAAAGTTATGACCAACCTAGATAGCATATTAAAAAGCAGAGACATTACTTTGCCAACAAAGGTCCGTTTAGTCAAGGCTATGGTTTTTCCAGTGGTCATGTATGGAAGTGAGAGTTGGACTGTGAAGAAAGCTGAGCGCCGAAGAATTGATGCTTTTGAACTGTGGTGTTGGAGAAGACTTTTGAGAGTCCCTTGGACTGCAAGGAGATCCAACCAGTCTATCCTAAAGGAGATCAGCCCTGGGTGTTCATTAAAGGACTGATGCTAAAGCTGAAACTCCAGTACTTTGGCCACCTCATGCAAAGAGTTGACTCATTGGAAAAGATTGTGATGCTGGGAGGGATTGGGGGCAGGAGGAGAAGGGGATGACAGAGGATGAGATGGCTGGATGGCATCACCGACTCGATGGACGTGAGTTTGAGTGAACTCCGGGAGTTGGTGATGTGAAGGAATGATGCTAAAGCTGAAACTCCAGTACTTTGGCCACCTCATGCAAAGAGTTGACTCATTGGAAAAGATTGTGATGCTGGGAGGGATTGGGGGCAGGAGGAGAAGGGGATGACAGAGGATGAGATGGCTGGATGGCATCACCGACTCGATGGAGTTTGAGTGAACTCCGGGAGTTGGTGATGGACAGGGAGGCCTGGTGTGCTGCGATTCACGGGGTCACAAAGAGTCGAACACGACTGAGTGAGTGAACTGAACTGAGCAACATTCTCCTTTCCTTATGCTTTGTTGACCATTCTATGAAAACTGGATAAATTCTTTTTTTTTTCATCCATCAAATACTTAATGTTTTAGAAGTCACTGAGATGATAATATAAAATTCTTATTTTTCTTCTGCATCAGAAGTGAGTGCTTATATTATTGCCTCAATATTTAATGCTATTAACTATTAAAGTTGCAGATCTACCACTTTTCTGTAATGATTCTTTTATGAAAATTTTAACAAAGATATTCCTTTGTGATTATTTTAGTAATAATCAGATACACAGATATATGAATGCAGAAATATCACATAAATAACTTATAGTTAATAAATGAAAACCCTGTGGAACTTTCCATTAAGGTGTTTCAGAACAATCACAGTAGGAAAAATAGTATTGGGGAGACTAAACTGATGGCTAAATTGTGATTTAATTGAAAACTTCACACCAAAGAATTTTGCCAGTGTATTTTTGTATGTGTATGGACTTAGCTGAAAAATCATGTATGTTTTTGACAATTTTTGACAAATATTTGACAAATACTTGAAATATGTTTAGTTATTATTGAGGAATCTGTTTTAAAATTTTTAGTTTGGCATTAAATCTCCTGCCTCCAAATTGTACACTAATATTTCTCTCTTCCTACTCTTCCCAATTCTTCTAAAAACAAACTCCAATCAACTCATAACAATTTTCTAAAAATAAAGCTAAAGTTCATCTCTGTGGGACTATTAAGCTAGGTCTTGAATGTACTGTTGATAACTGACTAATAACTAACCTGATCAGGTAACAATGCCAGGAAATCTAGTTTTACCTTTGTTTGTTTTTAAAAATTAAACCTTCTTTGTTTCCCATTTACAGAAAAGAGAGTTCTTATACACTCTTATGCCTACCTCCCAACCAATTTCCCCTATAACTAACATCTTGCATTAGGCTTGTGGTAGGCTTGTTATAACTGATGAACCAATATTGATTATATTACTCACTGAAGCCCACAGTTTACATTAGGATTCCCTCTTTGAACAGTTCTGAGTTTTGCCAAATGTATGTCATGTATCCATCATGACAGTGTCATACACAATAGTTTCACTACCCTAAAAATCTCCTGTGTTCCCCCTCTGTGTCCCTCCTCCTTCGCTTTTCCTTTTTAATTACCCCAATTGAGGGTAGTATTAGTTGAAGCTAAGAATTTGCTTAAGTAATCCATGATTTTCCATGGCAATCAACATTTCTTAATCATCAATTTAGACTAGCACTGTCAAACAGAAATAAAATATAAGCCACATATATATTTAAAAATTTCTAGATGCGGTATTAAAAAGAACAAGTAACATTAATACATTACACTTATCCCAATATATCCAAAATTTTATCAATTCCAGTATAACCACTATAAAAATTGAGATACTTAACTTTTTTCGTACTCTCAAAATATAGCATACATTTCAATCTTACAGCACATCTCATTTCAAACGACTCCTATTTCAAGTGCTCGGTAGCCAGGAGTAGCCAGTGACTAAGGACTTGAATAGTGCAGGCCTAGACTGAGAGCAGCTTGAAAGCAAGCTATCCTCCTCTCTCTAGGGCCTCTAGAATAGACAGGAAGGGGATATTTTTGGAAGGTATTCAATACATCATACAGACAAAAAGGACTCTCTAAACCTCTGGATGCTGATACTTAAATGTTCTGCAATCACTTTCTTTAAACTCTCCAGTTCTGGAAAAAGTGGAATGGGGATTATACTCATTTTGACATATCAAAGAAATGAGTATGTATGTATCCTGACTCCCAGAAAGCCCGAACCATCCAGAATGTTGACTCATGGGCCTAAGGTGACTGAAATACAATGTGAATCAAATTTGCCTTCCAAGGCATCCTTCTCTTTCCACTTTCCTCTCTCCCCTCCCTCTTTTGGGTGACTCATCCTTCTACCAATTAAGTCCAGCAGCGTGCAGATCCCAAAGCCCTCTTTGAAGAAGTACAGACTCATCAAATGGTCTGTTTCAGTCAGTCCCTATATCGTCTAGCCTAGTTGTTTTGCCTACCTCATCCAGGGTCTGCAGTTAAGACTGGGAGTGACTTTAAACCTGTAAAAAATATTATTTTTTCTTTTAAGGTGGTGATGGTGATCACCTTAAGGTGATAAGGTGGCTTGGGAATTTAATTTTGAAAGAAAACAAATTTTTATTTAGAAATCTACAATTTAACGTTTGCTTCAATCCTTAGGGCCTACTCCACAGTACCGTTATTCATAACCTTCCTGCGCTCTGGGTTTTTTCCTTTCCTGGGAGGAAAGTTTCCACTCCCAGTCTCCAAGATAACGCCCTTCCGGTGGCGTGCCAGGAACGTCTCCGACCCCTCTGTGCTGGGAGGGAGTAGTTTCGTTTCCTCAGTGCTGTAAACACACAGACTCCAGCTTCGCCAAGGCCAAGCCCAAGACCCCAGCCGGACCCGCAACTACCCTAGGCAGTCGGTGGGGTTCCCAGCTCCAAACCCCGCCCATCGAACCCACCCGAGCCGCTAAGAGAGAGGAAGTGCAGTGAGACCCACCCACTTTCGTCTTTTTCCTTTTCTGTTGGGCCGACTGGCTGCCCGTCAACTCTATTTCTTCGCCGATTGGCCTCCTCCCTCCCGCGTTAGTGCCTCCTCTCCCTGGCTGGGAGGGTGTCACGCCAAACTGGGCGGAGCGTCGGCTGGCCTCTCTCCTTCTCTCATCTGGGCGGCGGCGGCGGCAACTGGGGACGGGGCGGGTGGCGCATCACGGGCGCGGAGGCTGGAGGAGCAGTCTCATTGTTCCGGGAGCTGTCGCCACTGCAGGTCCCTCGGCTCGTTGGGCCCTGCCCCTCTCAGTCCTCCCCACCCCCCACAACCGCCCGCGGCTCTGAGAAGAAGCTTCTCGCGCGGAGGCAGCAGCTGCAGCATCACCTCTGACCTGCCAGCCATGGAAGACATGGACCAGTCGCCTCTGGTCTCCTCGTCCTCGGACAGCCCGCCTCGGCCTCAGCCCGCATTCAAGTATCAGTTCGTGAAGGAGCCCGAGGACGAAGAGGAAGAGGAGGAGGAGGAGGAAGACGAGGACGAGGACGAGGACCTGGAAGAGCTGGAGGTGCTAGAGAGGAAGCCCGCCGCCGCGCTGTCGGCGGCCCCGGTGGCCACAGCCGCCGCCACCCCGGCTAGCGCGCCCCTGCTGGACTTCGGCAATGATTTCGTGCCCCCGGCGCCCAGGGGGCCCCTGCCGGCCGCGCCCCTCGCCGCTCCGGAGCGGCAGCCGTCTTGGGACCCGAGCCCCGTGTCGTCGGCGGTGCCCGCGCCCTCCCCACCCTCCGTTACAGCAGACTCGCCCTCCAAGCTCTCTGAGGACGAGGAGCCTCCGGCCCGGCCTCCCCCTCCTCCACCGGCCGACGTGAGCCCTCAGGCCGAGCCCTCGTGGACCCCGGCTGCCCCAGCCCCCGCCGCGCCCCCCTCCACGCCGGCCGCGCCCAAACGCAGGGGCTCCTCGGGCTCAGTGGGTGAGTGCCGCGCCCTCCGCCTCGCGCCGCCCCTCGCGCCCCTCCCTCTTTTGTGCGCAGCCCCTTAAGCCTGGACCCTGCCCTTCTCTCCATCCGGAGGGGGGCTTTGTCTGCAGATCTTTGGGCGAAGGCGCCCCCGCTGGTGGGAGCCGCGGGGAGCAGGGTGGGGCGGCAGAGGAAGCCCGGGCTTACTCTTTATTGTCCGTCTGGGTATCGGGGAGCACGTGCGCCCCGACCGCTCCCGGGTTGCTCTGTCTGCTCTCCATTCCACCGGGTCGGGGAAGTTAGGAACCCACCCCTTGCAGGAACTGGGTCTGTAATGAGGAAACTAGGGGTGTGGATTCATCGGGCTGCCTTGGTTCCGGGGTGAGGATGGAAGGCCTTGGCGCCCTAATCTTTTGTCTGCCCAACTAGGTTGCTCCTGGGGAAAAGACGCAGTTTCTTGCTGGTCTTTGCCTGCATTCAGCCCTGGCCCCTCTCCTCACCCCTTCCTTGGCTTGGGTAGCCCCATGCTCTTCATCTCCCCCGCCCCGGCCCCGCGCTCGTGGGGAGCCGGTCCAGTGGAAAACGTCCACATTGACCTGACTGCAGTGAAGGGAGAGCGCCTCCAGTGGTGTGACGCGTGGAGAACTGGGGAGCGGAGTTTCGGCGAGGTCCTGCCACCGCCCAGTTTACCCGGGTTGTGATGTGGCTATTTACCACCAGCTTAACGGCGCCGGGTAATGGGACCTGGGCACCGTGTTCCAAGGGGGCGCAGTTCTGCCGGGAGCTCTGCCGCAGAAGGAGGGGATAGTGTTAGGATGCACAGGTTTAGCCTCTTAATGCATCGTAATTGAATCTTAGAGATAAAAGGAAAAGGCAAAATGGTTGACATTCCCAAAGAAGGGGAAACCTGTGGATTCCCTGGCGGGAAGAGGACAGTTGAACTTGTGGCAGATTTACCATGGAACTTCATGAAATGTTTTGAGACAGACGTTTTCATCTGTTGGTTAGAAATACTGTTTCGTAGAAGTAATATATTTTAGGGCTGCAGAGACAGATTTGCATTGTCCGTAAATAGTTTTCAAATCTTTTCATTTACCAGCACCTGATTGTTTGTTATTACTATTATTAGGAAAAATTGTTTTATTATCCTTTCCATTTTGGGAGATTGTTTATTTTGGAAGAGAAAAAAGTTTGTTAGAGGTTGAGAATTCATCCTATTAGACACGTTAATTAACTTATTAACAAGTAGCTTGTTAGTTTGGGGACAGAAGCGTCGCACTAGAAGTAGGACCTTTATGTGTAAAAAGGCAAGGATCAAGAATCAGGTAGTGAGTGTAACAGCCTGGTGAGAAATTTTCATAGCCTTGTAGGATTTTAGAAACTGTTGTTTTTCTAGAAAAAGATACTCAGTGGGAGATCATGGAAGAATTTTTTTTCTTCAGCTCACTCTTGCACCACAAGGAAGAAAATAAGTCAATAATGATATTGACATACCCCACAGCATTACTCAAAACATTAATTACTACACTACAGATAATTAGAATGTGAGAAGTAACTCAAGTTTTCCTTTTTATGAGTAAAAACACATTTCGAGAAACTAAAGTGAGGTGGAAAAATATCAAGTAATAAGACATTTACAAATGATAAATTTAATGATTAAGAAAAGCAAACTGATTTTTCATATTGTATTCCTATGTGGCAACAAAAGAGTTCTGTTCTTTGAACCTTGGAGAGTCAGGAGGTGACAGCATTCTTTCTGTATTTTGACTTTAGGAACACTAACTTTGGAAGACAAAGGACAGAATATTGCGTCACTTAGCGATTCTATCTTTATGTGGCTCCCTAATTCTGTATTGATGTTGCCTATCTAGAAATTTTAGTTCCTTTAGGACATAAAGGAACACTGTGATTATGGTCAGATAGTTAAACCATGTCACTGAGTCTGGCTTTCTTAACAGTTCTTTCCTGCAGCTGGTTATTGATTTACCTACAAAGAGGCACTATTCTAGGCCAGGAAAATAGAGCAGTCAGCAAGACAGATGTGTTCCCCATGAGAGGAGTACAGATAATAAACACCTGATTAAGGAACTGAGAATAGTGTTAAGTGTTATGAGCAGCATAGGAAGGATGATGTGGAAAATTATTGAGATGTGTGGGAACCTTTTTAGATAGGGTGGCACTGAGAAAGGCCTTTCTGAGGAGGTGAGATTTAAGCTGCAGATATAAAAAAATTTCCAAGACGCTCCTGGGAGGCAAAAGCCCTGAGGCAGTAATGTATGTTTGAGAAGCTAGTGAGAAGACCAGTGAGAAAGCTCAGGAGAGAGTGGGCTGGTAGACTACGCTTAGGTCATTTGAGGTCTCTAATAGGCCATGGTAAACATTTTCGCTTTTTGAAAGATGGTTTATTTTAGAAATGTGCTCCTTAATTATATTGGGGTTTTGGAGCAGAAATACAGTTTTGAAGATTGAGAGGAACTAAAAGGATGGACATGAGTAAGGACAAAGAGGTGAGAAATGTGCAGAGCATAGTTAGAAGCATAGATCAGTCTGACTGGAGGACGGTTTATGTTACTGCATATGGTAGATCCCTGACACTTGTGTATTTCATATTGTTATTTAACCTCTTCTTGAGTAAGTGCTGATTTCCCTTACTTGAGAAATTGTAATTTTGCTGTTTGCTGTTGTATCAGTACTTGGAGCATCGCCATGCTGAAAGACTGAAGTCTTGCCCCTGCTGACTGTTTTTCATGGAGAAACATTGGCTTCAGGTTAAAATGATGATTGTTTAACCTAGGCTTTGAGAACATGCAAGGGAAACTGGATAGAAATTTGAGTTAAGAGATGCAAACCATTCATTAAGGATGGCGTTGAGCTGATCTCTGGACATTTCTTTAAACCAGTAAAATGTGTGGTAGATCTGGATTCTGAAGGGTGTCGAATGCTAAGTTAAGGATTTAGGGTTTTATCATCCTGCTTTTATTCATGTTCTGCCATCCACAGTTGCCCTTGCACTTGGCAATTTAAATTATGAGGCAAAAAATGTTTTCGTTGTTGTTTCCAAAATATGATGTTATTTCATTATTTATCATTGTTTTCCTGAATTACTGCTTTCAGCATTGGGAAGCCATCAGAAATTATTGAACTGAGGCATGGAATAATAAAAGCAGTGTTAGAAAAGTGAATTGGCAATTTTCAAGATAGGTTGGAAAGAAAAAATGGAAACTATTTAGAAATCTTTCACAGTAGTTCTGAGAGAGGTGAGTAGAGCCTGAACTCGTTCATTTAGTGGAAATGGAATATAGCGAGGAATATAAGAAACTTTAGGAAGGATGAGTTTTTTGGCTCTGAGTCTCTGTTTTTATAGTTAGGTTAAGAAGAAAGAGAACTGATAGGACTTGGAGGCCATGGGTACAAAGAATAGAATGTTGGTGGTTTTTAAATCATTTTCAGAGACTATCTAAAGGTTTTGAAATGGAAATTTGTATAGATTCGGATATTGCTCATAAGTATAGTATAATATTGCTCCTTATATGACTTAAGGATTAAAAATTATTAGTCGTTTTTACAGTCATTTATTATTATATCGGTATAGAAGTACATGATAGGAGTGTTAAAAGATTCTGAGTGATATACAGTTTATATAGTTTAAATATTAGTCTTTAACATAAAGTTCAAGTAAACAGTGATGTGACATTCCCAGGAAGTAGTTGTCACCAAAGAAAGAGATGTTTTGTCAAAATCCGTTTCCCATCCTCCCTTCTTCATTTTTATCTAGAAAATGTTAACAAGGAATGAAATTGATGGATATAGAGGTTGTGAATAATTCTCTTGTTAACCATTTCTAATTTTCTAACTAGGACTAAAAGTTGGGAACAGGTGGTGTGCTTGTTGTTTAGTTGCTAAGTCATGTCTGACTTATGGATAAAGTGAATTACTTTTCAGATTGGTTCCTAGGAAGCTCAGTGTCAAATTTATAGTTCTTTTTAGTAACTAACAAGCTTCCTCAAATCCTTTTTAAAATGAAGTGATGAAGTTATATTGAACCTTTAATAACTATCTAATTTGAAATAACATTTAGAAACATGCTATCTTAACACTCTATTTCTGCCAACTTGGAAGATTACTGTTATCTGTGTGTCCTTGCTTCCCAGGTGGCGCTAGTGGTAAAGGACCGCCTGCTATTGCAGGAGACGTAAGAGACTCAGGTTTGATCCCTGGGTTGGAAAGATCCCCTGGAGGAGGGCGTGACAACCCACTCCAGTATTCTNACATGCTATCTTAACACTCTATTTCTGCCAACTTGGAAGATTACTGTTATCTGTGTGTCCTTGCTTCCCAGGTGGCGCTAGTGGTAAAGGACCGCCTGCTATTGCAGGAGACGTAAGAGACTCAGGTTTGATCCCTGGGTTGGAAAGATCCCCTGGAGGAGGGCGTTACAACCCACTCCAGTATTCTTGCCTGGAGAATCCCATGGACAGAGGAGCCTGGCAGGCTACAATAGGGTGGCAAAGAGTCCGACATGACTCAAGTGACTTAGCACGCACACACCTATTGTCTAATAATTGGCTCTGTATTATGTGTAGTTATTTCATAATATACTTAAAAACAGATTATTTGAAACACTGCTGTTGCAAAGACCCAATTTAAATGGCACATTTTAAAGGTCCTTTGCTAGCCCAGAATAAAAGTACCACCAAATGGATGATATTTCTTGATTTTTACCCTGGGACCTCGAAGTAGAAGCAAATGTTGGTAGATAGACTGTTCTTATAGTGTATTCTTTGAGAATTTTTATTCCTGTTTCTAAATAGAGACCCTAGAAGATTCCTTTGGGGGTAACAGCCCCAGGGATGGGAACTATAAGAGCAGAACCATAATTCATCACCAGTGTTTAAGTGGGTGAGTGTGACCTTTGTGGCTAGCTAATGTAGGATATAGGCATGCACTGTGGGAGGACCCAGCTCTACTGATGCTAGAGTTTTCTCAGACTGAAGGCCTCATCATTCTTTCAGCTCTAAAGGAGGAATTGATAATTTCACATTTAAACTAATGATTTTTTGTTTCTTGAAATGGTGATTTTTAATTTTTAAATCACTTTACTCATGCATTCCCATAACATTCTGTTGTTACCTCACCATACTATGTATATGGGAATGGTATGTTCACTCATTTCTGTTCCCCAGATTATATGCTCCTTGAGGAAAGGGACTGTATTCCCTTTTTACCTTGAGGGAAAGGACTACGTGCATTATCTCTCCATTGCTGAGCACAATCCCTTAGATGTGGCATAGGCACATCTAATATTGAACTAATATTACAGATGAATCCCGATCTGTATTTTGTCTGGCTCTCAGTTCAGTTCAGTTCAGTCGCTCAGTCGTGTCCGACTCTTTGCGACCCCATGAATTGCAGCACGCCAGGCTTCCCTGTCCATCACCAACTCCCGGAGTTCACTCAGATTAACGTCCATCGAGTCAGTGATGCCATCCAGCCATCTCATCCTCTGTCATCCCCTTCTCCTCCTGCCCCCAATCCCTCCCAGCATCAGAGTCTTTTCCAGTGAGTCAACTTTCCGTATGAGGTGGCCAAAGTATTGGAGTTTCAGCTTTAGCATCATTCCCTCCAAAGAAATCCCAGGGCTGATCTCCTTCAGAACGGACTGGTTGGATCTCCTTGCAGTCCAAAGGACTCTCAAGAGTCTTCTCCAACACCACAGTCCAAAAGCATCAGTTCTTCAGCGCTCAGCTTTCTTCACAGTCCAACTCTCACATCCATACATGACCACTGGAAAAACCATAGCCTTGACTAGACGGACCTTTGTTGGCAAAGTAATGTCTCTGCTTTTGAATATGCCATCTAGGTTGGTCATAACTTTCCTTCCAAGGAGTATGGCTCTAGAAGTACTGAAATATTTTCTCTCAAATGAAAGTCCCAAGTCTTGGTACTTTCCTGGTTGTCCAGTGGTTAAGACGGTGCTTCCACTGCAGGGGGCATGTGTTCAGTCCCTGGTCAGGGAAGTTCCACATTGTGGTGTGGCCAGAAAAAAAAAAAAAATCCCAAGTGTTACAAATTAAAGCATTAATTTATTTAAAAATGCAAGGTATATGGATGTACTCTTTTATTTAACCAGTCTCTTATTGATAGTTAATTAGGTTATTTTTCAGCTTTTTCTGTTATAAGTAACATTGTTGTGAACACCTTTATATATACTTCTTTGCAAATACATGCTGTTGTGTGTTGTAGAATAAATTCACATAAGTGGAATTACTGATTCAAAGGGTATAAGCATTGAAAATGTTGGTAGATAATGCCAAACGGTAGTACAGTAGATGTTACTCCTACTCCTGTAGTAGGAGCTGTAGCTGCTAAAGACTGGATTATCTTTTCAGCAGTCTCTGAATCCTTATGTGGCTCTCTAAAAATTACTTCTTTAATGACTTGTTCTTATTACGATAGATGAGAAGGCTTATACAGTTTTGTTCAAACAGATTTGGCAGTAGGCTGGTCATACTGGTAGTCTCTTGGGAGCTCAATATTAAGGAAAGTTAGCATACTCCTTTTTAAAACCAGGTTTAGAGCTGAGTGTGGAGACTTAAAGATGAGTAGAGACTGTAGTTATGAGAGGTGCATGTGGCAGATAAGGAAAGAATACAAGCCCCTTCCTGTGAAATATTTTCTGCTGTCTTAAAACCAGAGGACTCCTGTCGTTTTACTGTAGGAACAATCATATATTTACAAACCTGACAGCTGCTTTTGAAAAGAGAAAAAAACTCTTTTTTTCCTCCTGAATTTTATAGATTGACTTATAAACTTCACTAGTTGAAGGCACCATTATTAAATTTATTTATTTTAGTATACTGATAGCCCTAGGTGAAGCTGACCTAAAGCATTAAGGATTTTTAAAAATCTACTGGAGTCTTTGGTCTCAGAGGGAATTTACTTGTTTAAAATTCTGTTCATCTTTGTTCTAAGGGAGTTTATTAAATATACCTAATCCTATCATGTAAGTCCCTTTCACAAAGTCTTTAGAACTTCTCAGTCTCAACTAATTAACATCATTATTAAATTGAGAGTTTTATTCTTCTACCAAGTTCTGAATTCAATTAGCTGATATTTTGCTAACAATTTTGCATGCCTTATGTAAGGAATATTTTTCTCTATTAAAAAAAAATAGATTTGTTTCTTTTTTTCTCATTGTGTGTGGGTTTTTTTGTTTTTTGTTTTTTTTGACTGATTTGGCTGAGCTGGGTCTTTGTTGTAACATGCAGGATCTTTAGTTGCAACCTGTGGAATCTGATTCCCTGACCAGGGATCAAACCCCTGCCGCTGGGAGTTCATTGGGAGCTTGTAGTCAGCCCGTGGATCACCAGGGAAGTCCTTATTTTTCTGTATTTTTTATTTTCTTGTAATAATTCTGTCTGGTTTTGGTATTAGTGCATAAATCTATAAAACATTTTGGGAAGTGCTTCCTCTTCCTTAATATACTGAAAAAGTTTGTTCAAGCATCCTTCAATATTTACATAGAATTTATTAGTGATTGGGGCTTCCTAGGTGGATAAGTGGGTAAAGAATCCACTTGCAATGCAGGAGATCACTGGGCTGGGAAGATCCCCAGGAGGAGGAAATGGCAACCCACTCCAGTATTCTTGTTTGGAGAATCCCACAGACAAAGAGAAGCCTGGCAGGCTAAAGTCCATAGAATGGCAAAGAATCACAGCTGAAGCCACACGCACACACACTGTGAAGCTATCTGGCCTGGGAGTTTTCCGTGTGGAGAAGGTTTTAAATTAAAGGTGTACTATTTTAATGTGAAATAGGGCTATTCAGATTTTCTATTTCAGCTTGTGTCAGTTTTGGAAATGTATGCTTTACAAAGAACTTGACTATTTCATCTTTATGAGGGAACATCAAGGAATTTGTCCACTCAACCTAAGTTGTCTAATTTATTGGCATAGACTTGTTTGTGTAACCTCTTACCTTTTTAGAAGTTATGGAGCTAGTCCCTCTTTTATTTCCAATATGTATTTTCCTCTCTTTTTCTTAATCATTTTAGGGATTATCAATTCTATTAATCTTTTCAACAAACCAACTTTTGGTTTCATTGACTTTTCTCTTTAGTTTGCATTTTCCCTGTATCGTTGGTTTCTGCTGTTATTTTATTTTCTATTGTTTATTTGGATTTACATGCTCTTTTCTTAGTTTCCTTTGGTGGAAGCTTTAAACTTTAACCCTTTTTTCTAAGAGCATTTAGAGCTGTAAACTTCTCTCTAAGCATTACTTTAGTGGTATTCTGCAGATTTCCATTATCATTTGATTTAAATTATTATTTAATTTTTCCTGTGATACATTCTTTGATGCATCAGCTATTTAGAATTGTGTGTTTAATTTCCAGACATTTGAGGGGTTTTCCAGAATTTTTCTGTTTTACTGATTTCAGCTTAATTCATGTGGTCAGAGAACATGTACTGCATGATCTCAATCCTGAGATTGAGATTTACTCTGTAGACCAGGAAATGGTTTATCTTGGTGTATGTTCCATGTGCACTTGAACAGAATGTGTATTCTGTTACTGGTTGTAGTGCTCTATAATGAAGTCAGTTTATTGAGTGTTGTCTAAACCGTCTGTATCCTTGTTTATAGAATGTGCATATGTGCATGTGTGTCTAGTGTATCAGTTAACTGAGAGTTGAGTGTTAAAATTTTTAAATAATGTTTGTAGATTTGTCCTTGTCTCCCTTTAGTTTTGGCTTCATGATTTTCCATTTACACCTTTCCTGTGTAACCTTTAGCGTTGTTATATATCTATTTAGCATATGTCTTTTTGCTCTTTTATCATTATCAAATGCTCCTGTTTACCTCTGATAATCTCAAGGTAATACTTTTTTTGTTTGAATCTGTTTTGCTCGACATTAATATCGCCATTCTAGATTTTGTAGGATAAGTACTTGGATCATATATCCTTTCACATCCTTTTGCTTTTAACCTTCCTGTGTTTTTATATTTAAAGTGTGTGTCCTGTAAGTGGCATATAGTAGGGTTTTCATCTAGTCTGAAAATCTCTGCCTTTTAATTGGAGCAGTTTACTACATTCAATGTGATTATTAGTATAGCTCATTTAAGTCTCTTTTCTCTTAGTTCCATCTGCTTTTTTTTTTTGGTACTTCTGTATATTCCTTCCATCCTTTATGCTTTTATTGTCGTTGTCATTTTAATTCTCTATATTGTAGTTATTTAAGCTTCAAAAATCAGTTGTTATTGAAAGAAATTAAGATATGAGAATACTTTATATTTACTCATATATTTACCTTTTCTTTAAGGAAATTAGGAAGTGAGACTATTTTGTATCTACTCATATATTTACCAATTCTGCCCTTCTTCATTCCTTTATGAAGATTCGGATTTCTGTATGGTATCTTTTTTCCTTGTTTCTGAAGACCTTCATTTAACATTCCTTGTTGTTATGGTTCCTTGGTGATGAAATCTTTCATTTTTTGTTTTCATCTTTTATTTCTAACATCTTAATTCATCTTTATTTTTGAAGGATTTTTTTGAAGAATACAGTTAATTTTATTGTTTGTAATAATTATGGTCTATAAAATCACAGAAGGTACTGAATTAGCAGATACTGACTGAATCATTGTTACCTGGAGAAATACAGAGTTAAGTTCCTGTGAACCTCATAGCGTTTTTGTTAATGATAAGTATATAACTTTATTTTAAGTGTGTTTCTATTTAAAGAAACACATTATTTAATATATATTGTAGACTCATTAACATTGAACTCATGGCCAAGAGTACTGTAACTCATGTCTGAATGAACCTTGTCTAAAACATGTGTTTCCTCTGTAAGGTACATCATAATCTTCTTGCTCTTAAGAACACGAGATACTACTTTAGCACTGTGCTTAGGGCCCACATCAGAATCACCAACAAAAAGCATAGAAATGTAAACAGTGGGGCACTGAATAGACTGCTAAAAGAATACTTGCTTACTGTAGGGAGCTGAAACGAGATGGCATAGGGTTGTTTGTTTGACCTCACCTGATAGTCTATTCAGTATGTTGGGGAACTGGAATGTTTGGTTCCTTTGCATTTGCCCAGTTTTGTAAGTACTGACTTACGGTTTATCAGTTTAGTGAGTAGACTGGCATTAAGGAATCAGTAGTTCAGAATTGGGAAAGGAGTATGTCAAGGCTGTGTATTGTCACTTGCTTATTTAGCTTATGTGCAGAGTACATCATGTGAAATGCCAGGCTGGATGGATCACAACGTGGAATCAAGACTGCAGGGAGAGATATCAACAATCTCAGATAGGCAGATGATAACTCCTCTGTGGCAGAAAGTGAAGAGAAACTAAAGAGCCTCTTGATGAGGGTGAAAGAGGGGAGTGAAAAAGCTGGCTTGAAAACTCATTATTCAGAAAGCTAAGATCATGGCATCTGGTCCCATCACTTCATGGCGAATAAAAGGGGGAAAAGTAGGAACAGTGACAAATTTTATTTTCTTGGGGTCCAAAATCACTGAGGATGGTGACTGTAGCTGCTCCTTGGAAGGAAAGCTATGACACCTAGACAACATATTAAAAAGCAGAGAGACATAACTTAGCCAACGAGGATCCGTATAGTCCAAGCTGTGGTTTTTCCAATAGTCATGTGTGGATCTGAAAGTTGGACCATAAAGAAGACTGAGCGCCCATGATTTGGTGCTTTCAAATTATGGTGCTGGAGAAGGCTCTTGAGAGTCCTTTGGACTGCAGGGAGATCAAACCAGTCAATCCTAAAGGAAATCAACCCTGAATACTCATTGGAAGGACTGATGCTGAAGCTCCAATACTTTGGCTACCTGATGCGAAAGACTCATTGGAAAAGACCCTGATGCTGGGAAAAGATGGAGCTCAGGAGGAGAAGGGAGTGACAGAGGAAGAGATGGTTGGATAACATCACTAAATCAATGGAAGTGAGTTTAAGCAAACTCTGGGAGATAGTGAAGGACAGGGAAGCCTGGTGTGCCCCAGTCCATGGGGTCACAAAGAGTCTGACATGACTTAGTGACTGAACAACAACAACAAAGGGTTGACTACACTCAGTTCACTAGGTTTTCACTTTTTTTTCCTTCATTTTAAAGAGTGTTCTATTATTTTTTGGGTTACATTGTATCCAGTTGAGAAGTAGATCATTCTTAATATTGTTTGCCTGCTCTTTCCCTTTGTTTTTAAGATTTTTCTGTTTTTGGTTTTCAGTAGTTTGATCTCTACGGTTATCTCTTTGTGGTTTTGTGTTTATCCTGCTTATAGTTCATTGAGCTTCAGTGGCTGGTATTTTCTATCACAATTGTCAAATTTTAGACCCTTAATAATCATAATTTTTCCCCCTATATTATTGTCTTTTGGGGGGACTCCATTTTACATATATTATTCACATTTCTCCTGATGGTGCAAAAATCTGGGGATCACTGATTCAGACTATAAGCCTCATCTTTACAAAACTAATAAAAGAACAGTTGAATAATAGAAAGCAGGTCTTGAAGTCAGCTAGGACCAGACTTAAATTCTAGCTTCCTGGGGATTTGGTTTCCTCCTATGTAAAATGGGATTAATGGTATTTATTGGCTAGGCTCATTTTGAGAAATGAAGACAATATACAGAGCCCCAGCATAGTGCCTGGCATGTGTACACATGCTCAGTGAATACTCATACCCAGCCCTGTAAGTCTGCCAGAGCCGTGAAATCCATGAGTGCCCAGTCAGTGCCTGACAGCAACGAGGAGAGGGTCATTCATTTGTCTCTCACTGGCAGAAAAGGGAGATACTGTGTAAGGCTGTTATTTTCATAAGAGCCAAGGGAGGAAGGAGCCAACATCTCTGGGTTCCAGAGAGAGATCAAGTACTCATGGGTCCAGGCTTGTGTGAGGCATCTCTATCATATCATTCTGCCTGATCCTGCTGTTCCCCACAGCGGAACAAACAGGGGGTCTAAAGCTACTGTCAGAAAGGCTGTTTTCTAAAGTCATGCTGATATTACCATGGCAGAAGAACGGTTCCATGCTGGCTCCAGAGAAGGCCATGTCATCAGGGGCTAGAGCTCAGCATGGGCAGAGAGCAAGACAGCAGATTACCCAGGGAAGCCTGAAATAGTTCACACAAGAAGCAGAGGAAGGTGCACCCAGCGAAACTCACATGGGAATGCAGCGCCCTCAGTATGGTCATAGCAGACGACATACGAATCAGAGGAAAAGGTACCCGAGACCTCAAGGGAGTCACCTCAGGGTTAGAGAAGAGGGCCCAGTTACTTTAGAGTGGCTGAACTGCAGAACACAGGGTGCGACAAAGTCATTCCTCTTTGTGGAGGCGTGTAGAAAGTACATTCCTATTGCTAACACTTCACTGAGAGTGGAACTGGAGTCTGAATAGCTGTGATATTCCTGTCTCTTATACACATCTGTGACTGCAGCCATGAAATTAAAAGACGCTTACTCCTTGGAAGGAAAGTTATGACCAACCTAGATAGCATATTCAAAAGCAGAGACATTACTTTGCCAACAAAGGTCCGTCTAGTCAAGGCTATGGTTTTTCTAGTAGTCATGTATGAATGTGAGAGTTGGACTGTGAAGAAAGCTGAGTGCCGAAGAATTGATGCTTTTGAACTGTGGTGTTGGAGAAGACTCTTGAGAGGCCCTGGACTGCAAGGAGATCCAACCAGTTTATCCTAAAAGAGATCAGTCCTTGGTGTTCATTGGAAGGACTGAAGCTGAAGCTGAAACTCCAGTACTTTGGCCACCTCATGTGAAGAGTTGACTCATTGGAAAAGGCCCTGATGCTGGGAGGGATTGGGGGCAGGAGGAGAAGGGGACGACCGAGGATGAGATGGCTGGATGGCATCACTGACTTGATGGACATGAGTTTGGGTAAACTCCGGGAGTTGGTGATGGACAGGGAGGCCTGGTGTGCTGCGATTCATGGGGTCACAAAGAGTCGGACACGACTGAGCGACTGAACTGAACTGAACTGACTGAACTAACTGCTTGATTTTCTCACCAGTTATTGAGGCTGTTCATTTATCCCCCTCAGCTTTTTGTTTTTCATACTGTGCTTCAGTTTGGATAGTTTCAATTACTCTTTGTTTAAATTTATTGATTTTATCTTCATTGTCCAATCTGCTTTTAAGCTCATCTGGGGAAGTTTTCGTTAGTTTAATGTTATTTTCAGTTATAGCATTTCCATTTGGTTCTTTTTCTAGTCTGTGTTTTTCTATCAAGATTCTCTGTTCACTCATTATGTTGGTCTTTTACTGTACGTATTTAGGAATTTTTGAAAGCTATTTTAATTTCCAATTAATATTCATTAATCCAACATTTACACTATTTCTTTTTGTTTACATTGGCTGTTTTTTCTTATTCTCATATTTTCTTGCTTCTTTTCTTGTCCAGTAATTTTTTAATTTTATGCTGCTTGTCATGGATATGGTGATAGTTTCATTTTGGCAGACAGTTGGTTGCTGACATCACTTTGATCTTTTCAAGTCTTGATTTTAAAATTTGTGTGGGTCTAGAGCAGTGACTTACTTTTTAAGGGCAGAGTAGTAAATATTTTAGGCTTACAGGTCATACAGGTTCTATCTAACTACTCCTCTTTGCCCTTATAGTGCAGAAGTAGCCATAGGCAAAACGACACACGAATGGACTTTTTCCAGTACAGCTTTGGCCCATGAGCCATATTTGCTGACTTGACCTAGAGTATCCCTTACTTTAGGGTTCCGTAGTCCCACTTTTAAGGTGTACCTTTTCTGGAATCTTATTGTTATGCTTGGGATGTTCGTGTACTGTCTGCACTCTGACTGGCCAGCACTTTTAGGTCAGGTCTTACAGTGCAGTGTGACCTCCAGAATATCCACGCAGTTCACAGCTTGATTTTAGATTAGTCTGCTGGGTCTTGGTAAGTCTTGGGATGTGTTTGTGCAGCATTGTATTCAGCCAAAGGTTTAAAGGGAACATCTGTCTAGATTTCTGGAGCTCCTTTTCTTTAAAGCTTTCCTTTGTATGTCACCCTGCTCCACAAATTCCAGACAACTGAACAGCTTCCTCTGCCCAGCAGGAGTGCAGTATTCTCGGGCGGCTCTGCCGTGTGCTGTTGATAGCAAGTGCCTTCAGAAAGCCAGGCCATTCGGCTGGTGTGCTTCCCTCTTCTTAGGAATTATACTCCTGTGCTGCCTGTGGTCCAGTGTCTCAGGACAGTTGCTTCATATATTTTGCCCAGTTTTATAGCTGTTGATGTTGGAAGGGTTAGTGTGATAAAATTACTCTCATAGCCAGAAGCAGAGGTTCTTCTTCATGACTTTAAAATGCAATTTATTTTCCTTGTTTTCTAAACTAGGTATGATTTTACTGACCAGTTGGTTTTGAAATAAATGTGTCAGGGGAAACACTCAGCATAAGAATGTGTGGACGGAGCGAGATTGTGATGTGTGCTAAGTTGTTTCAGTCGTGTCTGACTCTTTGCGACTCCATGGACTTCCACCAGGCTCCCCTGTCCTTGGGATTCTTCAGGCAAGAATGCCATGCCCTTCTCCGGGGATTGTGATAGTGTATATGTTTTTCCAGTTTACCAGTAACAAATTCAAAATTGATAATGCCGTTTTTACTTTTTTTGAAAAGTGATTTACTTAAAAAAAGAAATCTCTCTAGTGAATTTTAATTTTGACACTGATTATTGTTTGGTAGAAGTAATTAGCATTCAAAGTTTGTAGTCCTGAGGCAGTTAGTCTAAACTTACATTCTAATTTTAGGCTTTGGTAAGGAAAAGAATCTAGCACTAGGGCCTATGTGAGGAATAGATCATTTGGAAATCTTTCATACTGTTACTATAAGTAATTCAGTGATTCTGTTTCTTTTACTGAGGGTAATAAGGAAATTAGTGTATATCTGATTATAGTTTAAATGTCAAATTTCTAGCTTTGTCATTAAGCTTTGAATAAGTTACTCTAAGTTACTCTGAGCTTTGGTAAGTAAAAATGCAGAGGATTAACAAAAATAAGGTAAGGTTGAGTATGTTTTAGAAAGTTATTGGGGCTGAATATGGTGAATTTGAGCATTACTGGATGTTAATATTCAGGTATGCAGGAGAGGGAAGCATAGGTTTGAATAGGAAGAAGTTTGATTAGCGTAGATAATATGTTGAGATAAGTTTGGACAGTTAAATTGGGGGTTCCCTGGTGGCTCACATGGTAAAGAATCTGCCTACAATGTAGGAGACCCAGGTTCAGGAAGATCCTTTGGAAAGAAGGGAATGGCGCCTCACTCCAGTATTCTTGCCTGGAAAATTCCATTGACAGAGGAGCCTGGCGGGGCTACAGTCTGTGGGGTCGCAAAGAGTTGAACACAACGGAGCGACTAACACTTCCACTTTTTCAGCGCAGGCCTTAATATGTCTAAGAGTTTTTGGCATAATTCAGTGTATAACCAGGAGCTTGTAAATGTCTTTTGAGCAAGAAAATAAACCGAATTGTCCTTTTTGATGGCTGTAGGGGAGAGACTTAATGAGTTCTAGATTCCTTTTGCCTATTTAGTGAAAACTTGTTTTTGTTTTTTCAATATGCCATTATGGTTTTACTTAGTTTGACTATAATTAAGTCCGTAATATTTGTTATTTCTCTGGCTGTTCAAATAGTACAAATAAGATTGATAACTAAGGTTTTGGTTTCTTTGTTTTTTGTTTCTCATTTTTAAAAAATCTGTCATTCTTTTATTTTTGACTCCTTTTTTAATTGGAGGAAAATTGTTTTGCAGTATTATGTTGGTTTCTGCCATACAACAATTCAAATCGGCTACAGTTATATGTATATCTCCTCCCTGTTGAACCTCCTGTCCCCTCATCCCACCTCTCTAGTTAATCACAGAGCACCAACCTGGGTTCCCGGTGTTACACAGCAGCTTCCCACCAGTAGTTTACACTTAGAGTGTGTATGTGTTGATGCTTTCTCCATTCGTCCCACCCTCTTCTTCCACCTCTCTGTCCACAAGTCCGTTTTCTGCATCTGTGTCTCCATTTCTTCCCTGCAGGTAGATTCATGAATACCATTTTTCTAGTTTCCATATATATGTATTAATATATGATATTTGTTTTTCTTTCTGACTTACTTCCCTCTATATAATAGGCTGTAGCTTCATCCAGCTCACTAAAAGTAACTCAAATTTGTTCTTTTTAATGGCTGAGTAATGTTCCATTGTATACATATACTGCATCTGCTTTATCCATTTGTCTGTTGATGGACATCGAGGTTGCTTCCATGTCCTGGCTATTGTAGTTAGTGCTGCAATGAACATTAGGGTACATGTATCTTTTAGAATTGTGGTTTTCTCAGAGTATATGCTCAAGAGTGGGATTGTTGGGTCATATGATAGATTTATTCCTAGTTTTTTTAAGGAATGTCCCTACTGTTTGCCATAATGACGGTATCATTTTACATTCCCACCAACAGTGCAGGAGGGTTCTCTTTTCTCCACATCCCCTCCAGCATTTATTGTTTGTAGATTTTTTTTTGATGATGGGCATTCTGAGTGGTGTGAGGTGATACCTAGTTATAGTTTTGATATGCATTTTTCCAATAATGAGTGATGTTGAGCATCTTTTCATGTGTTTATTGGCCATCTGTATATCTTCTATGGAGAAATGTCTGTTTAGGTCTTCTGCCCATTTTTTGATTGGGCTGTTTTTGTCTTTCTGGTATTGAGCTTTTATATTGTGCTTTTTAAATTTTGGATTTGTGCTTTTATATTTTGGAGATTAATCCTTTGTCAGTTGCTTCATTTGCACTTATTTTCTCCCATCTTGAGAGTTGTCTTTTAATCTTGTTTATTGTTTCCTTTGCTGTGCAGAAGCATTTAAGTTTAATTAGGTCCCAACTTGTTTATTTTTGTTTTTATTTCCATTACTATAGGAGGTGGGTCATAGAGGATCTTGCTGTGATTTATGTCAGGGAATGTATTGCCTATGTTTTCCTCTTAAGAGCTTTATCGTTTCTGGCCTAACATTTAAGTCTTTAATCCATTTTGAGTGTTTTCTTTTGTGTATGGTGTTAGGAAGTATTCTAGTTTTATTCTTTTACAGGTCGTTGTACAGTTTTCCCAGCACCACTTATTAAAGAAGCTATCTTTTCTCCATTTTATATTCGTGCCTCTTTTGTCAAAGATAAGGTGCCCACAGGTATGTGGGTTTATCTCTAGGCTTTCTATCTTGTTCCATTGGGCTATATTTCTGTTTTTGTGTCAACATCATACAGTCTTGATGACTGTAGCTTTATAGTATAGTTTGAAGTCAGGAAGGTTTATTTCTCCAGCTGTGTTTTCCTTTCTCAAGATTGCTTTGGCTTTTCGGAGTCTTTGGTGTTTCCATGCAAATTGTGAAATGTTTTTGTTCTGTGAAAAATGCTATTGGTAGTTTGATAGAGATTACATTGAATCTATAGATTATTTTACGTAGTGTAGATGTTAGATTGTGAAGTAGAAGCAAACAGTCAAATATTTTGGATAATTAGGTATTTGCTGGGAGACAATTTTTCTTGTTTCAGGAGCTCAAACTTATGGGGCTGATCAACTAGGAATATGTAATTTACAACAATTGCATTTGTGCATAAATACATCCCTGAGAAGATAAAGCACTTGAGCTTGAGAGACCTTTTTCAGATCCCTGCTCTCTGGCATCCTAGCAGAGTGACTTAGAGCAAGTTGTTTCTTTTTTCCCTTTGCTTCTCTCACAACTTTTTGAGGTAATTACTATTACTTTTTTTATTTCATATGTGGAAATGAAGCCCAGAAAGGCCCAGTAATAACTTTCTCAGGGTTGTACATTTATACGTGACGGATCTGGGATTTGGACCCAGGCAGTTTGATCCCATGATTCATAGTGGGCCTTAGTGAGAGTCTGAGCAGCTCTCTTCTTCAGGGCCAAATGTTAGTGATCTCTTCTGGATTTTTTTCCCTAAGCACTTTTAGAAGTGGAATACTTGCTTTGTGGCTAATTTTGGATTGAATCTCATTTTACAAATGGGGATTAAAAAAATTTTTTTCAGTGAATATTTCAACTACCAATTTGTAAACTTTCTTACTTGACCAAGTGCCAGAAATATAATTTTTACTGTAAGAGTGATTCTGGATAGCAGTAAGGATATATTAAAAAAAAAAAAAAAAAAACTTTAAATTTTGGGCACAATTTTAGATATATTTTGCTTTCCCTATAATTTTAACGTAACAGGTTTCTAATTCACTTTCCAAATAGACTGTCTCTGAATTAGTTGGTTTTTAACTATATTGCCTAGAAGAGAAAAACAACCATTTTGTTAGGAATTTGCTACCTTTTATTTAGATGGAGCAGCTGTGTAATTATTTGTTTTTTTCCTTTGACCCCCAAATCTCAGTTTTGTACAACATTTTAATTCATTATCTTAGCTGAAAGGAATTTTCAGATTGTTATTTTACAAATGAGAAACTAATTTAACTAAGATTACAGAAGTCATCTTTTAAAAGTGTGTACACTGAAGCAGGAGCATGGATTTTAAATCTAGGCTGTGTTGTAATTTAGAGCAAGCTACTAGATTGTCATCTGTAAAAATTCTCATATTTCTCATTGGGTTGATGTGTAGATTAAGTAAATATGAAAAGTCCTTGGCCTGGCAGTGAGCATGAAATAAATGCTAAGTATTAGAAAAAATAAAA
This sequence comes from Cephalophus harveyi, assembly GCA_006410635.1. Lineage (NCBI taxonomy): Eukaryota > Metazoa > Chordata > Mammalia > Artiodactyla > Bovidae > Cephalophus > Cephalophus harveyi. The sequence continues at coordinate 227,712 of SJYT01040208.1, forward strand.
TGTGTATGCATATGTGTGCGTGTGTGTGTGCTAGGTCGCTTCAGTCGTGTCTGACTCTTTACGACCTTAGGGACTGTAGCCCACCAGGCTCCTCTGTCCATGGGATTCTCCAGGCAAGAATACTGGAGTGGGTTGCCATGCCCTTCTCCAGGGGATCCTCCCAACCCAGGGATCAAACTGCGCCTCCTGCATTGCAAGCAGATTCTTTACCGTTGAGCCACCGGGGAAGCCCATGCATATGTGTACATTTTATAAAATCTCATAAGGCAAAGTGTCTCAGTGGTGTGAGTGAGTGGTCTATCCAGCCTGTGGTTCTGGGTTATAGGAGACTTTTAAATGCTTGTCATGGATTTCACCTCACCACCGATCTAAGAAGCATTTATTTCTTTTTAAAATTATTTATCTATTTATTTTGGCTGTGCTGGGCCGTTGTTGCTGTGTGAGGTTTTCTTCTGTTTCGGTGAGTGGGGGCTACCCTCTGGTTGCGGTGCACCGGTTTCTCTACTGACTTCTCTTGAGCACGGGTTCAAGGGCGTGTGGGCTTCACTAGTTGCAGCATGCAGGTTTAGTAGTTGCAGCTCTCAGGCTCTAGAGCGCAGGATCAGTAGTTGGGGCACAGAGGCTTAGTTGCTCTGCGGCATGTGGGATCGTCTCAGGTCTGGGACTGAACCTGTCTGTGTCACCTGCATTGGCAGCCGGATTCTTTACCACTGAATCATTGCTGCTGCTGCTAAGTTGCTTCAGTTGTGTCTGACTCTGTGCCACCCCGTAGAGGGCAGCCCACCAGGCTCCCCCATCCCTGGGATTCTCCAGGCAAGAACACTGGAGTGGGTTGCCATTTCCTTCTCCAATGCAGGAAAGTGAAAAGTGAAAGTGAAGTCGCTCAGTCGTGCCCGACACTCAGCGACCCCATGGGCTGCAGCCTTCCAGGCTCCTCCGTCCATGGGATTTTCCAGGCAAGAGTACTGGAGTGGGGTGCCATTGCCTTCTCCGACTGAATCACTAGTGAAGCCCTAAGAATCCTTTAGGTATCATACCTAGGATGAATTTGTCTTTAAATTTTATGTGACATTTTGAATTCTTTGAGAGGAATACCCTTGGAAGAAAAGTCTTTGTTCATGATAGCCATGTCTCTGATTTCTCTTTTTTTTCCTGTTGATCAGGCTTGTCTAGCTTGTCCTTCCCAGTAGAAGTGTCCAAATATATTATGTCCTTTACGTGAAAGAAATACCTCCTGTCATCTCTCAAACTATTTCAAATTGTCTTTTGTTAGGGGCCTTTCTCTAGTGTAAACCAAAGATCTTTTGCGTAAGATTGCCCACCAGCAGGTATAAAATGACATTGTACAAGGTTAATATACCAACATGTAGTGTATTAGTCTATGGGCTGCCATAACAAAACTCCATAGACTAGGTAAACAAGGGAACTTTAATTCTTACAGTTCTGAAGACTGGGAAGTCTTAAGACCAAAGCGTGGGCAAGTTAGGTTTCATTAAAGGCTTGTTTTCTTGACGTATAGGTTGTTGCCGTCTCACTGTATGCTCACATGACCTCTTCATGTGACCATGGTCCAACGCTCGTGATCTCATGTATTCCTCTTTACCTCTGAAGGGCCCCGTTTTCAAACATGACTCACTGGACCTTAGGGCTTCAACATAATGAATTTGGGGGGAAACACAGTTTATAACATACGGCATATATTGGTTAAGAAAGGGAGCTCTGGAATCTTGCTACTGATGTATTGCCAGAGTCTTTGTTACTTATGTACTGAGTGAGTTTCTTAATTTGTCTGTCTCTCAGTTTTTTAATCTGTTAAATGGGATATTAACAACACTGTAACAGTAGAATTATAAGGAGTAAAATGAGTTCTTGCATCATGTAAAGCACTTAGAATAACAAATAGAGAATATGCATGGTTTTCTGAAAGTGTTCTTCTATATTGAACATGCTGCTGCTGCTAAGTCACTTCAGTCATGTCCGACTCTGTGTGACCCCATAGACAGCAGCCCACCAGGCTCCCTCGTCCCTGGGATTCTCCAGGCAAGAACACTGGAGTGGATTGCCATTTCCTTCTCCAATGCATGAAAGTGAAAAGTGAAAGTGAAGTCGCTCAGTCCTGTCCGACTCCTAGTGACCCCATGGACTGCAGCCTACCAGGCTCCTCCGTCCATGGGATTTTCCAGGCAAGAGTACTGGAGTGAGGTGCCATTACCTTCTCCAAAATTGAGTATAGACCAATAAAAAAGAAAAGATTAGTGTATTAAAGCCATGATGATTCATGAAGTTAACATGTTATTGCCTCTTGAGAAATGATAGGTTCTATGGATATCATTTAATCAGTTTTGTAAATTATAATTTAATTTGTATTAATGGAACTACTAATGGTACTACTTTTCCCTTTCCATCTTGAATTTTTCTCTGTAGATAAAGTTTTGTGTTAACTCATTACAAACTGAACCCCTTGCTTGCTCTTCTTTAGTCTGCTTCCAGCTCTATCTTTATTTCTGCTGAGGATATATTCTATTTGTTTTTCAGATGAGACACTTTTTGCTCTTCCTGCTGCATCTGAGCCTGTGATACACTCCTCTGCAGGCAAGTTCTTTCTGCTAGCCTTTTATCTTCTGTGTATTCTAACTTTAACTTTTTAGTTTTGTTAACTATGCTTAGTAGTTTGAATTTACTAAAAATTAGCATGATTCCAAGAATGTTTGTCTGCTGACCAAGTTGAAATTTGCATTTTATATGCTGTATCCAAGAGAGAAATGGGCAGAAATCTGATTAATAATTGGAAATGTGTAAGGAATTCTTGGACCCTTGATTTATGTTTACTTATTGACTAATCATTTCCTCCAAATACAATTTATTTTCTTAGAGCTGAAAGGCTTTCACAAAAAAGAATGCCAGTCTATGGCATTTAATTATCCAGTGCCCCTTCCTTCTTGTACTGTCAGTCAAATTCTCTTCTCAAATTCTCATTTCTTCCTCTAAGACTAGTTAATAGTAGTTTTTCTCAGTTAATTTTACTTGAGGTATTTCTCAAAGACTTGATGTCTTTGCATGGCATATAATTGCCTCTATAGCTGTGCATATGTTTTTTGACCATAGCTTTAATTTCTTTAATAATGATTCAATCTACTTGATTATTATTTTTAAACTAAATGTTATTAGCATTTTAGTTAACAGTAAGTCTTTACTAACACTATTTTTTGAATCTGTAATAAAACTTGCATTAACTCTGAGCATTAGCATCAGAGCACTGGCATTCTCTAACTTTCCTTTCTGTCTACGGTCACAGAAAAAATTATGGATTTGAAGGAGCAGCCAGGTAACACTGTTTCTGCTGGTCAAGAGGATTTTCCATCTGTCCTGCTTGAAACTGCTGCTTCTCTTCCTTCTTTATCTCCTCTCTCAGCTGCTTCTTTTAAAGAACGTGAATACCTTGGTGATTTACCAGCAGTACTACCCACTGAAGGAACACTTCCAGAAATTTCAAATGAAGCTTCTAAAGCGTTCTCAGAGAAGGCAAAAAATCCATTTGTAGAGAGAAATTTAACCGAGTTTTCAGAATTGGAATACTCAGAAATGGAATCATCATTCAGTGGCTCTCAAAAAGCAGAACCTGCCATAACAGTAGCGAATCCTAGGGACGAAATAGTTGTGAGGAGTCAAGATAAAGAAGAGGACTTAGTTAGTCGTAACATCCTTCATACTCAGCGGGAGCTATCTACAGTCCTTACGAAGTCCGTTAAAGAAGAAGTTCGAGTTCTGTCTCCAGAAAAAACAAAGGACAGTTTTAATGAAAAGGGAGTTACAGCAGAAGCTTCTATGAGGGAGGAATATGCAGACTTCAAACCATTTGAGCAAGTATGGGCAATGAAAGATACTTACAAGCAAGATAGTGATGTTTTGGCTGCTGGAGGTAATATAGAGAGCAAATTGGAAGGTAAAGTGGATAAGAAACGTTTTTCAGATAGCCTTGAACAAACAAATCGTGAAAAAGATAGTGAAAGCAGTAATGATGACACTTCATTTCCCAGTACACCAGAGGCTATAAGAGGTGGTTCAGGAGCATACATCACGTGTGCTCCCTTTAACCCAACAACTGAGAAGGCTTCAACAAACATTTTCCCCTTGTTGGAAGATCATACTTCAGAAAATAAGACAGATGAAAAAAAGATAGAAGAAAAAAAGGCACAAATTGTAACAGAGAAGAACGCAAGCGCCAAAGCATCAAACCCTTTCCTTGTGGCAGCACAGGAGTCTAAGACAGATTACGTTACAACAGATCATGTGTCAAAGGTGACCCAGGAAGTAGTGGCAAACATGCCTGAAGGTCTAACCCCAGATTTGGTTCAGGAAGCATGCGAAAGTGAATTGAATGAAGCTACTGGTACAAAAATTGCCTTTGAAACAAAAATGGACCTGGTTCAAACTTCAGAAGCTGTGCAGGAGTCACTTTACCCCGTAACACAGCTTTGCCCATCTTTTGAAGAGTCTGAAGCTACTCCTTCACCGGTTTTGCCTGACATTGTCATGGAAGCACCATTAAATTCTGTAGTTCCTAGTGCTGGTGCTTCTGAAGTGAAGCTCAGTTCATCACCATTAGAAACTCCTCCTTCAGTTAATTATGAAAGCATAAAGTTTGAGCCTGAAAATCCCCCACCATATGAGGAGGCCATGAATGTATCACTAAAAAAAGAATCAGGAATGAATGAAGAAATCACAGAGCCTGAAAGTATTAGTGTAGCTGTTCAGGAAACAGAAGCTCCTTATATATCTATTGCATGTGATTTAATTAAAGAAACAAAGATCTCTACTGAACCAACTCCAGATTTCTCCAGTTATTCAGAATTAGCAGAAGTTGCACAGCCAGTGCCCGAGCATTCTGAGTTAGTTGAAGATTCCTCCCCTGATTCTGAACCAGTTGACTTATTTAGTGATGATTCAATACCCGAAGTTCCACAAAAACAAGATGAAGCTGTAATACTTGTGAAAGAAAATCTCATTGAAATTTCATCTGAGTCAATGACAGGACATGAAAATAAGGGAAAACTCAGTGCTTCACCACCACCTGAGGGAGGAAAACCATATTTGGAGTCTTTTCAGCCCAGTTTAGGCATCACAAAAGATACCTTAGCACCTGATGAAGTTTCAGCTTTGACCCAAAAGGAGAAAATCCCTTTGCAGATGGAGGAGCTCAATACTGCCGTTTATTCAAGTGATGGCTTATTCATTGCTCAGGAAGCAAACCTAAGAGAAAGTGAAACATTTTCAGATTCATCTCCAATTGAGATTATAGATGAGTTCCCTACCTTTGTCAGTTCTAAAGCAGATTCTTCTCCTACATTAGCCAGGGAATACACTGACCTAGGAGTATCCCACAAAAGTGAAATTGCTGACATCCAGGATGGAGCTGGGTCATTGGCTTGTGCAGGATTGTCCCATGACCTTTCTTTCAAGAGTATACAGCCTAAAGAGGAAGAAGTTCACGTCCCAGATGAGTTCTCCAAAGATAGGGGTGATGTTTCAAAGGTGCCCGTACTGCCTCCAGATGTTTCTGCTTTGGCTGCTCAAGCAGAGATAGGCAGCATAGAAAAACCCAAAGTTCTTGTGAAAGAAGCTGAGAAAAAACTTCCTTCTGATACAGAAAAAGAGCGAAGATCACCATCTGCTATATTTTCAGCAGAGCTGAGTAAAACTTCAGGTAATCAATCCATACATTATTGTGTGCTTTCTTGCCACCTTGTGACTTATGGAACATTCTACCTTTTGTGTAGCGTGTTATGTTTATAGGGTCTAAATATATCACATCAGTAAGAATTCTTTTTACTGGCTCAGTTAAAGGTTTTAGTGCCCAGCCCCGCCACTCACCCACCGCCTTGCACTCATTACTCACTCTTGCTCTTAACTTGCCAATAATTATTTGTTGGTAATTTTTATATTGCACCACAGAACTGGAACAAAATTTTATTAGAATTGACTTCAACATCTATTTCTTTCTTCTCTTTTGCTTTAGTGTTTCCTAATAGCATCAAGAGCAAGAGGTATTAAAAATGAAGTATTTTCAGATATATTTACTTTTGTTTTCCCAGAAATATCTTCATTTTAAAATCTTAAGGAAAGAACATTTCTGTTACTTGTCTCTACTATTTCAGTATAATGCAGTAATTCCAGTAATAGGTGTAAAGTTAAGCATATTGAGTGTTAGACATTTTGTTGAAGTGTACTATGAGGTATGCTATTAATTCTCCTGGAAAGTACTAATTCTCTTTTTTTTCTTGTGACTCCATATTTCCCACATACCTGACTTGTATAAAGTAACTTGTGCATTTGTTTGTGCATTTGTTTTTATTTAGCATCCTAATTTAGATGTGTTTTCTATAAAAATATGTAGTGATTAATATGAATTTACTGAATATACTTAGGCATTGGAGATAGGTAGTACTGGTGGCAGAGACCAGTTTACAGTTTGTTGCTATAATCAAAGAAAGGGAAGATCATGAGCATTAAGGCAATGGGATAGGCACAGAGACGTAAGTAATAGTGTTTGATTGGAATCAGACATGAAGATAAGGGGAGGAGTTAAAGCTTATCTGGGGAACCTGGGTTCCTTTCATGTGCAGATACATGGATGGCAGTATGAGAAACTGAGTTGGAAACATGAGAAAATAAAGTGGGTTTAATGGGAGAAAATACTCAGTTGTTTTTCTTATAAGAGTGCTCAGTGTTTATTAGACATCAGTTCAGTTCAGTCGCTCAGTCGTGTCCGACTCTGCGACCCCATGAATCGCAGCACGCCAGGCCTCCCTGTCCATCACCAACTCCCGGAGTTCACTCAGACTCACTCCATCGAGTCAGTGATGCCATCCAGCCATCTCATCCTCTGTTGTCCCCTTCTCCTCTTGCCCTCAATCCCTCCCAGCATCAGGGTCTTTTCCAATGAGTCAACTCTTCGCATGAGGTGTCCAAAGTACTGTAGTTTCAGCTTTAGCATCATTCCTTCCAAAGAAATCCCAGGGCTAATCTCCTTCAGAATGGACTGGTTGGATCTCCTTGCAGTCCAAGGGACTCTTCAAGAGTCTTCTCCAACACCACAGTTCAAAAGCATCAATTCTTCGGCGCTCAGCCTTCTTCACAGTCCAACTCTCACATCCATACATGACCACAGGAAACACCATAGCCTTGACTAGACGGACCTTAGTCGGCAAAGTAATGTCTCTGCTTTTGAATATGCTTTCTAGGTTGGTCATAACTTTTCTTCCAAGGTGTAACTGTCTTTTAATTTCATGGCTGCAGTCACCATCTGCAGTGATTTTGGAGCCCAAAATAATAAAGTCTGACACTGTTTCCACTGTTTCCCCATCTATTTCCCATGAAGTGATGGGACCTGATGCCATGATCTTCGTTTTCTGAATGTTGAGCTTTAAGCCAACTTTTTCACTCTCCACTTTCACTTTCATCAAGAGGCTTTTTAGTTCCTCTTCACTTTCTGCCATAAGGGTGGTGTCATCTGCATATCTGAGGTTATTGATATTTCTCTAGTGATAACTAGACAATGGATACATAAATACACCCTTTTTTCCAGAGCCCATGAGATAAGTTCTGTACATTCTGTTACCCCTAAATACTTCAAAAGGATATTCTCTTACATAACCTCAGTACAGCTGTTAACTTTGTAACTTTACATTGATAACAGTGCTTTTTTCTAACCTACCATTCATATTCTAGTTGTTAGTTGACCTAGTGTCCTCTACTATAAGGTCCAGTCTAGAGCCAAGTTTTATATTTAGTTGTTATGTTGCCTTTGGTTCCTTTAATCTGCAGCATATCCAGTTTTTCTCTTAATGACTAACATTTTTGAAGAACACAGGCCCTTTCCCTTCTCTCGTTTTAGCAGAAAATTCCTTTTTTGTGTGTGTGTGTTTTTTTTTTTGCATTTGTGTAATGTTTGTCAGTGATTAGATTGAGGTTATGATTCATGGCCAAAATGAAGACGGTGTAGTGCCCCTCTCATGATGTCAATCTGGAGGTACCTACTATCCATCAGTCCTTCATTGATGAGGTTAATCTAGGCCATTTGGTCAAGTGGTTCCTGATTTCCTTGTATAATTATTGTCCTTTGTGACAGCTGATGGGTGACACTGCAAATATCCTGCCCTTTATTAAAATTCTTTCCCTAGATTTAGTGTCTATCGATGAATCTTGATTGATTATTCTTTACCACTAAATTTACAAAAGATGATTTTCCAGTTGTAAAACTTCCTCCACGTTTGTCAGTACCAGTTTTCTACTCTTAGCAAGAAATCTCTTTTTCCATTAGTTAACTAATTAATTATCAGTATGGATCCATGAGTTTCTCTTTTCCCCTAATGGTTTACAAATCATTACCATACTTTAATTATTTTGGTTATAAATTGCCCCAGATTTGAAGGGCTCCCTTTTGAGTTGGCTCAGTGACATGCAGCTATCCTTTTGAGTGAAGAGGGAAACACTTGCCACTTTCTAACGTAATGAAATGTTGTAGGCTCATCTTTTTGCCCACTTTGTCCCAGACACAAAGTCAGCAGTTTCTCCAAGGGTCCCTCATTCCTTTCAGTGATCAAGAGCTGGATGCAAAATACGAAGAGTTGTACTTTGCTCCTGTGGGATCTGTGCATTTTAGCCCTTTCAATGGACAGAGGGAGGAAATACTTGTATACACACATACGAATAAACATGAGTACATCCATGTATTTATGAAGTCATGAGTTTATATATACTTCCAGATCCAAAACATTCCTAGAGTACTGTTTCTTGCTTCCCTCATTTCACGTTTGTATTTTCCCTCAGATGGTAGAGAATCTGCTTGTAATGCAGGAAACACAGGTTCGATCCCTGGGTTGGGAAGATCCCCTGGAGACAGGAAATGACTTTCCCACTCCAATATTCTTGCCTGGAGAATTCCTTGGACAGAGAAGCTTGGCAAGCTACAGTCCGTGGGGTTGCAGAGAGCTGGACACGACTGAGTGACTTAACACTTTTCTATAGTGAGGACATGACTCCTCACACTTATTAATTTAATCCTTGAATGCATCTGAAATAGTCTTAGAATGTTTTATAATATCATTATAATAAAATAATGAAGAGGATTATTTTTCAAATCCACCTGACAACCTGCCTCAGCCCTGCCCAGTTACTTGGATTGGTTTTATTTTCCCTTTTCCTTCCATTTTCCCCCACTCCAGTGTGGTTATACTACTCATTTGAAATAAAGTTAGATTTGTTTCAGTTCGCTTTCACTTTTAGGTGTTCTTCCTATTTGGGATGTTTTTAAACTAAGTATTTTGAACGGCCAAGAAAAGCCTAATTATTTGCATTTTACCTGGAAAGGAGGGACCGCAATTTATGGGAAATCTTTTAAGCACCAAGAACTTTCACATAAGTTATCTCATTTAGTCTTCATCATAATCTGAAAGAGGGAATCACTTAATGGATGAAAAAAACTAAGTCCAGGAATGTTAAGAAACTTCCCTAAGGTTGCATAGCAAATTAGGTATAGTAAACACAATACCTTTTGAGCTTCTACTGTGTTTTAGATATTGGGCTAACTTTTGGCAAAATAATTTTTTATTGAAATATAGTTGATTTACAATGTTGTGTTAGCTTCAAGTGTGAATCAGTTATGGATATACCCAATCTTTTATAGATTCTTTTCCCTTATAGGTCTTTATAAAGTATTGAGTAGAGCTCATTGTGCTATACTATAGGTCCTTATTATATATTTTATATGTAGTAGTATGTATATGTCAATCCCAGTCTCAGTTTATCCCTTCCTCCTGGTAACCATAAGTTTGTTTTCTACATGTCTGACTCTATTTCTGTTTTGTAAATAAAATAAGTTCATTTGTACCTTTTTTTTTTTTAAATAAGTTTCCGCATATAATCAATATGGGGCTTCCCATGTGGCGCTAGTGGTAAAGAACCTGCCTGCCAGTGCAGGAGATGTAAAAGACGTGCGTTTGATCCCTGGGTTGGGAAGATCCCCTGGAGGGAGGGCATGGTAACCCACTCCAGTATTTTTGCCTGGAGAATCCCATGGACAGAGGAGCCTGGCAGGCTACAGTCCATAGGATCTCAGAGTTGGACACGACTGAAAGTGACTTAGCATGCAAGCACATAAGCAGTATGTGATATTTGTCTTTCTCTGGCTTACTTCAGTCAGAAGTAAGCCAGATGATCTTTGGTGATCTTTGATGATCTCTATAGATCCATGCATGTTGCTGTAACTGGCATTATTTTGTTCTTTTTTGTGGCTGAGTAATATTCCATTGTATATATGTACCATATCATCTTTATCCACTCTGTTGATAGTCATTTAGGTTGCTTCCATGTCTGACTGCTGTAAATAGTGCTGCCGTGAACATTGCGCTGCATATGTCCTTTTGAATTATGGTTTTCTCAGAGTATATGCCTAGTAGTGGGATTGCTGGGTCATATGGTAGTTCTATTTTTAGTTTTTTAAGAAACCACCATATTGTTCTCCATAATGGTTGTACCAGTTTACATTCCCACTAACACTGTAGGAGGGTTCCCTTTTCTCGACACTCTCTCCAGCATTTGTTTGTAGATTTTTTGTTGTTGATGATGGCCATTCTTAATGGTGTGAGGTGATATTGTAGTTTTGACTTGTATCTTTCTAATAATTAGCGATAGTGAACATCTTTTCATGTGCTTGTTGACCATCTTTATGTCTTTGGAAAAATGTTTAATTCTCCCCATTTTTGGATTGGGATGTTTGGTTTTTGATATTGAGCTGCATGAGCTGTTTGTATATTTTGGAGATTAATCCCTTGTCAGGACTTGTACTAATTTTTGCCCTTCTAATAGTTAGAAAACCCATTGCTCTGTTGATTATAAACAATTAATATTTATTAATATTTGCTGCAATTCATGGGGTCGCAAAGAGTCGGACACGACTGAGCGACTGAACTGAACTGAATATTTTTTAAAAAATTTGATAGTTAATGGCTTACACATTATACAAAGTTCAAAAAGTATAATTACAGTAAAGTCTTCTCCCTTTCTTAACCAGCTGTCTAGTGTACCTTCCTAGAGTCATTTACTAGGACTTGCTTCGTAAGTATCCTTCCAGACATTGTGTACCTGGCTTTTTTTTTTTTTTTTTTAAACCTTAAGTAGTTTGACGGGTTAAAGTAACTATCTTGCTGTTTTGATCTTTGATTATTAATGAAGGTGAACGTGCTCCACATATTTATCGATTATTTGTATTTCTTGTTTGAAGTGCCTGTTCATCCCCTTTGCCCATTTAAAATTTAGAATCACCTCTTTCTGATTTTGAGAGTTCTTTGTATACAGAACAAAGATGCAAATTTTTGTCATTTTATAGTTTTCCCTTAGTTTTCTAAATTTTATTTTACTTTTTAGTGGATATTTTCAGTTTTCACATAGGAATATTTATAACCTTTAGTTTATTTACTAATTTATAGCTTCATTTTTATGTTTGGGCTTCCCTGGTGGCTCAGACGGTAAAGTGTCTGCCTGCAATGCGGGAGACCCGGGTTCGATCCCTGGGTTGGGAAGATCCCCTGGAGAAGGAAATGGCAGCCCACTTCAGTACTATTGCCTGGAAAATTCCATGGACTGAGGAACCTGGTAGGCTACAGTCCATGGGGTCACAGAGTGTCAGACACGACTGTGCGACTTCACTTTCTTTCTTTATGTTTAATTCCGATCTGTTCGAAATTGATTTTGAATTCTGGTCAGAGATAGTTTTATTCCACATGTTTTTTGGTGTTGGAGTTATTTTCGTTTTCCCATGGTACTTTGATCCAGTTCCTGACTGCCAATCAATCCTGGGAAAGAGTTGGAAAATTGAGTAGTTTTTGCCAGATTGCATGTCTTGGGTTGGACAGTCCACTGTACTGTGGGTGTTGGTGCCATCTAGTGTTGGAGACAGAAAAGGGTATCTGTGGAATGCTCTGTAATCCACCATATTCAGTTGGGCAAAGGAGTTTAGTGAGTTGTGCATATTTGCTTCACACTAAGAAATGACTTTGAAAATGACTTTATATATAAGAGGATTTTGGATTCAGGCACAACATATTGAATCAAACAAATGCTTGAATCATGCTATGATAAACATTATGAAGTAACCTTGAAGATTCCCCCAAACATGTATTCAGCGAAAACTTAAAAGTTTTCAAAGATTTGTTCAAAACCTAGTGACTATTTAATTCCAAATTTTAAAATGCTTTGGATCTTTTGGATTATCTATTTTGGATTATAATATAAGAAATCAACATTTATTTAGTTCTCATTGAATAGTATCACTTTCAGTTTCTTTATGGTTTGTAGCATTCAGTTTTAGCAGCTTATATGAAATTGTTTATAGATCTTAGAATGTTCATTAGTTTTTGGTTATTTTTAGCTTGCTCATTTTCTAGAATACAGTCTTTGTTCATGTCTTAGGTTCAATTCAGTAATTAATGCTGAAATGCTATAATTTAGTCCATAGAGGGCATTATATTACAGCGTATGGTGTTAAGCATTATACTTTAATCCCTTTCAGTAATGGGACATATGTTTAGTTTCATACTTTGGTATAGCTCAGAATAATTAAATTTTGAAGAAGTTTAAAACTACTCTGTAACTATAACTTTTTTATTACAAATTCCTGTTGTCCATTGCTGGAAAGTAGAAATAATTTTTTTAGTTATTAAGAATTGTGCACTAGCAACTGCCAATTTAGAGAGTAGCACTTCAAATTTTAAGCATATACCTTATATGTGATTTATATTAAAATGAAATTCCAGGTTTAGTTTATTTTGTTATGCTTTGCTTATCTTACCCACAAGTGAAGTATAGCGGGAAAAAAATTGCAGTGGACTGACTATTCTATTATATTAGGTAATAGCTAGTTTTGTTTTTTTATCTACTCAGAAGCTAATGAGACTAATTTTCATGTCATGGATGTCTTGTTGAATGAGATGCGGTACTAGAGAAGCCATGGGGTGTAGTAGGCAGATGCTTAGATTTGGTTTTGAGTCCTGGTTCTACTTTATTGATGCTGCAGAGTCCTCACTTCTGAAAAGGAGAATTATTGTCCTGACTCACAGGGTTAATCAGGTGAGATAATTTCTATTAAAACACTTAGTATAATGTAGGATACAGATATGGTATTGTTACCGTATGTGAGAGCTCTCTGGTCAAAACATTTTTGTCCTTAATGACTTTGTTAGGCATTCACATACCTTTCCTCCCCCTGCTGCCATGATTATTCAAATATTAGAAACAAATACTTTCTAATACATAACCTCTTCAAATTTTCATGTTCTTGAGCTCATTCCTTAAATTAATTCCCTTTCCATCAGCAAGATAGAGAACATTTTTACTCCTTTTGGAGGATTACTCTTGTATTTGTGAATTGAAAAGAATATTCATTCAACAGTATTTTAAACATATACTGTGATATATGTCAGGCAGTATCACATGAGCTGGACAAAGTCATTGCACTTGTGACAGTTAACAATATAGAGAAAATAGAAATGTATAAAAAAGTCATGGGTTGTGATATAACTATTTATGTAAAATTGTAAAACAGTATGGTTGTTCCCTTGGGGTTCAGTTGGGAAAGAATCTGCCTGCAGTGCAGGAGACTGGGTAAAACAGTATAAAAGTTAAAGGAAGGAGAATTTGACCTTGTAAGACAAAATTAGTTTGGCCACTGCCTCCTTTTCTAGCTAAGGAAAGAAAGTCAACCCTTATTGTGAAGAAACTGGCAGATACTTTTCAGGTACTGATTTTCTCTATACTGAAAGACTGATTAGGGGTTTTTAAATTTGTTTAACTGAATCAAGATGAAATCTTAAACAGGTAAAGGGAAAAATTGAATTTAGAGGCTTCTGTCAGATTGCTTTCCAGAAAACAGAGTGATACTAACCAATTTTATTAGCAGTGCCAAAATTTAGGATACTTCTCAAGAAAACCAATATCTCAGTACAGAGAAAATAATACGTTTTAAAACCCCAAAACTAATAGATTTTATTTTTTAGAGCACTTTTAGGTTTACAACAAAAATGGGTAGAAATACAAAGTTTCCATATTCTGTCCCTTCCCTCACAGACATAGCCTCTTCCACTACTAATATCACACACCAGTGTGGTATAATAATAATGTTTTAACAGAATATTTTATATTTGTATTTTTTATGAACTATTCTATCAAAATATTATTTTTACTTCATGACTTTTTTGTATTTGCATTTAGAGTTTATACTAAGTGAGTGTGTTTATATATGTATTTGTATACATATATACAGAAACAATATTTATCCTTAATATTATCTGAAGAAATGTCTTCACTCATTTCTAGAGTTCTGAGGCTATTTTTGCTTTCTCCATCCCTCCTCCACCCCGTATTGAGATGGTACTGTGTACACAGATTTTGATCTTTTTTGTTGTTGTCTTGTTATAGTGATGTTAAATCAAAGATATTCTTCAATGTTTCTGAATACTTTTCAATATAATTCTAATAGTGTGATTTTACTTCACAGAAAAATTGGAGATTGTAAATAATGTTAATTGATAAGTATCAACATTTTGGTTAAATATAACCAGTCTTCCAGATCCATGGTCCTTGACACTTACTAGGATCTTGACCTTATTTTCCTTCTTAAACCGTCACTACAGTCATGGGATTAAAGTTAAAACCAGTAACTTTAGTATTTAAGCAAATTTAAACAGCCATTGCTGTTTAAACAGCTGTGGTTAGAAAAGTAGGTTAAACTTGAATAAGTAAGATTTATCTGCATTTTATTCTACTTTCCCATTCCCCATTGTCTGTCAGTATATTTTTATTTTAATTGAGATTCAGTAAGTCACTTCCTGCTTTTTCAAAGAAAGGTTTGTTTATATTCCGAACTATATAATTGCTTACCTCATGAGATCTTCTGTTTTGTCAGGGATACTCTCAGATATGCAAATTAATTATTGTAAATATATGTTACAGTCATTAAATAGCTCTCATTAATCTTTTTTCAACCTTTTCATTCACTATTGAATAAGGGTATGGCTTTTTAAGGTTGTGTAGTTCCACGTGTTAACCTGAGATGGCAGTATTGAAATAAAAATATAGTGGCACCAAGTGATTACTTAGCCCATTGTAACCAGTGAGCTTTGTCTTTTGAAGTTCTCAGAAGTGTATGCAGATTCTAAATTCTCAGAACTTGTTACTGTTCTGAAGTTATTGTTCCATGAGTTTAACTAGGTACCACAGACTCTTCTAGTGCTAGTTGTTGAAAGATACTGGCTAAAATAAGGTAAAAGTTAATATAACTAGCCTGGCTATGCTTTGAATTCAAATTCAACTGTCCATTTGTCTTTTGGAAAGAAATGTTTTGACTTTCAGTGGACTGTAGGTCTGTGATGGCTAGAACTTTATTTCCCTGGTCCGTCCTCAGTGTCTAGAACATGCCGGTGATGCAGTTGGTGCTTAGTGTATAATGAGGGAATATCCACAGTTCTGTAGTCATTTATCCTCCTAGGCATCTAAGCCGCAAACCTATGTATTATTCTTGACCCTGTCTCCCTCACCTTCTACATCTTCTCACCATAATGTGGTATTTTGTTGTTGTTGTGTTTTCTTCACATCAAGTTCTTTTACTTTTCTTCACTCCCACTGCTTCCACCTCAACTCAAACTAATATCATCTCTTTTTGATTTTAGCAGTTACCTCCTAAGTGCTTCCCTGATTTTAGTTTTACTTCTACTCAAATTCAATACAGCTAATTATAGCGAATAATAGGTTTTAAAACCCCAGAACTAATAGTCTTTATTTTTTAGAGCACTTTTAGGTTTACAACAAAAATGGGTGGAAATGCAAAGTTCCCGTATTCTATCCCTTCCCTCACAGACATAGCCTCCTCCACTACTAATATCACACACCAGTGTGGTATAATAGTAATGTTTTAACAGAATATTTTATATTTGTATTTTTTATGAACTGTTCTATCAAAATATTAGGCAATGGAAGGTATATACAAAGATGAAGACATTTAAATTATTGTCTCAAGGCACTCATGTCCTATTTTGGGGCATATCTATATAACAGCACTAAAATGGGTAAAAAACAATACTGAAGAAGAGTTGATTTGAACCGTTGGGGGTTGGTAAAGCCTTTATGGGAGCAGGAGTCTTTGAGGTTGGTCATATCAACCCTTAACACTTAACTTTATGAAGTATAATTGATGTGAAATAAACAGCACATATTTAAAGTACACAACTTGATAAGTTTTTACCTATTTATATAGCCATGAAGCTATCACCATAATCAAGATAATGAACTATCCATTGCATGTAAAAATTTCTGTCACTCTTTCTAATATAGTTCCCACTCCTCATTTCCAGGCTGATCCACTGATCTGCTTTCTGTCACTATAGATTATTTTGTATTTTCTAGAATTTTATATGATGGAACCTTATACGATGTATGTGTACTTTTTTAGGGGTTTGGCTTCTTTCACGTAGCGTAATGGTTATAAGATTCATTTATGTTTTGAGTGGTTTCGTGGTTTAGTCACTAAGTCGTGTCCGACTCTTGTGGCCCCATGGACTGTAGCCCACCAAGCTCCTCTGTCCATAGGATTCTCCAGGCAAGAATACTGGAGTGGATTGCCATTTCCCTCTCCAGAGGATCTTCCCGACCCAGGGATCGAACCCAGGTCTTCCGCATTGCAGGCAGATTCTTTACCGACTGAGCTATGAGGGAAGCCCTTCAGAGCCCGGATCTGGAGCGCCGCAATGGTTTCAGTCATTTATTCCTTTTCGTTTAGTATTTTACTTGTTGTTCAGTCGCTCAGTCATGTCTGACTCTTTGCATCTCTATGAACTGCAGCACGCCAGGCTTCCCTGTCCTTCCTGTCTCCTGGAGTTTGCTCAAACTCATTTCTATTGAGTTGATGATGCCATCCAGCCATCTCATCCTCTTTCGCCCTCTTCTCTTCCTGCCCTCAATCTTTCCCAGCATCAAGGTCTTTTCCACTGAGTCAGTTCTTCGCATCAGGTGGCCAAAGTATTGGAGTTTCAGCTCAACATCAGTCCTTCCAATGAACACCCAGAACTGATCTCTTTTAGGATGAACTGGTTGGATCTCCTTGCAGTCCAAGGGACTCTCAAGAGTCTTCTCCAACACCACAGTTAATAAGAGAAGTGATTCAATACTACACATTACAGCCCTGGCAGAGACAGGAAAAACTGTTAAGAGCTCAAGATAATACCAGTTATGCTAACAGCCATGCAACTGTGATAACTGAGCTTAGTTACCATCCATGTGTTTACTTTGGTTAAGTGTTCAAATCTTTTGCCATTTTTTAATTGGGTTATTTATCATTTTTATTATTGTTGCTTTAAGAGTTCTTTAATGTATATTCTAGATACAGAGTCTTTCTCAGATTTATACTTTACAAGTATATTCTCCTAAACTGTGCTTTGCCTTTTCTGTTCTTATAATAATGTCTTTTATGGGCTAATTTTGCAACACTTTTGAGTCAATTCCTCCTGAGTATCTGTTTGGTACCCTGTATATTTTGAGATTTTCCTATAATGGCTTGTGTGAACACAAACTATTCCTGGCCTTGTGTTAACTTTGGGGATTCTTTCCAGTTCTTTCTGTTCAGTGTTTTTGCCTGGATTTGGATAGTTTTCTCACAGACAATGATTTGATCAGTACTAGCTGAAATTTTGAGAGGAGTCACTGCACATCTCTCTTCTCTAGTATGCTAGCCTGTAAATTCTAGTCAGTTGGGCCTCAATGAATTTTCAGTTCTGCCTCATCTTCTCAGGAAGATTGATGTATTCTGTTTGGGTTCCCATGCCCTGTGCTGCAGCCTGGAAACTGGGCAGTTAAGATGGGAGAGCTGTGGGGATTTGCCTCCGCTCACTCTTATTCTCACTATTGTTGAATATCTGGAAACTGCCTTTTCATATCTTTTGTCTAGCTTTATAGTAGTTTAAGGCAGGAAGGTAAATCCAGTCCCTGTTACTACATCTTGGATGAAAGCAAAAGTTATTTCTATGTATTTTTCTTGAGAAAAACAACTTTACAGTTGAATCATTTCACTCTATATTTGTGTTAAAATGTCAAATTTCATACTTTTCCAAATGCCACATTGGAGCTAATAGTTCAATCAGATGTAAAATAGGATTAAATTCTTTTTCCTTGTAATTTTCTTCCCAGAGCATCTCATATCTCTGGCAGTTCATGTTGCTTATTTGTGCACTTACATAATTGTGGGAATTACACGAGTCTATAGCTCTATTTGATATTCTCAGATCATGTTTAAAAATACACTTTGTGTAACATTACTTGAGTGTGAAACATGAACTAAGAGCTTAGAAAAACCTAAGCTGAGTACATTTAGGAGAAAACATGCAGTTATTAGTTGTTTTTCTGGTTGAACTTTTTCCTGGGTCTTTTATCTACTTTGAACACATGTATACATGAATAGTTACCAAACCTCATTTAACAACATAATTTTAGACTTCAATTTAACTTTCCTTTTTAATGGAAGATTTAATAAAATCTCCTTACCAACTTACGTAAGTAAAAAGAGGGCTGAAATTTGTAGAACTGCAGTCTTACTTGCTAGATAACATTAGGTAATTCACTTGTCCTTTCCCTATTTCTAAAATGAGAAGTCATGACCAGATTCCTCAACCCTAAAATATTAGAATTCCAACTGTGTATTTCTACATATAATTCATGTAAGTTATTCATTTGTTTTCTTGTATTTGTATTGATAGTTTACATTTTCTAGGGTTTTTAATTTTTAAAGCTAAAATGAACCTCTGTTAAAAGTGGTTTTGTCACTTTTTGGAAAATGTGGTATCTCAAATTTAATTCATTTTTTATCAGAGGGATAGGACAGAATTAAAGGTACATTAGATGCCTTTTGTTCTTTTTTTTTTTTTTTTGAGACGTTGTGCTGCAAGTTCTAAAGAATAGCATTACAAGTCAGGGATATAGTTAATATGAGAAATGTGACTAATAGAAGTCTATGTTGGAGGATTGGATTGGAGTATGCATGCAGTCAGAATGTAAAGAACAGAAACTACACGATTCAAGAAAAATAGAAATGTTCAAAGCAAATTAAACTATTTGCATTTTCCTTAATTTGGTGTTGTGTATAAATTTAAAATGTAAATTAATCTATTTAGACATTTAAAATGTAGAGCTCATTAGGACAAAATTATTAGACTTCTTTGAAATACACATGATGCAGGACATAAAAGCTAGTGTGGAACAGAATTGTAGATGCACTGTTCCTCAGGATGTCAGATTGTGATATACAGCAGAGGGATTCTTAGGATGTGTAGAGTCTGAACTCCCAAAACTGTATTCAAGTTTTTATGGGTTTGAGCATTTCTCTGGGATGAAATCTCATTCCTTTAGATTTTCAAGTGGTTTCATGTCCCCAATAATTATAAAACTATAGACGCAGTGAGTATTGAATACATGTCATTACTGATTGCCTTGGCAGTTCCTCCTTTAAAAAATTTTTACATCTTCCTACCAAAAGACTGCAGTTTTTAGTTAAAGGTAAAAAGCTAGTTATCTCTGTCATGGCATCCTGAAACTCACAACTCTGTTTATTGAATGGCCATATGATACAAAGAAAACTATATGGGACTGCAGGTAGAATGGAATGTAGCAGTCTTTATGCTCTCTGCAATTTTCTGAGAAAATTATGTGGCCTTACATTAGGAATTGAATAAATTAAGAAGTGATTTTTTTTTTTTTTTTACATTCTTTCCCCTGTGGTCTTCCCATGCATTATGCTCTCTTGTTCTTTCTGGTCTTTCTAACCCTCCAGCCCCTAGACAGGCAGACACACACAAACACACACACACACTTATGTATTCCCTCATTCAGACATAAACATGCACACTGTAACCCATTGGCTGGTGCCAGTGTTTTGGGCTTAATCATAAACCAACTTTGCTTTAAATAAGCTTGGGAATAAAACCCAGAAAATTTCCCATGGCATCCTTGAAACTTGGATATATTTAAGAAGAAGCCTGGGTTTTGGTTCTTTCAAACAACAGTTGGGCTTGTACTTAAAGAAGTAAATCAGTTTTTAGCAGATAGCTTAGAGGGGGTTCATTGTGAGGATCTGGAAGAGTTCACATCCCCTATGACTGGTCCCCTGAAATTTTTAACTCTTACTCTTGTCTATACCAAGCCTCTAGCAATTTGTCCATTTATAGTTTTTAAGTTTTCTGACCCTGGCATAGGATCCTGTGGAGGTTTCTGCTCCTGTAAATTGTGGTTCTCTGTGTCTGCCTGTCTCTCCAATATAGGGGACAGCATTTTGACCTGTGACCTCACCTCTCTAATGGATCTAAGATGAACCGTTTTCATTTTGTTTGGCTCTTTGCTGTTAGGGTAGAACGGCAGTTTCTAAGCTCCTTACAAACTGAAAACAAAAAGTTCTAGTTTTTTTATACCCAGAGTTTGATATTTTTGCAACTGAGTTTCAAACAGTAAAGTAGAAATCAGTTTACATACTGCTTGCATGCATGTGCGTGAGGCAGAAATACTAGAGTGGGTTGCCATTTCCTCCACAAGGGGATCTTTCCAACCCAGGGATCAAACTCATGTCTCTGGCTCCTGCATTGGCAGGCGGATTCTTTACCACAGAGACACTGGGAAGGCCAAAATATGAGATCCACATATTGTTTAGTCATTGTTTATAACCGAAGAAAAGCATTCTCACATTCTTAGCCATAAGTAGGCCCTTGATTTGAAGTATGTAGTCTAAGAGGACTGAAAAATTATTAGGTAAGTTCTTTTGAATTATGTACCTCATGAGTTAGATGTTTTACTTCTGCTATTTTAGGGAGCCTTGAAGATTACATGAAGAATTATATATATTCTAGTTTTAGCACTTGAACCATTAAGGATTACCAAGTTGAATTCCAGCTAAGAAAAACAAATAGTGAAGAAAAAGTTTTGTTTGAGTCTTGTGATTTATATGCTGAGCTTTTATCTGTTGGGAATACTTTTTGAGTTAACGCAAAAATTACTTAACCTTTTTTTTTTTTATCTTGTAACTTACTTAGGAATGTGTTAAATTCTGCTTCTTACCCTTAAAATCCAACCTATAAATTTTTTGAGCTCTGAATTTATTTTGAAATAAAATCAAGAAGAAAGAGTTTTAGAATTGTTTAAAATATGGAGGTTCAGTTCAGTTCAGTCACTCAGTCATGTCCGACTCTGCGACCCCATGGACTGCAGCACGCCAGGCTTCCCTGTCCATCACCAACTCCCAGAGTTTATTCATACTCATGTCCATTGAGTCGGTGATGCCATCCAACCATCTCATCCTCTGTCATCCCCTTCTCCTCCTTCCTTCAATCTTTCCCAGCATCAAGGTCTTTTCCAGTGAGTCAGTTCTTTGCATCAGGTGGCCAGAGTATTGGAATTTCAGCTTCAGCATCAGTCCTTCCAATGAATATTCAGAACTGATTTCCTTTAGGATGGACTGGTTGGATCTCATTGCAGTCCAAGGGACTCTCAAGAGTCTTCTCCAACACCTCAATTCAAAAGCATCAATTCAAAGCATCAAATGTTGGATCCCACCAAGGAAAGATACCCCACATCCAAGAGCAAAGGAGAAGCCCCAGCAAGATGGTAGGAGGGGCGAAATCGTGTCTGGGATCAAACCCCATACCTGCCAGAGATGCTTGGAGGGCTCAAACAAACCTTGTGCACACCGGGACCCAGAGCCTGAGCCAGGAGTGTGTTTGAGCTCCTAACTCCTATGGAGGCATGGGTCAGCAGTGGACTGCCACAGGGGCAAGGGCTCTGGATGCAATAGACCTGGATATGGCCTAAGCCCTCTTGAAGAAGGTAGCCATTAACCCCACCAAGGAGGCACCGGGACTTCACAGGACTGGGGAAACACACTCTTGGAGGGCACAGACAAAAGCTTGTGCACACCAGGACCCAGGAGAAAGGAGGTTCACCCCACAAGAGGCTGACCCAGACTTGCCCATGAGTGTCCAGGAGTCTCTGGCAGAGGCATGGGTCTGCTGTGGCCTGCTGCAGGATTGGGGGCACTGAGTGCAGCTGTGCATGCATGGGACTTGAAGGAGGTCACCATTATCTTCATTACCTCCACCATAGTTTGGCCTCAGGTCAAACAACAGGAAGGGAACACAGCTCCGCCCATCAACAGAAAAGTGAATTAAAGATTTACTGAGCATGGCCCCAGAACATCAGAACAAGACCCAGTTTCCCCCTCAGTCAGTCTCTCCCATCAGGAAGCTTCCATAAGCCTCTTATCCTTCTCCATCAGAGGGCAGACAGAATAAAAACCGCAATCACAGAAAACTAACCAATCTGATCACATGGACCACAGCCTTGTCTAACTCAGTGAAACTATGTAGGGCCACCCAAGATGAACGGGTCATGGTGGGGAGTTCTGACAAATCATGGTCCACTGGAGAAGAGAATGACAAACCACTTCAGTATTCTTGCCTTGAGAACCCCATGCTACTGCTACTGCTAAGTCACTTCAGTCATGTCCGACTCTGTGCGACCCCATAGGCGGCAGCCCATCAGGCTCCCTCATCCCTGGGATTCTCAAGGCAAGAACACTGGAGTAGGTTGCCATTTCCTTCTCCAGAGAAACCCATGAACAGTATGAAAATATGGAGGTGGTTAAAGATAATTTTAGACACTTTAGAGTTTTAGTTTATGTTCATGTTGATAGTAGCATATTTTACAATTTCACAAGGCATTCTTTTCTATTTTTTATAAAATAAAAAAGCTCTTTCTCTATGAGATAAAATTTCTCTAAGCCAGATTTTTAATACTGTTCCTTGGCACTTTTAAAAAAGATGTAAACCAAACTAAGGCTTCCCTGGTACCTCAGATGGTAAAGAATCCACCTGCAATCCAGGAGACCTGGGTTCGATCCCTGGGTTGGGAAGATCCCCTGAAGGAGGGCGTGGCAACTCCATTATTCTTGCCTGGAGAATTCCATGGACAGAGGAGCCTGGCAGGCTATAGTCAGTGGGGTCGCAGAGTCACACGACTGAATCGACTTAGCACACAGAATACACAAACTAAACCAATGAAGTACCTTCTTATTCTGTGTTCATTAAAGATTTGTGTAAATACATTTAGGAATGATTTACATGTAATTCTTAAAGTGGTAATTTGTTTGAAGTGATTATATGATACATACATACACACACATACATACATATGTTTGTGGTGTTTGTAATACACCCAACAAGGGGTGATATTGCTATCAAAAAACAAGAAGTCAGGTACCATCCTGATACAAACTAGTGCTGTTTTTTGTAATTAGGTGTCTTAGAAATAGGCAAAGTGATTTTAATTATGTCTGGGAAATGAGAGCTAAAGAGGAGGAGATTGGTTGGCAAGGCAAAGATGTTCTTCTATAAAGAAAAAAGTGTTTAGGAAATTGTATACAACTGGATACAACTTCAGTACAGTGTTCAGATAGCTATTATTCATTGGGGTTGAAACATCTGACCTAGGTACAGCTTCTCTGAAGTTAAAAATTGTCGTTTTTGACATATTTTCTTTGTGCTAAAATAAAAATGTAGTTGCATACACTCTTTATTACTCAGCAAACTGAATTCAAGGCATAAAGTATAATTACTATGTTGCAGAAAATTAGGCACATCCATTTTTGTCCAGTGCTTTTTGTGTGTAAATACAAGGGACATCGGCCAACTTCTTTTTCTGAAGTAGCAACAGCATCTGCTCTGTGTGCACGACCCTAAGGCACAAAGGGTAAAGGTAGGCAAAAAATAAGTATGAGTGAAATAGTACTCATTTCTTCTTTATATTTGGCATTATTGTAAAAATATGTAACCTACAAAGAATTATAAGTTGCTTACTATTTTCTGCAAGCACATTTAATCTCTAAGTAAGCTGATGATTTTAGTTTTTTACATTGTTTTGAGGAAGGCTACATTAGTTTTGACCCTCTAATATGTAGTTACCCTTATCTTTCATTATCACTGTTGTATTTGTGGATTTAACCAGACCTTTAAAAATACTGTTTTTTATATATTTCATCTTTTTGTAATGGAGATTGATCTGTAATCAGATAATATTTAGG
>SJYT01040208.1:252061-263711 GCA_006410635.1 Cephalophus harveyi
CTTATTTTTTAAATTGTGTTTTTCCTTTCCGTTGAAAATTTCTTGAAATTCTAAAATATTTTCTTTAATTTAGATGCATCATATGGCACAAGACGGTCATTTATTTTTGTTGATTTGACTTCCTATGTGAATCTAATTATATATAAACTTGATTTCCCATAACACTCCCAATAAGGATTTTTAAAGCACAGTTTTTCTCAACTTTCTTCTCAAAAATAGCTGATTTTAATATGTGACTGAAAGTAGTCAGTCAAAAGAGAAAATGGGATTTAATTGCACTTTATATAAATCTAAGAAATCTTAGGTTTGAAACTTAAATTTGGGTAACAATCTAGATTTAATTTTTTCTGTAGCTTGTATGTGTGAAGTTAATAGGACTTTGAACTCATCGTTTGTACCCTGTTGGTCTGTCGGCCTTCCCCCAGCACACCTTTTTTTTTTTTTTATGTGTTTTTGTTGTTTGTCTTTTATCTTTTTGTTTCCTATTTTCTCTTTGATTGACTTTTGAACCCAAGTATGTAGGTAAGTCTGTTTACTCCACTGTCTATTGAACGCTTTTCCACACAGTAGCTACCAGCCACATGTGGTTATTCAGCACCTGAAAATGGGGCTGGTCTGAATTAAGATTGCTGTAAATGTAAAGTGCATGTGGCATTTCAAAGATTTGGTAGAAAAAAATAAAATAGTTGTGACTGTTTCCCTTGGATTTCGGATCTGCTATCCATTTGCTCCATCTATTTTTATGTGAGGAATCAGGAGGATTCAGAAACTGCTGCAAATATTGCTGTCCTCCCAGAAAATCTGTAACCTAATGTTTGGTTAAGTGTGTTTGAATAGAGTTGTTTTTTTTTTAATTGAGTATAGTTGTTTTACAGTGTTGTGTTAGTCTCTGCTGTACAACAAAGTGAATCAGCCTCACGTATACATATATCCTGTCTTCCTTGGATTTTGTGTTTGAATAGGCTTACAAATTATATTTGAGAACAAAAGCCATAGTCTTTTTATAAAAGTTGGAGAAAAGGGAAAAGAGTCATTTGCTGCTGTTTTTAAAAAATTATTTATTTATTTTTGGCTGAGCTAGGTCTTCTTTGCTGCTCAGGCTTCTCTCAAGTTGCATCAAGTAGGGACTATTCTTTAGTTGGAGTGTGAAGGCTTCTCATTGATGTGGCTTCTCTCGTTGCAGAGCACAGGCCCTAGGGCACATGGGCTTCAGCAGCTGTGGCATGTGGTCCCAGTGGTTGTGGCTTCTCGGCTCTAGAGCACAGGCTCAGTAGTTGTGGCACACTGGCTTTGTTGCTCTGCAGCATGCGGAAGCTTGCCCGGTTCAGGGATCTAACCCATGTCCTGCATTGGCAGGTCGATTCTTTACCACTTAGCCACCGGGGAAGCCCTGCTGCTACTTTTGAAAGAAGTCTTTATCAGAGAAAAATCATAGAAAACTTGAAAGAAAATTAAAAGGTGACCTAGCTCATGTGTTGAAAGCTATTGTTTCTGGCAGTGTATAAACTCCATTCCCAACCACAGACCTAGTTTATCAGCTAGAATAGGTTGTGTCGTTACCTTTTTGTGACTCTTCCACATTTGGTGACCAAGTCGGGTCTCATAAAACATTGAAGAATTATATGCATTACCATTCACTGTTCCGGAGAAGGCAATGGCACCCCACTCCAGTACTCTTGCCTGGAAAATCCATGGACGGAGGAGCCTGGTAGGGTGCAGTCCATGGGGTCGCTCAGAGTCGGACACTACTGAGCGACTTCACTTTCACTTTTCTCTTTCATGCATTGGAGAAGGAAATGGCAACCCACTCCAGTATTCTTGCCTGGAGAATCCTAGGGACAGCGGAGCCTGGTGGGCTGCTGTCTATGGGGTCGCACAGAGTCAGACATGACTGGAGCGACTTAGCAGCAGATTCACTGTTCAGACTTGGTTTTAACCAAGAAATTTACTGAATAGTGTCCTAATTCCCTAAAGATGAAATAACATTTGAAATTCATTCAGACGAGCTCCAGAGAGTAATCAATATTTACTAAGGACCAGGTGCTCAGATTCATTCACAGAAAGG
The DNA here is from genome assembly GCA_006410635.1 of Cephalophus harveyi. Lineage (NCBI taxonomy): Eukaryota > Metazoa > Chordata > Mammalia > Artiodactyla > Bovidae > Cephalophus > Cephalophus harveyi. The sequence goes on from SJYT01040208.1 coordinate 254,127, forward strand.
CAACACAGTTTTGAAATCCATATCAACTTGAAGTTCCCTTATCTAGCAGTAAAGACTCAGCTCTCTTTAAGCTTAAAGAATAATGTGTGTGTTTTAGATAGATTTACAATATGCAGTGATCCAAATTTTTAAAATGTAATTTTAGTGCTTAAAGTTCAGTTCTCTGCCACACAGAATTTAGCCATACTGTTGTTTATATAAAGATTTTTAAAAGATGAGAAAATTAATTCTAAGTGTGGTTATTATGTTAAATTACTGTGTATGTAGAAAATGTTTTATATGTACCTTTTTCTTTATTTCTCTTTTAAGTTCTCAACCAGTTTCCTCTCCAGTCATCCTCCAGTTTGGCCATGCAGAGACCCTTCTTCCACTTCTTTCTCTCATGGGCTACTTCAAAGACAAGGAACCCCTAACAGCTTACAATTACAAGGAGCAAATGCATCGGAAATTCCGAAGTGGTCACATTGTACCCTATGCTTCAAACCTGATATTTGTGCTTTACCATTGTAAAAATGCTAAGACTCCTAAAGAAGAATTCCGAGTGCAATTGTTACTGAATGAAAAAGTGTTACCATTGGCTCACTCACAAGAAACTGTTTCTTTGTATGAAGATCTGAAGAACCACTATAAGGACATCCTTCAGAGTTGTCATACCAGTGAAGAATGTGAACTACCAAAGGTGAACACATCTGATGAGCTATGAGTAACTGCCAAACATTTTTAATTCATCAGCAATCCCCAGGGAGTGATTCCATGCTTAGAATAGGTGGGCACTCCCTGGGTATAGAAAGCTTTAACATTTCTTGGATATTTGTTTTTTCAAAGAAAAATGTTTCGTTTTGAGTCTGGACATGGATATGTAAGAAATGATTTTTCACTGAACCAGCTCTCATGGGAAATCTGTTCAGAGATAACTGGTACTACGTACATTTACATAAATTAAATTCTTCCTATTTATGTAAGAAATCTCACACTGAGATAGAATGTGATTTCAAAATGATACACAGAAGTTTTGGAGTGACAAAATGTTTTGTCAGTTGGACAATCCATAACGTGACTGGACTAAGTCTAGGAACTTTACCAGTGTGCTGCCATTCTTTCTTTTTCCCTCAGGTAGCACAGTTCTAGTATTATCTTCTTAATCAGAGCTGTTATGATTCACTGGGAGTATCACTTTGGAAGAAATTAACATCTCTAGTTGAGAATTGAAAACAATATTAAGAAACAGTATGATTTAAAAGAACACCTTCACTGAAGGAAGACAAAAGTATAATAAAATATCTTTGTTAAGAGTATTTATAAAGTATTTGAACACGATTTCAATAATTCCTTTTAACCTCTTAGTAAGTCTTGAAAGGCCATTATTTAATTATTATCATACCTGTTTCACATATATAACTGGAAGAACAAAGAGGACCATTAGCAACAAGGCAGAAGAATAGAATCAAACTTAAATCCATTGCTTTATGTGTTTTAAAAAATTGTCACTTTGCTTGTATTTGTATATTTTACTGTTATGTGAGATATAGCTTTTGAGGATTTAATTTCTTTTTTGTTCTTTATTTTTGTAAAGACTGACTTCATACTGGTGGGCTTTCAGTTTCACATATGCTGCTGCTTAGTCACTCAGTCATGTCTGACTCTTTGTGACCTCATGGACTGTAGCCCACCAGGCTCCTCTGTCCATGGGATTCTCCAGGCAAGAATGCTGGAGTGGGTTGCCATTCCCTTCTCCAGGGGATCTTCCCGACCCAGGGACTGAACCTGGGTCCTTCCACATTACAGGCAGATTCTTTACCATCTGAGCCACAAGGGAAGACCTTTCACAGATAAAAACCCATTTCAAAGCAATAGTTCTGAGTTCTATCAAATGTCATAAAAGTAGTTTCTATAATAATAAACATAATTCTTATAACTTTTCTACCTGTTTTTTTTTCTGCTTTCCATATTGATACACAATCAGTTCAGTTCAGTTCATTCGCTCAGTTGTGTCTGACTCTTTGCAACCCCATGAACTGCAGCACATCAGGCCTCCCTGTCCATCACCAACTCCCGGAGCCCACCCAAACCCATGTCCATTGAGTCGGTGATGCCATCCAACCATCTCATCCTCTGTTGTCCCCTTCTCCTCCTGCCCTCAATCTTTCCCAGCATCAGGGTCTCTTCCAGTGAGTCAGCTCTTCGCATCAGGTGGCCAAAGTATTGGAGTTTCAGCTTCAACATCAGTCCTTCCAATGAACACCCAGGACTGATCTCCTTTGGGATGGACTGGTTGGATCTCCTTGCAGTCCAAGAGATTCTCAAGAGTCTTCTCCAACACCACAGTTCAAAAGCATCAATTCTTCTGTGCTCAGCTTTCTTTATAGTCCAACTCTCACATCCATACATCACCACTGGAAAAACCATAGTCTTGACTAGACAGACCTTTGTTGGCAAAGTAATGTCACGGCTTTTTAATATGCTGTCTAGGTTGGTCATAACTTTCCTTCCAAGGAGTAAGCGTCTTTTAATTACACAATCAGTAATTGATGGTAAATGCTATCAATCGTAAATGCTAAATGGTAAAAGGATAGCATTTCAGGCAGTTTTGACTAATCAGGCCATATAAGGACATTTTCTTCCAATAAAAATTTCTGGGGAGGAAGGCTCAAGAGGAAAGTAAATATATATATATATATATATATAAGAAATTATTATATATATAAATATATATATATATGAAATTATGGCTGAATTGCATTGTTGTATGCAGAAACCAACACAACATTGTAAAGCAATTTTCCTCCAATTAAGGAATAAAAAATTTCTTAGGTTTTCACTTATTAAGAATGGAAATCTGTTTTGTTCAAAATCTAAATAAAATGTTACAACTGTATATTGAAATTATAAAAGAAGATGCATAGATCATTGATGTGTAGATCATTGATCTTCAACTGAGTGATGTTCACAGAATAGATGATTAGCTGATAAATACTACTGATGCATCAATACACTTCTGATTATTCCTACAAAGGTCTGATGTTAATCATTTTCTTTTTTAAGAATTCATCCAAGGCAGACAAGAAGAGAACAGTATAATGAGCATTCATACCCATCATACTGTTTATAAAAATTAACATATCATTTGGTTTAGATCAAATAAGAATTGAGGACTTTTATATGTCTCCCTGATGCTTTTCCCTCACTGCCTGCCTGTAGGTAACCACCAACATGAAGTTCAGTATTCACCATTCTACTGCATGCTTGACTCTGAAATTTTATAGTATTGTGGGAATTTAAACTTTTCTATAAAAAGGACTTCACTGTGTGTATCATTCTTGAATAATTGATTTAATTGCTGCATTTGTTTTTCAAGACTTTTTGATCATTTATCACAAATCAACAATATCAGTTCATGAGTCATGTACTTTTTATGTACAAACACTAGACTTAGACTGTGAGCGTGTTAAAGTTGAATAAGCCTAGTTTTTCTTTCAAGGGGGTTATCTTAAAAGACCTTACAACAAATTTACTTGATGTCTGGAACATTAAATAATTTGATCCATGAAGTTTTCATAGACTGTTGAAGTTTTCTAGAAATTGTGTAATTTATTATTTATTGTTAAGTAGAACCACATAGTTATCATTGTAGTCTTTGGTATGTAAACTATTTCAGGATAGAGGGTAAGTACGGTCCATTTTCATTAATGTTACAGAGGCTGTGACATTATTCTGGTGCTATTATTCTCACTTAGGAAATACCTGAAACTGAAGAATCTTATGATAAAAGCAAAAGGTCTTATCTAGGATAGGACATATAAAAAGTTGAATGTTGAAAAATATCCTTTGGCCAACAAGAATTCATTCATGATAGGTGACCACTTTAGTCAGTTAAGCCAAAATGTCATCACTACCGGTTCTGAGATTTTGGTCAATTAATAAATAGCCTATGAACATTAGTCATTTTTCTGTCTATAGTCTACAGCTTGATGTGTGCAGTGCATTTGTCTTTACTCTTTTTTTATAGTCATTTTATCATTTTGAAGTTTCTGCTCTCCAGCACATAATCCTGCACTTGAAACTGTCTTTGTATATAATCTTGATCTTAATTTTAACACTGAAAGCAGAGTTCAACTTGTAAAGGAAAAGGAGCTTCATTTTTTTCAGGCAAAAGTCAAATTTTATATCTTTGAATGCTTTCCTTTTGTAAACTGCAGAATTGATGCATGACCTTAAATATCTGAGAGTTACATACAACCAAACCAGAATTTTTAAGTATAAATTTTTAAAATGTATTTCTTTAAGATGGTATTTCATACAGTTCATTAATGATCCTTGGAATTTGGACTGTTCTGCCAAATGTAAACTGAAAATAAATATTTGCATTACAATGTAATTTGCCTTTTATCTAGCTCTTCTCCTGAACTTACCCAGTCACTTAACTCTCATAGAATAACAGATCACTGAGTTCTCTATTCTTTTTCTCTCACTTACTTAAGCATTTCCTTCCACTCACCTATGAGCTTAACCGACTTTTAAGCACCTTCACATCAGTCTATTAAGCTATTTTTTAATTGGTGTATGTGTATGTGTGTGAGGAGAAAGAGAAGAAAAAGAAAATTTTTGAGAAAATTCCACAGCAGGAAGAAAGATGCCATATTATTCTAGTTAAAAGAATTATAGTTTGGGCTTCATACCTGGCAGATTAGGAGGCAGTTAACTTTCAAACTTCATTTTATCATTACTGGAGTAATACATTTTAAGATAGAAGGATTCTTAAATATATTATGTCTAAAACTGGTCTCAGTTTAACATCATCCATGTACTGTTCCCAGATGCTAAACCATTCTTTAGAGCCAAACAGTTTATGTTCACACTTAATGTTTGTTGTACTGGCAGAACAAATAATTATTCATTAGAATGATAGCCTTCAAAGTTTAATAGGATTCCTAGTATATAATGAGAACATTTTGCTAACATATTTTACCTTATTTATGAAGTAGCTAATGTGAACATTGGGGTTCCCAGTGGTAAAGAATCTGCCTGCCAATGCAGGAGACATGGGTACAGTCCCTGGTTCGGGAAGATCCCCCAGAGAAGGAAATGACAACCTACTGTAGTGTTCTTCCCTGGGAAATCCTATGAATAGAAGAGCCTGGCGGGCTGGTCTTTGGGGTTGCAAAAGAGTCAAACATGACTCAGCAACTAAACAACAACAAACAATATGGAGAATTAAGTTGGGATTTATTGATTGTGTTTTTCATTAGAGTTCATTCTACCAATTTTGGTTCTGAATATTGATAATTTGGGTGCTTTTAGAAACTTTCAGTGAACAATCTTATCCTGGAAAAAAAAACTCCAGCTTTGATGTAAATTATAAAAATGTATACTTGTGAACCATATCTTTGGATACACGCAGATGAGAGAGTTCTGTTGATAAAACATGCCTAATTGGAGATAGGAAGAACATCAGTCATGCTCTAGCTATAGTTTCTCTTCATTTGAGCAGCCCCTAGTTTCTTTTACTTACAAGCTTTTTTCTTTTCCTTGCTTTCCTGAGAAGCTAAGACTAGTCTTTGGAAGACAAAAAAGTGCTTTTTTCCCTTCTGTTTGCAGCATTACTCCTTGAAATTATCTGTCACTCTTTGCATCATGGAGACTTGGTGAGGGCCTGGTTTCCTAATCTGACTATTTTAGGTAGAGTTGTGTAGCCTCTTAAGTTCTATCCATGGCGGGAAACTACAATTGCGTTTCACAGCTTTGTTTGCTACTTCAGTACTAGATGACTGAGAAGAGTCTGAGGAGAAATACTGAAATCCTTGGGCAGAAGTCTGAAGAAATGAGAAATGATCTGCATTTTCCTTGCTGAGAAAAACAATGCGTGAAGCTCCCAGATGTAGATAGGAAATCAGAAGTAGCTGGGATTCTAAATCCACTTGAATCTGGTTGCAATGCTTCAGGTCTTTCTAGGAAGGGAAATGGAGTAGAGCATTATGGGACTTTTTCAAACCATGTTAACTAGTTTTTGCCTCAGTCACTGCTGGAGGTAGGCAGTTAAATAGAACCTTTCAATTCTAGCTGCTATCACCCTAACTCTTAAGAAAAAAAAAAAGATTATGACTAGAAGACAGTTCTCTACCCCATGGGCCTGCATGAGCTTCAAAAGACTTTTTTTTTTTTTTTTAAAGACAGGTCTGAAAGCTCTTTGGTTCAGTTCAGTTCAGTCGCTCAGTCGTGTCCGAATCATTGCGACCCCATGAATCGCAGCACACCAGGCCTCCCTGTCCATCACCAACTCCCAGAGTTCACTCAAACTCACGTCTGTCAAGTCAGTGATGCCATCCAGCCATCTCAACCTTGGTCGTCCCCTTCTCCTGCCCCCAATCCCTCCCAGCATCAGAGTCTTTTCCAATGAGTCAACTCTTCGCATGAGGTGGCCAGAGTACTGGAGTTTCAGCTTTAGCATCATTCCTTCCAAAAAAATCGCAGGGTTGATCTCCTTCAGAATGGACTGGTTGGATCTCCTTGCAGTCCAAGGGACTCTCAAGAGTCTTCTCCAACACCACAGTTCAAAAGCATCAATTCTTCGGCGCTCAGCCTTCTTCACAGTCCAACTCTCACCCCCATACATGACCACAGGAAAAACCATAGCCTTGACGAGACCTACCTTAGTCGGCAAAGTAATGTCTCTGCTTTTGAATATGCTATCTACGTTGGTCATAACTTTTCTTCCAAGGAGTAAGCATCTTTTAATTTCATGGCTGCAGTCACCATCTGCAGTGATTTTGGAGCCCGAAAAAATGAAGTCTGACATTGTTTCCACTGTTTCCCCATCTATTTCCCATGAAAGGATGGGACCAGATGCCATGATCTTCGTTTTCTGAATGTTGAGCTTTAAGCCAACTTTTTCACTCTCCACTTTCACTTTCATCAAGAGGCTCTTTAGTTCCTCTTCACTTTCTGCCATAAGGGTGGTGTCATCTGCATATCTGAGGTTATTGATATTTCTCCCAGCAATCTTGATTCCAGCTTGTGTTTCTTCCAGTCCAGCGTTCCTCATGCTGTACTCTGCATAGAAGTAAAATAAGCAGGGTGACAATATACAGCCTTGACGGACTCCTTTTCCTATTTGGAACCAGTCTGTTGTTCCATGTCCAGTTCTAACTGTTGCTTCCTGACCTGCATACAGATTTCTCAAGAGGCAGGTTAGGTGGTCTGGGATTCCCATCTCTTTCAGAATNGCATATAAGTTAAATAAGCAGCGTGACAATATACAGCCTTGACGTACTCCTTTTCCTATTTGAAAACAGTCTGTTGTTCCATGTCCAGTACTAACTGTTGCTTCCTGACTTGCATACAGATTTCTCAAGAGGCAGGTCAGGTGGTATGGTATTCCCATCTCTTTCAGAATTTTCCACAGTTTATTGTGATCCACACAGTCAAAGGCTTTGGCATTGTCAATAAAGCAGAAATAGATGTCTTTATGGAACTCTCTTGCTTTTTCCATGATCCAGCGGATGCTGGTAATTTGATCTCTGGTTCCTCTGCCTTTTCTAAAACCAGCTTGAACAACAGAAGTTCACGGTTCACGTATTGCTGAAGCCTGGCTTGGAGACTTTTGAGCATTACTTTACTAGCATGTGAGATGAGTGCAATTGTGCGGTAGTTGGAGCATTCTTTTGCATTGCCTTTCTTTGGGATTAGAATGAAAACTGACCTTTTCCAGTCCTGTGGCCACTGCTGAGTTTTAATGAACCAGATAACCACGATGCTGTGATCAGTCACCCAGAGCCAGACATCTCTGGGTGCAAAGTCAAGTGGGCATTAGGAAGCATCACTATAAAGAAACCTCGGCTACTGCAAATCCTAAAAGGGGATGCTGTCAAAGTGCTACACTCAATATGCCAGCATATTTGGAAAACTCAGCAGTGGCCACAGGACTGGAAAAGGTCAGTTTTCCGTCCAAACCCAAAGAACAGCAATGCCAAAGAAAGTTCAAACTACCGCACCATTGCACTCATTTCATATGCTAGCAATGTAATGTTCAAAATTCTCCAAGCCAGGCTTCAGCATTATGTGCACTGAGAACTTCCAGATGTTTAAGCTAGATTTAGAAAAGGCAGAGGAACCAGAGATCAAATTGGCAATATCCACTGGATCATAGAAAAAGCAAGAGAATTCCAGAAAAACTCAACTTCTGCTTCATTGACTACACTAAAGACTTTGACTGTATGGATCACAACAAATTGTGGAACATTCTTTAAAGAGATGGAAATACCAGACTACCTTACCTGCCTCCTGCAAAACTAGTATACAGGTCAAGAAACAGAACAGGACATGGAACAACAGACTGGGTCAAAATTGGGAAAGGAGTACTCTGCTTATTTAATGTATATACAGAGTATATCATGCAAAATGTCAGGTTGGAAGAAGCACAAGCTGGAATCAAGATTGCTGGGAGAAATATCAATAACCTCAGATATGCAGATAACACTACTCTTATGGTAGAAAATGAAGAGCAACTGAGGAGCCTCTTGATGAAGGTGAAAGAGGAGAGTGAAAAAGCTGTCTGACAACTCAACATTCAAAAAATGAAGATCATGGCATCTAGTCCCATCACTTCATGCCAAATAGATGGGGAAACGACGGAAATAGTGACAGACTTTATTTTGAGTGGCCCCAAAATCACTGTAGATGGTGACTGCAGCCACGAAATTAAAAGATTCTTTCTCCTTGGAAGAAAAGTTACGACAAACCCAGACAGCATATTAAAAAGCAGAGACATCACTTTGCCAACAAAGGTCCATCTAGTCAAAGCTACAGTTTTTCCAGTAGTCATTTATGGATGTGAGAGTTGGACCACAGAGAAGGCTGAATGCCAAAGAATTGATGCTTCTAAACTGTGGTGTTGGAGAAGACTCTTGAGAGTCCCCGGGACTGCAAGGAGATCAAACCAGTCAATCCTAAAGGAAATCAGTTCTGAATATGCATTAGAAGGACTGATGCTGAAGCTGAAGCTCCAATACTTTGGCAACCTGATGCAAAAGAGCTGACTCATTAGAAAAGACCCTGATGACGGGAAAGACTGAAGGTAGGAGAAGTGGACGACAGAGGCTGAGATGGCTAGATGGCATCACTGACTCAGTGGACAGCTTGATTTTGAGCAAGCACAGGGAAATGGTGAAGGACAGGGAAGCCTGGTGTGCTGCTGTCCACGGGGTAATGACTGAGCAGCAGACATGACGAAGTGACTGAACAACATCAAATTATTTCTAGAAATCAATCCATCAGGAGACAGGTATGATATAAACACCTTATCCAATACTGAAAAACCACATTCAAACCAGTTTAAAACAAACCATGGCACAGTTATTATTGTGCCTTTTCCTCCTCTTATGAGTCTCATGGTTTGACTGCCCCACAAATTTTAAACCTTTTGATTATCTACTATGACCAAATTAAACATCATATGTGCAGGTGACATAAAGTCTGGAGGAGGTATTAATATGTCAGATGACAGATTTAAAGCTTGATAGCTAGAGCTTCAAACAAAGACAAAGTATTATCTGTAAGGTCTATGCAAACAGCAACAGTAACAACTAAATC
>SJYT01040208.1:263890-277429 GCA_006410635.1 Cephalophus harveyi
CCCCCCCCCCCCCGCGCCCGCCCAAACGCTAACTTCAAAGCTGTACCATAAAAATGATCTTATTCAGGTGGAAAACAAAACCTAATGGCTTAGTTTACTGACCTAAATGAAGAAACAGCCTTCAAAAACATACTTATATTAGAAATGATTTCTAGATCTCAGAGGTAAAAGTATTACAGCTCAGACTACATGTGTGTTATTTTCAAACCAGGGCATGTTTGGAAAAATCATTTTGTAAACTGAAAAGCAACATAAGTATTATTATGATTTCTTTAGGTAAAAATACCTATTTGTAATGATAATAAAACAAATAATCATAAACTAGAATTTGAAAACTCTGTAAGAGTTGAAGAGAGACACAGTGATAGCTGCCTTCTCAAAAATCCACAGGAAAGGAATCAGAATTGGAATTACTTCATAGTTTTAAATATCTGTTGTTATTTAGATGCTAAGTCGTGTCTGACTCCTTTGTGACCCCATGGATTGCAGCCCACCAAGCTACACTGTCCATGGGATTTCCCAGGCAAGAATACTTGAGTAGGTTGCCATTTCCTTACCCAGGGGATCTTCCCACCCAGGGATCGAACCCAGGTCTCTCGTGTCTCTTGCACTGGCAGGAGGATTCGTTACCACTGAGCCACCAGGGAACCCTATAGACACATTCAAATCCTGAGTTACAACAAAGCACTCAGCAATTACAGATAACTTTCAGATAATAAGACTGTTAAATATTATCTTAGGTATTCAGTCAGTTCAGTTGAGTCGCTCAGTCGTGTCCGACTCTTTGCGACCCCATGAATCACAGCACGCCAGGCCTCCCTGTCCATCACCAACTCCCGGAGTTCACCCAAACTCATGTCCATCAAGTCAGTGATGCCATCCAGCCATCTCATCTTCTGTCGTCCCCTTCTCCTCCTGCCCTTAATCCCTCCCAGCATCAGGGTCTTTTCCAATGAGAACTCTTCGCACAAGGTGGCCAAAGTATTGGAGTTTCAGCTTTAGCATCAGTCTTTCCAATGAACACCCAGGACTGATCTCCTTTAGAATGGACTGGTTGGATCACCTTTTCTAAAACCAGCTTGAACACCCAGAAGTTCACAGTTCACGTATTGCTGAAGCCTGGCTTGGAGAATTTTAAGCATTACTTTACTAGCATGTGAGATGAGTGCAATTGTGTGGTAGTTTGAGCATTCTTTGGCATTGCCTTTCTTTGGGATTAGAATGAAAACTGATCTTTTCCAGTCCTGTGGCCACTGCTGAGTTTTCCAAATATGCTGACATATTGAGTGCAGCACTTTCACAGCATCATCTTTCAGGATTTGAAACAGCTCAACTGGAATTCCATCTCCTCCACTAGCTTTGTTAAGTATTATATGTTATGTATAACATAAACTGCAGTGTTACATATATGTATGGGGCTTCCCAGGTGTGCTAGTGGTAAAGAACTTGCCTGCCAAGGAAAGAGAGGTAAGAGCTGTGGGTTTGATCCCTGGGTCTGGAAGATTCCCTGAAGGAGGGTATGGAAACGCACTCCAGTATTCTTGCTTGGAGAATCCCATGAACAGAGGAGCCTGGCAGGCTATAGTCCATAGGGTCACAAAGCGTCAAACAGAACTGAAGCAACCTGGCATGCATGCACGCATGCATATGTATGTATAAATTACTATGAATTTCTCTGGGGAAAGCATGGTTCAATACTATGGTAAGAAAAGTCAACTCCCTTCCTAACCAACACATATACCAGTAAGTCTTGATAAGAAGGAGAACTGCTTTCTTCACTATATGAGAATATGGTCAGAAGAATCTTTATTCCACCAGTTGCTTCGATATTTGCCTTATTGTTGTTCCTCTTTAAACACATTTTAAAGAACTTTATAATTCAGCACAACAACTAAACAGAATGAAATATGAGACAGCAATGCAGCATCTTGTGCACTGAAAGAGTATAGGCAGTCCATGTCCTGTAGTCTTGAAATGCATGATTTCCACTTACTATAGTACAGTTCAATTATATTAGTCCTGTGTAACAGGATTCAAATTTCAGTCACCAATACATTATTAACTGTATAATACTATATATAACATTGATTATATATCACTCAGTACATTAATTATTACTACATAAAACACAGACTTTACTGCTAACTCTTCAGATTAGAACTGACTATGTGATAGCAGAACATCATGATCAGTGTCTAATTACTTTCAAAGTCTGTGTCTGGTCCCAGAGCTTTCTGTTATTCAGTTCATGCAGAGACAGCAAAGTGTGCAGTTGTGCTGTCTCCTTTTCTTCCAGTGATAATATACTCATGTGACATTTTTAAGAAAATTGATAACTGAAAGAAGGAATTAGCCAATGAAGATGAAACTGCTGCAAAGAAACAGAAAGTGATAACTCTGGATAATGTTGTAAATGAAGTTACAGGAGAAAATATCTGAATGTGAGAACATGGACACTGCCACTATTCAGGAGACTACAGACACACCGGCAAGGGTAATTTAGTCAAAGTGAACCCAACATGAGTGAAGAAAGAAGTTCTGATGAAAACGATGGAGATGTCCTAGAAGGGGGACTAGCAAAAAATTCACATCACAGGAATACTAAGGTTATTTCATACACTGAAAGTTCAAAGGATAAAATGCTGGAAGCTGATCCGAACTTAGAAAGGAATATTCTAAGTTCACCAAAGCATAAAAAAGATACCTGCTCTGTGTCATAAAGTTTTCAATATACCTAGCAGAAAAAGAATCAGTGGAAAGATAAGGGAGGTAGATTTTTCAATGGAATGGATGGTCTTGCGAGATAGTGAGTGTGTGTTAACAGAGATATAAAACAAAAGTTAGATGCCCACTTTAAAAGAATATAAAACGATTCTTGCTTTGGACATAAAGAAATCCTTAATAACCATTAAGAGTCCTTCCTCTTTTAAAATCCTATTGTGATGAATTTATGTTAGAGCCACTTGACATCTATTTCAGTAAAAGGTCACATTTAAGGTTGTTAACATTTTCGTTTTACACAGTGTTGTCATATTTGAGTAGCCTTCTTCACTGTCCATAAAGTAATGAACAGTTTTGGTCTTTTTTTTAATCAGGTAAAAAAAATCAGGAATATAAAATTTTTAGAGATTCATTTATACATAAAATCTTACGGCTGCTTTTTAGCCCTAAATACAAGCTTTCAGTGCTAATAACATTATAAAACCCAATGTACACTAGGCACTATTTTAACCATTTAGTGTGTTCAAAAGATTTCTAACCATCAAAGATCTATTTATTGCCAAAAGAAATATTACACTAGAGACTTGGGCATTCTTCTCCAAAACTGAATTTCTCCAGAATGCAACTTATTGAAAACCATGAAATCCAAAAATACCTTTTGCTTTTGACTTTCAAGAACATGAATCTGGGCCTCAGTCATATGTTCTTGGTAAAGCTTCTGTAGCTTGCACAACTCCTGAGAAACAGTCTGCCAGAGTTCTACAGCCTGAGCTTTTTCCTATAAAAGAAAAACATTAGCGAACTCGTTATTAGCAGGCTACCGCACAGGATAAATGAATCACATTCTTTTATACAATGAGTTCTTATATATAAAGTCACAAAATAAAAATAGAATTTATACAAGATAAAGTTGTATTAATAATTAGAGAGTAAAAGTAAACATGAAAATTCTTTAGTTTGAAATTTTCTTTTTATTCAGATTTAATAGCAAAATGAAAACCCTTCAACCAGAAAGGTTTAAACCACTTTCTCTGTTCCACAAAAAAGTGTAAGCCATAAAAATTCTACAAGTGTAAGTCAAGAAAACTATCCTTGGTAAAGCACAAGTGGTTTTTTCTGATTGCAAAAGTTATGTTTATCCTAAAAAATTAGGAAAATACAGAAAAATGCAGAAGAAAAAATTACCTGATTTTTTAAAACCACCTGACAATAAATACTGCTAACATCTGGACACAATCAACTTAATAAATGTTGGATGTATTCTTGTTTATAAATGTGATTTGAGTGGAGAATTTTGTATTTTTTCTTAAAGACAAAAAAACTGGGACTGATACAGTATGTTGATTGTATTGTACTATTTTCATCTGGCATTTTATAATAAGAATTTTATCAGGTCATTATTCTTTCAACAAGTATTTCTCAAAAGTGATACAGGGACCCTTGAAGACAAAATTATGTTCACAACAAAAGGAAGGCATTATTCTCTTTACTCTCATCTGCACATGAGTTTACAGTGGAGTTTACCAAAGTTTATATGATGTAACCTGTGATATGGTCATTGCTCTAATGGCTACTGAAATGCATTCCTAGGTTCCTATTTGTTGTAAAACGTCCTAGCTTTGTATTCTTGCCTCCTTTGGCAAAGATAAGGTGCCTGTAGGTGCATGGATTTATCTCTGGGGTTTCTATCTTATTCCATTGGTCTGTATTTCTGTTTTGTGTCAGTACCATACTGTCTTGATGACTATAGTTTTGTATTATAGTAAGAAATCAGGAAGAATGATTCCTCCAGCTCCATTCTTTTTTCTCAAGATGGCTTTGGCTATTCAGGGTCTCTTGTGTTTCCATATGAATTGTGAAATTTTTAGTTCTAGTTCTGTGAAAAATGCCATTGGTAAATTGATAAGGATTGCACTGAATCTGTAGACTGCTTTTGATAGTATATTGATTTTTGATACCATTGATTCTTCCAACCCAGGAACATGAAATTACTCTCCATCTGTTTATGTCATCTTTTTTTCATCAAAGGAGGCAAGAACATACAATGGAGAAAAGACAGTCTTCAGTAAGTGGTGCTGCAATACTGAACAGTTACATTTAAAAGAATGAAATTAGAACACTTTCTGACACCATACATGAAGATAAACTCAAAATGGATTAAAGACCTAAATGTAATGGCTCAGATGATAAAGCATCTGCCTCCAATGTGGGAGACCTGGGTTCAATCCCTGGGTCGAGAAGATCTTCAGAAGACAGAAATGGCAACCCACTCCAGTATTCTTGCCTGGAAAATCCTATAGATGGAGGAGCCTGGTAGGCTACAGTCCATAGGGTCGCAAAGAGTCACACACGACTGAGCAACTTCACTCACTCACTGTAAGACCAGAAACTATAAAACTCTTAGAGGAAAACAGAGGCAAAACACTCTATGACATAAATCACAGCAAGATCCTCTATGACCCACCTCCTCCAGTAATGGAAATAAAAACAAACAAGAGGGATCTAATTAAATTTAAAAGCTTTTGCACAACAAAGGAAACTATAAACAAGGTGAAAAGACAAGCCACAGAATGGGAGAATAGCAAACGAAACAATTGACAGATGATTAATTTCCAAAATATACAAGCAGCTCATGCAATTCAATAACAGAAAAACATATAACCCAATTAAAAAGTGGAAAGTGACAGAAGACCTAAACAGACATTTATTCAAAGAAGACATACATAATAAACATAGCTCAATATTGTACTTTATTAGAGAAATCCAAATCAAAACTACAATGAGATATACCTCACACTGATCAGAATGGCCATCATGAAAAAAATCAACAAATAATAAATGCTCAAGAGAGTGTGTAGAAGGGAACTCTTTTTGCATGGTTGGTAGGAATGTAAATTGATACAGACATTATGGAGAAGAGTATGGAGATTCCTTAAGAAAACAAGGAATAAAACTATCAAATGATCCAACCGTTCCACTATTGGGAATATACCCTAGTTCTAGTTCAGTCGCTCAGTCGTGTCCGACTCTTTGCGACCCCATGAATTGCAGCACGCCAGGCCTCCCTGTTCATCACCATCTCTCGGAGATCACTCAGACTCACATCTATCGAGTCAGTGATGCCATCCAGCCATCTCATCCTCGGTCGTCCCCTTCTCCTCCCGCCCCCAATCACTCCCAGCATCAGAGTCTTTTCCAATGAGTCAACTCTTCGCATGAGGTGGCCAAAGTACTGGAGTTTCAGCTTTATACGTGGAAGCAACCTAGATGTCCATCAACAGATGAATGGATAAAGAAGTTGAATACTACTCAGTCATAAAAAGGAAGACATTTCAGTCAATTTTAATGAAGTAGATGAACAAAGAACCTATTATATACAATGAAATAAGTCAGGAAGAGAAAAACAAATACTGTATATTAGCAAATATATAGGGAAGAAAAAGGCAAAGGAGAAAAGAAAGATATACCCATTTGAATGCAGAGTTCCAAAGAATAGCAAGGAGAGATAAGAAAGCCTTCCTAAGTGAACAATGCAAAGAAACAGAGGAAAACAACTGAAAAGGAAAGACTAGAGATCTCTTCAAGAAAATTAGAGATACCAAGGGAACATTTTGCGCAAAGATGCACACAATAAAGGACAGAAATGGACAAGACCTAACAGAAGCAGAAGATATTAAGAAGTGGTGGCAAGAATTCACAGAAAAACATTACAAAAAAAGATCTAAATGACCCAGATAATCACAATGGTGTGACCACTCACCTAGAGCCAGACATCTTAGAGTACAAAGTCAAGTGGCCTTAGGAAGCATCACTACAAACAAAGCTAGTAGAGGTGATGGAATTACAGCTGAGCTATTGCAAACCCTAGAAGATGATGCTATGAAAGTGAGGCACTCAATAGGCCAGCAAATTGGGAAAACTCAGCAGTGGCCACAGGACTGGAAAAGGTCAGTTCTCATTCCAATCCCAAAGAAAGGCAATGCCAAAGAAAGTTCAAACTACTGCACAACTGCACTCATTTAACATGCTAGCAAGGTAATGCTCAAAATCCTTCAAGGTAGATTTCAACAGTATGTGAACTAAGGACTTCCAGATATAACAGCTGGATTTAGAAAAGGCAGAGGAGCCAAAGATAAAATTGCCAACATCCGCTGTATCACAGAAAATCAAGAGAATTCCAAAAAAAATCTACTTCTGATTCACTGACCACACTAAACCCTTTGATTGTGTGGCTCACAACCAACTGTGGAAAATTCTTAAAGATTAGGATACTAGACCACCTTACCTGTCTCCTGAGAAACCTCTATGCAGGTTAAGAAGCACAGTTAGAACCAGACATGGAAGAACCGACTGGTTCCAAACCGGGAAAGGAGTATGTCAAGTGTGTATAGTGTCACCCTGCTTATTTAACTTATATGCAGAGTATATCATGCAAAATGCCAGGCTGGATGAAGCACAAACTGGAATCAAGACTGCAAGGAGAAATATCAACAACCTCAGATACACAGATGATACCACTCTAATGGCAGAAACAGAAGAACTAAAGAGTCTCTTGATGAGGGTAAAAGAGGTAAGTAAAAAAGCTGGCTTAAAACTCAACATTCAAAAAACTAAGAACATGGCATCTGGTCCGATAACTTCAAGGCAAATGTGTGTGGGGGGGGGGAGGAGTGGAAACAGTGACAGATTTTCTTTTCCTGGGCTCCAAAATCACGGAGAACGGGTGAATGCAGCCATGAAATTAAAAGATGTTTGCTCCTTGAAAGGAAAGCTAAGACAAACCTAGACAGCGTGTCAAAAGCAGAGACATTAGGTTGCCGATAAAGATGCAAAGCTGTAGTTTTTCCAGTACACATGTATGGATGTGAGAGTTGGATCAAAAACAAGGCTGAGTGCCAAAGAACTGATGCTTTCCATCTGGTGTTGGAAAAGACTCTCAAGAATCCCCTGGACTGCAAGGAGATCAAACCACTCAATCCTAAAGGAAATCAGTCCTGAATATCCATTGGAAGGACTGATGCTGAAGCTGAAACTCCAATACTTTGGCCACCTGATGCAAAGAACTGACTCACTGGAAAAGACTGTGATGCTGAAAAAGATTGAAGGTGGGAGGAAAAGGGGTTGACAGAGGATGCGATGGTTGGATAGCATCATCAACTCAAAGGACATGAGTTTGAGCAAACCGGGAGTTGGTGATGGATAGGGAGGCCTGGCATGCTACATGCATGAGGTCGCAAACAGTTGGGCACAACTGAGCAACTGAACTAAACTGAGCTGAACTGGGAGACGGTGAAGGACAGGGAAGCCTGGCGTGCTGCAGTCCATGTGGTCACATAGAATTGGACATGACTGAGAGACTGAACAATAACAACACAGAATACAGAAAAATGGTATTGATGAATCTACCTGCAGGCAGCAATGGAGACACAGACATAGAGGAAAGACTTGTGGACATGGGGTTGGGGGGAAGGAGAAGGTGGGATGAATGGAGAGAATATCATGGAAATATATAAACTACCATATGTAAAACAGAAAGCCAGTGGGAATTTGCTGTACGACTCAAGGAGCTCAAACCTGTTCTCTGTGACATCCTAGAGGGGTAGGGTGGGATGGGAGGTGAGAGGGACGTTCAAGAGGGAGGGAACATACGTATGCCTACAGCTTATTCATGTTGAAGTATAGCAGAAAATAACAACACAATATTGTAAAGCAATTATCCTTTAATTAAAAATACCTTAGGGACACTGCAGATGGATTCTTTACTATCTGAGGAACCAGGAAAGTCCTCTACAAAGCAGAGCAAAAACTTTATTCATTCACTGAGGAATTGGGCTTTCCCAGTTCCTTGTTCTTTAAAGACCCCTTCTGCTTGTGGCTCAGATGGTAAAGCATCTGCCTGCAATACGGGAGACCCAGGTTCAATCCCTGGGTTGGGAAGATCTCCTGGAGAAGGAAATGGCAACACACTCCAGTATTCCTGCCTGGAGAATCCCAGGGATGGAGGAGCCTGGTAGGCTACAGTCCATGGGGTCGCAAAGAGTCAGACACGACTGAGCAACTTCACTTCTGCTTGGAGGAGGGAAGCTGGAAACTTTTAAGCAGTAAGAGTGTTATTTCTGGCCTGCTGGATTTAAATGCCAAACTAAGTAGCATTTTCTGAGTGTGGGTCTCTACAGTCCCCTCCAAGGAAGGCACCCAGGGAAATTGGTTTTGGGGGACGGTCTGGGAACAGTATTCAGCCTTTCCCATCTCCACTCTACTGGGCTCAGCATGAATTGGAAGGATGGGTACCACCTCTCAATTTCAGATGCTGTTCTCTGATAGGTCAGATACGAGATCCAGAGTAGAGTTGGGGTCTGTGCAAGAAAAATCCCTAAGAGGAAACATAATGGCATTCTGGCTAAACCAACTGACAAGGGTCATTGAAGAGATCAAGCCCTGAGCCTTTGTGTGGGAGCACTGATTCCAAAACCCTAGACTACCAGAGAACTAACCCTAGGGAGTATGAAAGAGTGAGAACTCACACAAAGGAAACCAGCTGAATACAAGACCTGGCATCACCCAACCATCAGTAGCACCCTCCAGTAGTACAGGACACCTCATCTAAACAACAAACAAAAAAAACACAAATCCAATCATCAGAGACAGGATTACCACCTCACTCAGCCTTGCCCATCAGAGGAAAAACAAACAAAAACTCAGCACAAATCACACCCTATATGAAGCTTACACAAACTGCTGGACAAACCTTGAAGGTGAAGGTGAAGTCGCTCAGTCGTGTCCGACTCTTTGTGACCCAGTGGACTGTAACCTACTAGGCTTCTCCATCCATGGGATTCTCCAGGCAAGAATACTGGAGTGGATTGCCATTTCCTTCTCCAGGGGATCTTCCCGACCCAGGGATCGAACCCAGGTCTCCCGCATTGGAGGCAGACGCTTTAACCTCTGAGCCACCTTAAGAGGGCAGAAACCAAAAGGGAGAAAGAATTCGACCTTGAAGCCTGGGAAAAGGAGACCTCAAGCACAGTAAGTTAAAAAAAAAATAAAGAAAAGGCAGAAAAATACTATACAAGTGGAGGAACAAACTGAAAACACAGAAGTCCAAATAAATGAAGAGGAAATGGGCAAACTACCTGAAAAAGAATTCAGAATAATGATAGTAAAAATGATCAAAAACTCTGAAAACAAAATGGAGAAAATGTGAGAATCACAGAAGAATTAAAGAATAAACATACAAACAACACAATTACTGAAATTAAAAATACTCTAGAAGAAATCGATAGCAGAATATCTGAAGCAGAAGAATGAATCAGTGACCTGGAAGATAAAATGGTGGAAATAACTTCTGAAGAGCAGAATAAAGTAAAAAGAATGAAAAGAATTGAGGATAGTCTTAGAGACCTCTGGGACAATATCAAATGCACCAACATTTGAATTATAGGGTCCCAGAAGAAGAAGAGAAAAAGAAAGGGTATGAGAAAACTTTTGAAGAGATTATAGTTGAAAATTTCCCCAACAAGGAAAAGGAAATAGTCAATCAAATCCAAGAGGCATAAAGAGTTCCGTATAGGATAAATACAAGGAGAAACATGCCAAGACACATACTAATAAAACTAACCAAGACTAAGCACAAAGAAAGAATATTAAAAGCAGCAAGGGAGAAGCAACAAGTAACATACAAGGGAAACTCCATATGATCTTTCAGCAGATCTTTCAGCAGATCTGCTGATCTTTCAGCAGAAACTCTACAGGCCAAAAGGAAATGGCAGGATATTTAAAGTACTGAAAGGGAAAAATCTATAACTACTGTACCTGGCAAGGATCTCATTCAAAATTGATGAAGAAATAAAAATCTATTCTGACAGGCAAAAGTTAAAAGAATTCAGTACCATCAAACCAGTTTTACAACAAATGTTTAAAGGGACTTATATAGTCAAGAAATACAAAAGAAAAAAGATCTACAGAATCAACCCTCAAAATTAAGAAAATGACAACAGGAACACATATATCAATGATTACTTTAAATGTAAATGGATTAACTGCTCCAACCAAAAGACACAGACTGGCTGAATGGATAAAAATAAACAAGACCCATAAATATGCTATCTACAAGAAACCCACCTTAGACCTAAAGATACATATAGACTGAAACTGAGAAGATGGAAAAATATATTCCATTCAAATGGGAAGCTAAAGAAAGCTGGAGTCGCAATCCTCGTATCAGACAAAATAGACCTTAAAATAAAGAATATTACAAGAGATAAGGAAGGACAGTACATAATGATCAAGGGATCAATCCAAGAGGAAGACATACAATTGTAAATATCTATGCACCCAACATAGGAGCACCTCAAAACATAAGACAAACACTAAGAGACATAAAAGGAGAAACTGATGATAACACAATAGTAGGAGACTTTAACATAGCACTCACACCAACAGACAGATCATCAAAATAGAAAATTAATAAGGAAAGTCTTAAATGATATATTAGGTGAGATGGATCTCAATGATATCTTCAGGACATTCCATACAAATGCAGAAAAATACACCTTCTTCCCAAGTGCACATGGAATATTCTCCAGGATAGACCACATCTTGGGTCACAAATCAAACCTCAGTAAATTTAAGAAAATTGAAATCGTATCAGGCATCTTCTCCAACCACAATGATATAAGACTAGATATCAATTCTAAAAAAGAAACTGTGAAAAACACAAACATATGGAGATTAAACAACACATTTCTAAATAACCAACCAGTTACAGAAGAAATCAAAAGGGAAATCGAAAAATTTCTAGAAACAAATGACAATGAAAACACAACTCAAAACCTATGGGATGCAGTAAAAGCAGTTCTAAGCGGGAAGTTTATAGCAAGACAATCCTACCTCAAGAAACAAGAAAAACATTGAATAGACAAACTAATTTTACACCTAAAACAACTGGAAAAGGAAGAACAAAAAAAAACCCTCAAAATTAGAAGGACAGAAACCATAAAGATCTGAGCAGAAATAATTGGAAAAGAAACGAAAGAACAATACTAAAGATTAATAAAAGCTGGTTCTTTGAGAAGATAAACAAAATTGATAAACCTTTAGCCAGGCTCATCAAGGAAAAAAGAGAGAAGAATCAAGTCAACAAAATTAGAAATGAAAAAGGATAGGTTACAACAGACAATGCAGAAATACTAAGAGACTATTATGAACAACTACATAGCGATGAAAAGGATAACCTGGAAAAATGGACAGATTCCTAGGTAAGTTCAAACTTCCAAGACTGAACCAGGAAGAAATAGAAATTATGAAGAACCCAAATACAAGCACTGAAATTGAAGCTGTGAACAAAATATCCTAAACAAGAAAAGCACAGGACCAGATGGCTTCACAGGAGAATTCTATCGAACATTTAGAGAAGAGCTAATGCCTATCCTTCTAAACTTTTTCAAAAAATTGCAGAGGAAGGAACACTTCCAAACTCATTCCATGAGGCCACCACCACCCTGATACTAAAACCAGAGAAAGACAACACACAAAAAAAGAAAGCTACAGCCAGTATCACTGAGGGACATAGATGAAAAAATCCTCAACAAAATTTTAGCAAAGAGAATTCAGCAACACATCAAAACCCTCATATACCATGATCAAGTTTGTTTATTCCAGGGATGCAAGGATTGTTCAATATATGCAAGTCATCAATGTGATACACTATTTTAACAAATTGAAAGATAAAAACCATATGGTCATCTCAATAGATGTAGGAAAAGCCTTTGAAAAAATTCAGCACCATATATGATTGAAATTCTTCAAAAAATGGGCTTAGAAGGAACCTACCTCAACACAGTAAAGGCCATATATGATAAGCCTACAGCAAACATTATTCTCAATGGTGAAAAACAGAAAGCATTCCCACTCAGATCAGGAACAAGACAAGGGTGACCACCTTCACCAATATTATTCAACATAGTTCTGGATGTCCTAGCTTCAGCCATCAGAGAAGAAAAATAAATAAAAGGAATCCAAATTGGAAAAGAAGAAGTGAGGTTCATGACATTGTACAGGAGACAGGGATCAAGACCATCCCCATGGAAAGGAAATGCAAAAAAGCAAAATGGCTGTCTGAAGAGGCCTTACAAATAGCTGTGAAAAGAAGAGAGGCGAAAAGCAAAGGAGAAAAGCAAAGATATTCCCATTTGAATGAAGGGTTCCAAAGAATAGCAAGGAGAGATAAGAAAGCCTTCCTCAGTGATCAATGCAAAGAAATAGAGGAAAACAAAGGAATGGGAAAGACTAGAGATCTCCTCAAGAAAATTAGAGACACCAAGGGAACATTTCATGCAAAGATGGGCTCGATAAAGGACAGAAATGGGATGGACCTAACAGAAGCAGAAGATATTAAGAAGCGGTGGCAAGAATACACAGAAGAACTGGACAAAAAAGATCTTCACAACCCAGATAACCATGATGGTGTGATCACTCACCTAGAGGCAGACATCCTGGAATGTGAAGTCAAGTGGGCCTTAGAAAGCATCACTACGAACAAAGGTAGTGGAGGTGATGGAATTCCAGTTGAGCTATTTCAAATCCTGGAAGATGATGTTGTGAAAGTGCTGCACTCAATATGCCAAATTTGGAAAACTCAGCAGTGGCCACAGGACTGGAAAAGGTCAGTTTTCATTCTAATCCCAAAGAAAGGCAATGCCAAAGAAGACTCAAACTAGCGCACAATTGCACTCATCTCACACACTAATAAAGTAATGCTCAAAATTCTCCAAGCCAGGCTTCAGCAATACGTAAACTGTGAACTTCTAGATGTTCAAG
>SJYT01040210.1:0-31671 GCA_006410635.1 Cephalophus harveyi
TGAATCAATGTAAATGTAGGGAGAGACAAATAATTTGAAATCTCAGGGTACAATGGAATTTAATATTTTATGAGTAGGGATTCAATTCAGTGGGGAAAGGATGGATCATTCAATAAATGGTAGTGACCCTATTCAATGGGATTGGAAAATACAGAGCTGTCTTTGATCAAGCAGTTTTTTTTTCCAAGTGGTAGACCAAA
Source organism: Cephalophus harveyi (assembly GCA_006410635.1). NCBI lineage: Eukaryota > Metazoa > Chordata > Mammalia > Artiodactyla > Bovidae > Cephalophus > Cephalophus harveyi. Next base: position 201 of record SJYT01040210.1, read on the forward strand.
TAGCCAGGCCATTGGCAGTAGCCCAAGCATTAGTAAAAATAGAACAAAGTTCAACAAAAGAGTTGCCTCAACAGTTGCCTCAAAGTTCATCAAAGTTGCCTCAAGTTATGAGAATAGCCTTGAGTTCTATCTGCTAGTGGAGCAACTGTGTCCCTTCTGTGTTTGCATAGCANAGCCCAAGCATTAGTAAAAATAGAACAAAGTTCAACAAAAGAGTTGCCTCAACAGTTGCCTCAAAGTTCATCAAAGTTGCCTCAAGTTATGAGAATAGCCTTGAGTTCTATCTGCTAGTGGAGCAACTGTGTCCCTTCTGTGTTTGCATAGCAGCTGTTGAGTTTGAGAAGCTATGCAGCCCAGCAGACACTACTGGATTTCAGCCTGGCCATGCCATTAGTGAATTGGGCTCAGGCACTTAAGTGAACCTCTGTGAACTGAGAATCCAATGAGCCAGCAGTTTCCTTCAGGTGGTAGAATGGGGGGATAAATTTTCCCCAAAGAGAACGTTTCATGTGAAACAGGTGTCACTCAGGTCATGATAGGTACATTCTTGAATATTTCATTTCCACGTGACAATCACTTAAAACTCCAGGGGGCACCTTTGGGTGGTGACTGCCTCTCTTTACCAGAGGCTTCAATTGAGAAAGTCATCCGCTTCAGAGACTGGTAGCTCAAGAGTTATTAGTGCTGTGGGACCACAAACGTTGACAGCCTGCCACAGCTTATTGGACTGCTTCCAATGCCCCTTGTTGATTTGGACCTCCCACTCACAGAATACTAATCTGTTAGTTAGCTGATACAAATACCAAGCAGAATACACAAGTGAGGTGCATACTGTTTCCAACACCAAATTAGATGATCTTTTTGGTTGCTTCCCACGTTGCACTAGTGGTAAAGAACCAGCCTGCCAATGCAGGAGATATGAGATGTGGGTTCGATCCCTGAGTTGGGAAGATCGCCTGGAGGAGGACATGGCAACCTGCCCCAGTATTCTTGCCTGGAAAATTAGAGGGACAGAGGAGCCTGGTGGGCTACAGTCCATGGGGTCACACAGATTCTGACACATCTGAGCACACACTTCATTTTGGTGGTGTGTGGCCATCCTTGACTGCTGAAGGGATAAGCATTGTGATTCCACCTGCATAGTCCCAAGAAACTTTANTGGCAACCTGCCCCAGTATTCTTGCCTGGAAAATTAGAGGGACAGAGGAGCCTGGTGGGCTACAGTCCATGGGGTCACACAGATTCTGACACATCTGAGCACACACTTCATTTTGGTGGTGTGTGGCCATCCTTGACTGCTGAAGGGATAAGCATTGTGATTCCACCTGCATAGTCCCAAGAAACTTTATTAAGAAAGCAGACTCTGAATTTCATCACAGTTTATCAGCCACCCTGCTGGCTGAAGTGTGATAACAATGCAGTTAGAATAACTAAAACTGCATCTTCTCAGTTATTAACCAAAGTTATCACCTACATAGTAAAAACTTTGAATGCCAGAGCATAGACGCATTTTTAATAACCCTGATTCACCAACTGGTGACAAATGGTAGGGAAATTTAGGTCCTTTGGAATAGTGCAACTGCATATTAGAGCCTTTGCTATATGAATGTGAATCAGGTTTGGTCGTAGGGTGCCAGTGTCCAAGACATCATACCAAGTGCCATACTTTTGTACACTTGTTGTTCAGTTGCTAAGTTGCGTCTGATTCTGTGACCCCATGAACTGCATCATGCCATGCTTCACTATCTCCCAAAATTTGCTCAAATTCATATTCATTGAGTTGGTGATGCCACCCAATCATCTCATCCTCTGTTGTCCCCTTCTCCTCCAGCATTCAATCTTTTCCAGCATCAGGCTCTTATCCAGTGAGTCAGCTCTTTACATCAGGTGGTCCAGGTATTGGAGCTTCAGCTTCAGCATCAGTCCTTCCAATGAATATTCAGGGTTGATTTCCTTTACGACTAACTGGTTTGATCTCCTTGCAGTCCAAGGGACTCTCAAGAGTCTTCTCCAGCACCACAGCTGTGAAGCATCAATTCTTCAGTGCTCAACCTTCTTTATGGTCCAACCCCCTTATCCACACATGACTACTGCAAAAACCAGAGGTTTGACTATAGCTTTGACTAGATGGACCTTTGTTGGCAAAATGATGTCTCTGCTTTTTAATATGCTGTCTAGGTTTGTCATAGCTTGTCTTCCAGGTGTAAAGCATCTTTTAATTTCATGATTGGAGTCACTGCCCACAATGATTTTGGAGCCCATGAAAATAAAATCTGTCACTGTTTTCATTTTTCCCCTTCTATTTGCCATGAAGTGATGGAACTGGATGCCATGATCTTAAGAGTTTTGAATGTTGAGTTTTAAGCTGGCTTTTTCACTCTCCTCTTTCACACTTATCAAGAGGCTTCTTTAGTTCCTCTTAGCTTTCTTCCATTAGAGTGGTACCATCTGCATATTTGAGGTTGTTGATAACTTCTCCAGGCAATCTTGATTCCAGCTTGTGAGTCATCCAGCCCAGCATTTCGCATGATGGATCTGTATATAAGTTAAATAAGCAGGTGACAATATGCAGCCTTGATGTACTCCTTTCCCAATTTTTATCCAGTTCATTGTTGCATGTTGAGCTTTCTACAGTGATTTCAGTTAGAGTCACAACACCAGGGCTTTGGGAACAATTGAATTCAGTACATCTCAAGCTCTCATTAGCCTTTTTTCACTGCCCGTAAAGTGCAATATATTGAGATATTGCATCTNTACCATCTGCATATTTGAGGTTGTTGATAACTTCTCCAGGCAATCTTGATTCCAGCTTGTGAGTCATCCAGCCCAGCATTTCGCATGATGGATCTGTATATAAGTTAAATAAGCAGGTGACAATATGCAGCCTTGATGTACTCCTTTCCCAATTTTTATCCAGTCCATTGTTGCATGTTGAGTTTTCTACAGTGATTTCAGTTAGAGTCACAACACCAGGGCTTTGGGAACAATTGAATTCAGTACATCTCAAGCTCTCATTAGCCTTTTTTATTGCCCGTAAAGTGCAATATATTGAGATATTGCATCTCTTGCTACCCCTCTTACCTCTAAATCAAGGCTTCAAGGCTGTGGTTTCCCTTTTTCCTTCTGGGATACTATACTTTATCTGTTGGACCACCTAGGAGGGGCTGAGGAGATGATTTGAGGACCTATTTTCAGATCCCTTTATCACTTCTTTCTTAGGGCACTTCCCAGTTGGGAGGCTTCCTTCTGGCATTTATGGATAGGAAAGTATATGCATGCATGAGTGCTTGCCAAGTCTCTTCAGTTGTGTCCAGCTCTTTGCAACCCTATGGACTGTAGCCTGCCAGGCTCCTCTGTCCATGGAATTCTCTAGGCAACCCAATACTGGAGTGGGTTGCCATGCCTTTCTCCAGGGGATCTTCCCAACCCAGAGACTGAACCCATATCTCCTGGGGCTCCTGCATTGCAGGTGGATTCTTGACCACTGAGCCACCAAGTACATGTGTATAACACCTCAGTTCTTACTGTATATCAGAGGTAGAAGAAATAGCAGTAGTACACTGAATTGGCCCAAGGTTGCCCAGGTGTCACAAAGTCTTTTCCTCCCCAGATTGACTGACAAGGTGACAGTGGCCTTGAGGACACTTTGATTTAGCAGCCACCAGCCATACTGATTTTTGGTTAGTGCTGTGGGGTTTCTGTACCCTTTGGTGACTTGTGCTTGACTTACACAATACTTGTTTAAAAAGAACTTCACTTTAATCTGGATCAATTGCTACTCCATTATATGATTACATCTCTTAAGTTTTTGCCCAGTTTTAACATAAGGACTAGGGGAGTTTTCCAAGGGAGAGGGGCTAACACCTAAGAAAAGATCTAGAATCCCTTGGTTAGTTTCTCATTCTCCATTGATTCACCTTCATCAGCATCAGAGACCCCACCTGGGCCATGAGAGCCTGAATAATAGTGATTCAGCTATGGTTTCCCCTAAGAGTTTGTCTTGGAAAATCTCTCCAAGAGGGTTTAAGGTCCCCCATAGCAGCCAAAGCTCACTGCAAAAATTCTGAAACCTTCTCTATCATCTCTGAATGTATTTAAATATAGCTTAGTAGGTTACAAGGGGGCCTCAGAAATCAGACGTCCCTGCTGTGGCCATTCTTCCTTAACAATTATAGGGTATCCACCACCCTCATCTCCCAGATGACCCAGCCAGAGAACTAACAATCAGTCTGGTTTCTACCCTACTGGTTACAAATTTGCCTGCTTTCACTCCATATAGAGGCTCATCTCTGTAACTATTGGGATGGAAACTTTTGCATATCCATCATGAATTATAATACTGGTATTCACAATATAGACAATTTAAGGTCAACACTCCAACTGGTTTAAAAAAAAAAAAAAAGGAAAAGCCCACCCTGGACAGAGTTAGCAACCGCCGGCATCTTTCAGGCAATTGTTTTTGAACTGATTTCCCAGTATTCATCTATAAGCACCACCTCAATTCTGTCTCATTTACAGACAGTAAACCAGTGGACCATTCATTGCCTAGTTAACCAATCAATTCAGTCACATATTCACTATCACTACAAACAAAGCTAGTGGAGGTGATGGAATTCCAGTTGAGCTATTTAATTCAAATCCTATAAGATGATGCTGTGAAGGTGCTGCACTCAATATGTCAGCAAACTTGGAAAACTCAGCAGTGGCCACAGGACTGAAAAAAGTCGGTTTTCATTCTAATCCCAAAGAAAGGCAATGCCAAAGAATGCTCAAACTACCGCACAATTGCACTCATCTCACATGCTAGTAAAGTAATGCTCAAAATTCTCCAAGCCAAGCTTCAGCAATACATGACTGTGAACTTCCAGATGTTCAAGCTGGTTTTAGAAAAAGCAGAGGAACCAGAGATCAAATTGCCAACATCCGCTGGATCACTGAAAAAGCAAGAGAGTTCCAGAAAAACATCTATTTCTGCTTTATTTACTATGCCAAAGCCTTTGAGTGTGTAGATCACAATAAACTGTGGAAAATTCTGAAGGAGATGGGAATACCAGACCACCTGACCTGTCTCTTGAGAAATCAATATGCAGGTCAGGAAGCAACAGTTAGAACTGGACATGGAACAACAGACTGGTTCCAAATAGGAAAAGGAGTATGTCAAGGCTGTATATTGTCACCCTGCTTATTTAACTTATATGCAGAGCACATCATGAGAAGCTCTGGGCTGGAGGAAGCACAAGCTGAAATCAAGATTGCCAGGAGAAATATCAATAACCTCAGATATGCAGATGACACCACCCTTATGGCAGAAAGTGAAGAAGCACTAAAAAGTCTCTTGAAGAAAGTGAAAGAGGAGGGTGAAAAAGTTGGCTTAAAGCTCAACATTCAGAAAACGAAGATGATGGCATCTGGTCCCATCACATTATGGCAAATAGATGGGGAACCAGTGGAAACAGTGTCAGGCTCTATTTTTTTAGGCTCCAAAATCACTGCAGATGGTGACTGCAGCCATGAAATTAAAAGACGCTTGCTCCTTGGAAGGAAAGTTATGACCAGCCTAGACAGCATATTAAAAAGCAGAAACATTACTTTGTTAACAAAGGTCTGTCTAGTCAAGGCTATGATTTTTCCAGTAGTCATGTATGAATATGTGTGTTGGAGTATAAAGAAAGCTGAGCACCCAAGAATTGATGCTTTTGAACTGTGGTGTTGGAGAAGACTCTTGAGAGTCCCTTGGACTGCCAGGAGATCCAACCAGTCCATCCTAAAGGAGATCAGCCCTGGGTGTTCATTGGAAGCACTGATGTTGAAGCTGAAACTCCAATATTTTGGCCACCTCATGTGAAGAGCTGACTCATTTGAAAAGACCCTGATGCTGGGAAAGATTGAAGGCAGGAGGAGAAGGGGACAACAGAGGATGAGATGGTTAGATGGCATCACTGACTCAATGGACATGAGTTTGGGTAAACTCTGGGAGTTGGTGATGGACAGAGAGGCCTGGTGTGCTGCAGTTCATGGGATGGCAGGGAGTCGAACATGACTAAGTGACTGAACTTAACTGATTCACTATTAATATTGTGAACTTCCTTCAAATGCCTTTAATTAGCCCAAAATGTCCTCCCTGTTTCTCTTGCACAAAGTCATGCCTCTGTTAGTATGCCATTCTCATCACAGAAGCTGGGAAAAATTGTGACCTTATTTTCAAGCTCATGTGTTGGCCTTCTAGAGTTTCATGGATGGTGTTAAAAGACATGAGACTCCTGGGTTAGAGATAAAGGACAGTTTAGCACACGCATGCCTGGAAACTCCCATGGGTGGAGGAGCCTGGTAGGCTGCAGTCCATGGAGTCGGGAAGAGTCAGACACAACTGAGCGACTTCACTTTCACTTTTCACTTTCATGCATTGGAGAAGGAAATGGCACCCCACTCCAGTGTTCTTGCCTGGAGAATCCCAAGGACAGAGGAGCCTGGTAGGCTGCCATCTACAGGGTCGCACAAAGTCAGACATGACTGAAGCGACTTAGCAGCAGCAGCACATGCAGCGATAGTCATAGCCAGAGAATCGGCATTTTTAGCATTGATTTCTTGAGTCCCATTTACCTTATCTGATGCACAGAGCACCAGCTGACACCTCACAGACAGTGAGCTGTGTTACAGGAGAGAAGCCTTGACCTCAGGGGACCTGAATCTTTTATAAGGGGCAGTAAGTATGCCTGAACTTTGCTCCAGAGGGAAAAACTATCTTTATCTTCTGAGACTGTACACCAGCATGTCCCTTGCTCTGGAGGAGACATTCTTTCTCTCTTCCCAGGCTGTTTGCACTATAAGCATACTTAAAAAGACAGTCTAGAACAAAACAGTCAGTCTGAAGGCATGCAGTAATGTGTGAGGTCCATGGAGAAGAGTCTGCTGCTGCTGCTGCTGCTAAGTCACTTCAGTCGTGTCCGACTCTGTGCGACCCCAGAGACGGCAGCCTACCAGGCTCCCCTATCCCTGGGATTCTCCAGGCAAGAACACTGGAGTGGGTTGCCATTTCCTTCTCCAATGCATGAAAGTGAAAAGTGAAAATCAAGTCGCTTAGTCGTGTCTGACTCCTAGCGACCCCATGGACTGCAGCCCACCAGGCTCCTCCATCCATGGGATTTTCCAGGCAAGAGTACTGGAGTGGGGTGCCATTGCCTTCTCTGGGAGAAGAGTCTACTAACAATGAATTTATACTCTTTGCCAGAACAGAACAAAACTGAGGGAGACTAAATTGTTGCAGCATCTAACTCAAGGGAAACTTTAAGGAATCGTAAAATTAGACATTGTGAAAACTATTAAAATCGACAGTCAATTGAAACTGTGAAAAATTTCCAATATATAAACTGTGAATAAATTTTATGCATCTTGAAGAATTGCAGGCAATTTCATGGCAAAGAAGTTATGTGATATTGAATTTTTAAAGAAAAATACTAACAATGTAGTATTTGAAAAGATATACTAATTATTCTGCTTACATTAATTGTAATAATCAGAAATATTCAATATAAAGATGTTTTAAAAATTTGTTTTTAAATATACATGTCATTTTTATTTTCAAAATAATTTTAATTCTGAAAACAACTTCTAAGTAGAACTATTTAGAAACTGTCTCTTATACACATCTAGATGTGTATAAGAGACAGCTCTTAAGTTTTTGCCCAGTTTTAACATAAGGACTAGGGGAGTTTTCCAAGGGAGAGGGGCTAACACCTAAGAAAAGATCTAGAATCCCTTGGTTAGTTTCTCATTCTCCATTGATTCACCTTCATCAGCATCAGAGACCCCACCTGGGCCATGAGAGCCTGAATAATAGTGATTCAGCTATGGTTTCCCCTAAGAGTTTGTCTTGGAAAATCTCTCCAAGAGGGTTTAAGGTCCCCCATAGCAGCCAAAGCTCACTGCAAAAATTCTGAAACCTTCTCTATCATCTCTGAATGTATTTAAATATAGCTTAGTAGGTTACAAGGGGGCCTCAAATATCAGACGTCCCTGCTGTGGCCATTCTTCCTTAACAATTATAGGGTATCCACCACCCTCATCTCCCAGATGACCCAGCCAGAGAACTAACAATCAGTCTGGTTTCTACCCTACTGGTTACAAATTTGCCTGCTTTCACTCCATATAGAGGCTCATCTCTGTAACTATTGGGATGGAAACTTTTGCATATCCATCATGAATTATAATACTGGTATTCACAATATAGACAATTTAAGGTCAACACTCCAACTGGTTAAAAAAAAAAAAAAAGGAAAAGCCCACCCTGGACAGAGTTAGCAACCGCCGGCATCTTTCAGGCAATTGTTTTTGAACTGATTTCCCAGTATTCATCTATAACCACCACCTCAATTCTGTCTCATTTACAGACAGTAAACCAGTGGACCATTCATTGCCTAGTTAACCAATCAATTCAGTCACATATTCACTATCACTACAAACAAAGCTAGTGGAGGTGATGGAATTCCAGTTGAGCTATTTAATTCAAATCCTATAAGATGATGCTGTGAAGGTGCTGCACTCAATATGTCAGCAAACTTGGAAAACTCAGCAGTGGCCACAGGACTGAAAAAAGTCGGTTTTCATTCTAATCCCAAAGAAAGGCAATGCCAAAGAATGCTCAAACTACCGCACAATTGCACTCATCTCACATGCTAGTAAAGTAATGCTCAAAATTCTCCAAGCCAAGCTTCAGCAATACATGACTGTGAACTTCCAGATGTTCAAGCTGGTTTTAGAAAAAGCAGAGGAACCAGAGATCAAATTGCCAACATCCGCTGGATCACTGAAAAAGCAAGAGAGTTCCAGAAAAACATCTATTTCTGCTTTATTTACTATGCCAAAGCCTTTGAGTGTGTAGATCACAATAAACTGTGGAAAATTCTGAAGGAGATGGGAATACCAGACCACCTGACCTGTCTCTTGAGAAATCAATATGCAGGTCAGGAAGCAACAGTTAGAACTGGACATGGAACAACAGACTGGTTCCAAATAGGAAAAGGAGTACATCAAGGCTGTATATTGTCACCCTGCTTATTTAACTTATATGCAGAGCACATCATGAGAAGCTCTGGGCTGGAGGAAGCACAAGCTGAAATCAAGATTGCCAGGAGAAATATCAATAACCTCAGATATGCAGATGACACCACCCTTATGGCAGAAAGTGAAGAAGCACTAAAAAGTCTCTTGAAGAAAGTGAAAGAGGAGGGTGAAAAAGTTGGCTTAAAGCTCAACATTCAGAAAACGAAGATGATGGCATCTGGTCCCATCACATTATGGCAAATAGATGGGGAACCAGTGGAAACAGTGTCAGGCTCTATTTTTTTAGGCTCCAAAATCACTGCAGATGGTGACTGCAGCCATGAAATTAAAAGACGCTTGCTCCTTGGAAGGAAAGTTATGACCAGCCTAGACAGCATATTAAAAAGCAGAAACATTACTTTGTTAACAAAGGTCTGTCTAGTCAAGGCTATGATTTTTCCAGTAGTCATGTATGAATATGTGTGTTGGAGTATAAAGAAAGCTGAGCACCCAAGAATTGATGCTTTTGAACTGTGGTGTTGGAGAAGACTCTTGAGAGTCCCTTGGACTGCCAGGAGATCCAACCAGTCCATCCTAAAGGAGATCAGCCCTGGGTGTTCATTGGAAGCACTGATGTTGAAGCTGAAACTCCAATATTTTGGCCACCTCATGTGAAGAGCTGACTCATTTGAAAAGACCCTGATGCTGGGAAAGATTGAAGGCAGGAGGAGAAGGGGACAACAGAGGATGAGATGGTTAGATGGCATCACTGACTCAATGGACATGAGTTTGGGTAAACTCTGGGAGTTGGTGATGGACAGAGAGGCCTGGTGTGCTGCAGTTCATGGGATGGCAGGGAGTCGAACATGACTAAGTGACTGAACTTAACTGATTCACTATTAATATTGTGAACTTCCTTCAAATGCCTTTAATTAGCCCAAAATGTCCTCCCTGTTTCTCTTGCACAAAGTCATGCCTCTGTTAGTATGCCATTCTCATCACAGAAGCTGGGAAAAATTGTGACCTTATTTTCAAGCTCATGTGTTGGCCTTCTAGAGTTTCATGGATGGTGTTAAAAGACATGAGACTCCTGGGTTAGAGATAAAGGACAGTTTAGCACACGCATGCCTGGAAACTCCCATGGGTGGAGGAGCCTGGTAGGCTGCAGTCCATGGAGTCGGGAAGAGTCAGACACAACTGAGCGACTTCACTTTCACTTTTCACTTTCATGCATTGGAGAAGGAAATGGCACCCCACTCCAGTGTTCTTGCCTGGAGAATCCCAAGGACAGAGGAGCCTGGTAGGCTGCCATCTACAGGGTCGCACAAAGTCAGACATGACTGAAGCGACTTAGCAGCAGCAGCACATGCAGCGATAGTCATAGCCAGAGAATCGGCATTTTTAGCATTGATTTCTTGAGTCCCATTTACCTTATCTGATGCACAGAGCACCAGCTGACACCTCACAGACAGTGAGCTGTGTTACAGGAGAGAAGCCTTGACCTCAGGGGACCTGAATCTTTTATAAGGGGCAGTAAGTATGCCTGAACTTTGCTCCAGAGGGAAAAACTATCTTTATCTTCTGAGACTGTACACCAGCATGTCCCTTGCTCTGGAGGAGACATTCTTTCTCTCTTCCCAGGCTGTTTGCACTATAAGCATACTTAAAAAGACAGTCTAGAACAAAACAGTCAGTCTGAAGGCATGCAGTAATGTGTGAGGTCCATGGAGAAGAGTCTGCTGCTGCTGCTGCTGCTAAGTCACTTCAGTCGTGTCCGACTCTGTGCGACCCCAGAGACGGCAGCCTACCAGGCTCCCCTANAAAAAAAAAAAAGTATGGCTGGTATTTCCCACTGACATGTTGGTGGTTCTGCATTTCCTCTTCGTTCTGCAGCCCCAGCTCATCTGGGTCTCTGTGACTGAGTCAAAGAAAGAGCCAGCCAAGAGTGAATTCATCACAAAATATCCTAAACCTTGGACAGCAGAAAAGAACTATTTATTGCTTCTGTAAAGTAGGGGCGTGTTTAGGCACTTTAATTAGAAGCACATTTAGATGTAGAAAATAACTATATTTCCATTTTCTATTTTAATCTTCAGTCTCTGGCTGAGCTGTGTGATCAAGCAGCTCCTGGAAACCATTTGAAATTGGCATAGATGGATCTTCCTTGACTAAATTTAGCAGGAGAGTCAAAATTTTAGTAGTCTGTCTCACCCACTCTGAGTTAATTTACCAGTTAGCATTTGTGGCCGCTAACTGGCTGCTGTTTGTGTGGAAGTGTACGGGTCTGCTTTCCAGAAGAAAAGAGTTGATGGTGAGGTGTAGTCAGTCCTGAAACTGTTGTGATTCCAGGATTAGACATTATTTCCCTCTTCCAGGGGAAGATAAGCGGGACATGTCCAGACGTGCCTTCTATAAAAGGCTGGCTCAGAAAAGCCCTCCATAGAACATATTCACTTTCACGATTGCTATTTCAGGTAAATTGCATCCCTAAGTACTTTACATAAAAATCTTCCAGTTGCTAAATTTGGTTGAAAAGTAATGTTTCATTTGGATGATAGATAAAGTGGTATCATCCTTGTGACATCTGATATAATTTTAAAAAATAGTCTACTGTGGATTTAGAGTCTCACAGCTAAAGAAAGAAAAACCTATCATGCTTTGGGGCTAGTTTCATATACTGCTTTTGTGCTAAACAATAGCCATGTCAACAAGCCTGGTTCTACCACCACCTGCAGTAAGAATTGGACATGTACATGGCCGCCAAGTCTACTGTGGCTGTTATTTATTGCATTGGTGTCCATTCAGTGCATTGATCCTTTTTTCCCATTAAACAGATGATTTAATGGCATGAGAACTACCTGAAGCCCAGCTCCATTACCAGATTCCTACACAGTCTGGATCTGACCTCCCCATGAGCATCCACCTTCCGCAGTTGTGTTTACCACATCCTCTGTTGCAGCTCACAAGTGAATCTCGTCACATCTGCCTTTGCATGAGCCTGGAAAGGAGTTTTTTTCCTTCCTCTGAGAAAATTCCTTTGATCAGATCTCTGGGCTGCATCCTCATAGCCCCTGTTTCCACCCTGGCTCCTTTTTATCTGTGTGTCATTATATCCTCTTTGGTAGGAGGTTATAATGATATTTGATGAATTTCCTCACTGCTCCTGCCCATGACTATAATCTCTTTAAAAGCAGAAACTATCATAGTATACCCACCACTTATTTCAGTGTCTAACAGCTACAAAGAGGAAACTCAATAAGGATTTGTTGAATGAATGACTGAGTAAATGAATGTTAGGAGAACTTCCTCCAAACGAAGTAAATGGAACGTAGAGGAGCTGCCTATGTCTGAGGCAAGGATTAGTGGCCTCACTGAGATAATGTGAAACATAGAAGAAGATAAAACCTTGGAGACAGACTTTTCCAACCTTGCAATTTTTCTGGAGGGTTCACTCTGTTGCTGAGTGGCCTGGTGCCCTGGAACAAGTTTACATCATTAGTGTCAGATGTTGAAAACCCCGATATATAAAAGAACTGTTTCCACAGGAACTTCTCAGATAATGGAAGTAATTTTTTTTTTTTCCAGGAGTGCTTGATAAACTTGACTACGACCCTGAGTTAGAACTAAAAGGAGACTCAAGAGAAAAATTGCTGGAAATAGAGTGGGGTGTGAGAAGATGGTCACATCCCAGGTTATGTCCCTGGGACGGTTGCCAAGTGTGGGCTCTTGGCTTCACACAGGAGAGGATTCAAGAATGAGCCACAGTAAAGTGAAGGAAGGTTTATTCAGAGAGGAAACACATTCTATACGCAGAGTGTTGGCCATCTCAGAAGGCAAGAGAGGCACCAGGGTTTGGGGATTGTCAGTTTTTATAGGGGTGAGTAATTTCATGGGCTTAGTGGGAGGAGTATTCCAGCGCTTATGGGAGAAGGGTGGGATTTCCAGGAATTAGGTCACTGCCGGTTTTTGACCTTTATGATGGGCCTGGGAACTGTCAAGGTGCCCGTGGGTGCGTCATTTAGGTTGTTGATGTGTTACAATGAGCATATATTGAGGCTCAAGATCCAGTGGAAGTCAACTAGTCTGCCGTCTTGGACCGAGTTGTGTCTAATCAGTTTATGTCATGTCCTCGGGCTCTATCATTCTTTTAAAGGTTGTGCCTTGCCCCTTTCCTGTCTCAGAAGCACAGCCAAATAGAAATAACTTTGAAGCATCCATGAATGCATAAATGGGATTTGAATTCCAGAGTCCCAGCTTCAGGGGATGCCTGTTCTAATAGACGGGGGCCTAGGTAGGCTTCCTGTTCCCTCCCTCTCCCCCATCTGTGTGATGACTGGAGTCCAGTATGAGCAGACATCTTTGGTCCCAGACCTCTGCCCACCAAAGCAGAGGCAGCAGTGGTTGAATCCCATGCAGAAGACAGGTGAAGATATTCAGCAGGAAGGTGACCTCCCTGGCAAAACATGGCTAGTTCTTGGCAGCTGTGTTTTTCAAGGTGTCATCCTAGGAGTTCTGGCATCAGATTCACATGTGTGCTTTTTAAAAATTCAGATTTGTGCCTGCCCAGCCCCAACTAAATCAGTATTTTCTGTTGGTTGGGAGGGTAGGTGGGGGTGACTGGGGAGTTGTGTTAGTTGACTCAGGCTGCAAAATACTTCAGACTGTGTGACTTGAACAACAGAAATGGTATGTTCTCATCATTCTGGGGTCTAGAAGTCCAAGGTGATGGTAATGGCAGGTTGGTTTCTTTTGAGGCCTCTCTCCTTGACTTGTAGATGGCTGCACTCTTGCTAACTCTCCACAGGGTCCTCCCTCCATACTCCTGAGCCCCTCATGTCTCTCAGGGTGTCCTAATGTTTTCTTATAAGACCACACAGTCTGACTGAGTAGGACCCACCGTGTGGGGCCTTCAGTTCAACTCAGTCGCTCAGTTGTGTCTGACTCTTTGCGACCCCATGGACTGCAGCATGCCAGGCTTCCCTGTCCAAGACCAACGCCCCGAGCTTGCTCAAAATCATGTCCATCGAGTCAGTGATGCCATCCAACCATCTTATCCTCTGTCATCCCCTTCTCCTCCTTCCTTTGATCTTTCCCAGCATCAGGGTCTTTTCCAATGAGTTAGCTTTTCCCATCAAGTGGCCAAAGTATTGGAGTTTCAGCTTCAGCATCAGTCCTTCCAATGAATATTTAGGACTGATTTCCTTTAGGATGGACAGGTTGGATCTCCTTTCAGTCCAGGGACTCTCAAGAGTCTTCTCCAACACCACAATTCTGAAGCATCAGTTCTTCAGTGCTCAGCCTTCTTTATGGTTCAACTCTCATATCCGTACATGACTACTGGAAAAACCATAGCTTTGACTAGACAGACCTTTGTTGGCAAAGTAATGTCTCTGCTTTTTATTATGCTGTCTAGTTTGGTAATAGTGTGGGGCCTTATTTTAACTTAATCACCTCTTTAGAGGTCCTATCTCCAGATTCAGCCATATTCTGAGGTATTGGTGGTTATGGCTTCAACATATGAATCTTTCACACAATTCAGTACATAAAAGTACATTCATTTAAAAAAAAAAAAAAACTTCAGATGATTCAGAAGCACAAATTTAAAAAGCAGTGATTGTTCTTCCCTCCTCCCCTTACAGAAAACTGTAGGGCTGTAGCTAGTCCTTGGCAAGACCAATAGCTTTCTGTCTCTTGCTGCTCTAAACTCATTAGGCACATCTGTGAGCATCATAACCATCAAGGCCGAGGAATGCTACGTACTTTTTAACCTAATGTGATGACTCTTTCCTTCTAAACTTAACTGTCCTCATTAGGAACTCTCAGAACATTAAAAACAATTTACCTCTTAGGCTAAGGAGTATGTATAAGCATAAGTTTTATCTTGCCAAGCTCAACAGACATTGTTTTTATGAATTAACAACCTCTAATGGGAACATCAACCTCCATCCATTCATTAACCCAGTCCATTGAGCTGCCATATGCTAAGCTTATATGCTAAGTCATATGCTAAGAGCTTGAATAACTTGTCATCAGCACAGCCTGGCAACCAGTTAGCCCAGCAGCCATGACACACAGGACTCAGTGTGCCTGTCAAACTTTGCAATTATGGGAGATTTGTCTGTACCTATCTAATGCCATCTACCAAATTATATCATATCATGTCTTTTTTGCCAGCTGGTAAGTGTCTTGAGAGTGGAGGCAAGCATTATACCTTATCCAGCTTTACTTCTCTAAAATAGTGCCAGGCCTAAATATTTTTTGAATGAATGTGAATAATGAATTTTATTAAATGCCTTTAGGTCTGAGATTTGTCTGAAGAGGTAGAGGCAGGCCTTTGCAGATGCTGCATTTTTATTTTATTTTATTTTACAAGTTGAAGGTGTATAGCAATCCTGCATCAAGCAAATCTACTGGGGCCATTTCTCCAATAGCATTTGCTCACTTCATGTCTCTGTGTCACACTTTGGTAATTCTCACAATATCTCAAACTTCTTCTATATATAATCATATTTATTATGGTGATCAATGATCTTTGATGTTACTACTACAACTCACAGAAGGCTCAGATGATGGTTAGTATTTTTTGGGGGGTGCCAATAAAATATTTTTAAATTAAGGTAGGTACATTTTTTTTAGACAAAATGCTATTGAACACTAAATAGACTACAGTACAGTGTAAATGTAACTTTTCTACGTACTGGGAAACCAAAAAATTCGTGCTTCATTACAGTTGTCTGGAACTGAACCCACCACCTGTCTGAGGTCTGCCTGCCTGTACTTCCTTTATCCCTCATCAAACTTCACAAAATTAAACATACTTGTTATTTTAAATCTCTGCCTATGGAGGTGAAAGAAAACCTCAATATTTCTCTGTATAACCTCAAGAACAACAATGCAAAAAAAAAAATGAATACAATTCAAATATATATCTTTAATAGAAAAATTTAGTAATATGCCAGTAAGTGATGAATGAAGGAGTAATTCTGTTATAGAAAGCACATTATGGTGGTATTGTGTGTTTACCTTGTTGCTCTGGGCTGAGCAGAAATAAAGTGGCCCTGGAATGAAATGAATCAGGTCTTTGAGAGAGAAGATGCAAAACTCTCCCCCTCGTCCCCTCTTCCCCCTGCCCAGCACACACACACACACACACACACACACACACAGCAGCAGCAGCATGATTTGTGTCTAAAGAGAGGACTGCTCCTAGAAAAGTCCTTTTAAAAAAAAAAAAAAATGCATCTGTCACAAGTGCTATGGCTAATATCTGGTTACTGAGCATTTCCAGGGCATAAGCATGGTCTTTCCCTGAGCTGTCAAGAAGAACTAAGTGTTCATTTAGGACTCAGAATTTTTCTTGCTTTGTGAGAGTTTGTCATTTGATTCATTAGAGTAGGATGAAAGTGATAATTGGGTATTTTATTTGCATGAAGGAGAATCTTTAAAAAAGCATTTCATTATTCTCTCAAAACAATGCCATTTGTTAAAACGTTTCTAGCTTAAGACTAAAATGTGAGGTATTTACTGGAGAGAGAAAAATATTACCGAGAGCAGGCAGGTGAGAAGGTGGCAATAACTCAAAAGAAGAGACTTATAAAAAGGTGGTCGTAATATAGTGTGATATCCTAATTGGAACTCCCTTGATGAAGTGTTTTGATAATTCAGGTAGAGTTGAACCTGAAAATAACTTATCTGCTTCTGCAGGAAAACAAATCTTTTCCTTATTAAGTAAGGAGGTAGTGTTAAGTATAACAGTTCAAAAAGAATACATAAAAAACCTATTTGAGGAATCCACCACTTTCAAGTACCTTAACATCACTAACCTACATAATATAGTGAAATGTTTCTTTTATTCTCCCCCCTCCTCATTATCAGTGGTGAGATTTTTTAGAAAAATAATGCTTCAGGTCATGCCTTGAGAAGTGATGGATACTGGCAAAAACAAGGTCTGCTTTGTCTTTCAATACTCACTATAAAACATGAAGAATCTACACTCTACACTTGCTCTCCCAGGATGGATCCAGGAATGCCTTCCCACAGCTTCGATGGCCGTGAGCAGTAGCTGGGAAAAGCCGAGTTTCTCTGGGAAGATTGAGGGGAAGATAGATTTTGGGGTGCCCATCCCTGGATAATGCTGAAGACAGGAACCCAGAGAAGACAGTGAAGGGACATTGTGACTGTCTTTTGGATTGGGGAAGTTTGAAATGGGTTGCTTCTAAAATCATGTTCTTTCTAACTGTGGACTTACTGGTATGCCTTTCCAGAGAAGGGAGTCATTTTGGCAGAGTTGCATGTACTTCACTGCTAACGGTGTTCTTTACTACATAATTCTCTTTACTCACAATATTCACAAACGATACTAATTCATTTCTATAAACATATTTTAGAAATCAGTTAATTATTCTTTGCTGGCCTTCCTTCTAGTTAGCCCATCTCTGACCTCCTGTTGTTCTGCTGTGTCTGAACAGCTGAGTTCTTTAGTTTTCCACATCTTCTTAACATGCTCTGGCTTGGCTGTTAGGTTGTGGTTAAGTTACTGCACAGCAGTGGGACCCTGTTTTACTTTCTTCTTATAATGCCCAAGAGCAGAATATAACGTAGGAACATACGAATATGCTATGAAATTGCAATGCTTGTTTGAACTTTTATTTTTTATTTATTTTTTGACTGCACCACTCACGTGGGATCTCCCCAACAAGGGATCAAACCCATGTTCCCTGCAGTGGAAGCGCAGATCCTTAACCACTGGACTCCCAGGAAAGTCCCTGGAATTTTAATAATGTGATTGCATAAGTCAAACAAGGTTCTTCTGACTTCATCTCAGTGTCTTCTTAGCTTTTCGTAAATCTCTTAATATAAAAGTTTTAAGAAAAAGATGTTTATATTTGTTACCAATTTCTTAGAAAAGAAAAAAAAAAAAAAACGCACCTTCCCTTTTCTGCCAGAAACTGAAGGGTTACACATACTAACTCACTGAACCCTCCCACCCCCATTACTCAGTAGACCCTTGTTTGCAAATTAGTCACGGCTAAGCTCTAGGGCTGTTTATTTGATTAAATAGATGACATATTTTGTGTCAGATACGACTCCTCAACAGACTTTCATCCAGTGTGGCTTCCTGCTGCAGATCAGCCAGCCCCTCACAGCCACCATCTGAGAACCTTTGTAATAATTACCAGCTGCAGATCTTTTCCATTAATTACCTACAGTACAGCCTTCAAGAATGGTCGCTCACATTTTAGAGAAGAAATAGGAAGTTGTTTTTCCTTTCCCTTCTCCATACTTGGTGCTCCCAAAGGGCTAGCCCGCCACTGATTATCAAGCTTCCTAATGGGGAAGCGCAGCAGTGCCTCTGTTACATTCTTCCATCATCAGCCCCATGTCTGATGAATGTACTTGAATATGTACACCATTGCTCTCAAGAGGAATATAATGGGCCTGCTTAAAAATAACCACCCCTTCCCATGCTGTGCTCATTCATTCTCAGTAAGCATTCTACATTAGAAAAGATATTTTGCTCTTGTGGTGATTGTGTGAGGAAAGAGTTGGCCAACACTGAAGACTGAGTATTATTAAGAAAAAAATATAAACATTAACTTAGATTTTTTATTTCTTATCCAGTTATTATCTAGATAGGCACTGAATTGAAATAGTAGTAAGATTACTGGGCTGCTTATTGATAAATTAGACTTTTGTTAATCCCAATATTCTTGTTTTGCTTTGTTTATACTTTATTTTACTTTTTATTCCATGAATATATATATAGTTTTATAACTAGAATAAAGTTAAATTTTTGAGAAGAATTTTTAATTCTTATTTTTAATTGTAGAATAATTGTTTTGCAATGTTGTGTTAGTTTCTGCTGTACAGCAACATGAATCAGCTTTAAGTATACATATATCCCCTCCCTCTTGAATCTCCCTTCCACTCCCTTCTGCTAATATTCTTAGAGTTTTTTGCTTGAGATAAATTTCTTGATAGATTCATGTCATGGAATCACAAAATCTTGGAAGTAACCTTATAAACTCTCTGATCCAATCTTTCAATTCTAGCTTGAGAAAGACTTTTCTATTTTTTTTTAATTAAAAAAATTAACAAAAGAGTAAAGATCTTAATATATTGTACTTCTTTTACTTTTCAAAATTAAAAAATAAACTTACAATTTTAGAATATAGATTTACAAAAAGTTGCTAAGATGATAATCCCTATACATCCAAAAATAGTTTCCCCTGTTATTAACATCCTAAATTAGTATGGTACATTTAACACAATTAATGAGCCTGATACATTATTCTTCATTGAAGTCAATATTTTATTCAGATGTCCCTCAGTTCAGTTCAGTTCAGTCACTCAGTTGTGTCCGACTCTTTGCAACCCAGTGAATTGCAGCACGCCAGGCCCCCCTGTCCACCACCAACTCCCGGAGTTCACTCAAGCTCACGTCCATCAAGCAGTGATGCCATCCAGCCATCTCCTCCTCTGTCCTTAGTTTTTATCTAATGACTGTGCTTTTTCTGTACCAAGTTCCCATGCAGGATGTGTCATGTGCTGTTGTTTGCTCAGTCATGTGTGACACTTTGCAGCCCTGTCTACTGTTGGGTTCCTCTGTCCATGGGATTTCCCAGGCAAGAACACTGGAGTGGGTTGCCATTTCCTCCTCCAGGCATCTTCTCGACCCAGGGATCGAACCCACATCTCCTACATTGGCAGGAGGATTCTTTACCACTAGCACCACCTCGGAACCCCCCATGCAGGATACCACATTACATTTAGTGATCAAATCTTCTAAGGCCCTTTTTTAACTGTGTTAGTGTTTCAGACTTTCCTTGTTTTTGATGACCTTAATGGTTTGGGGGAATACCGGTCAACTATTTTATAGAATGGCCCTGCAAATGGATTTGTCTGGTGTTTTCTTTATGATTAGGCTGGTGTTACGAGCTTTGAGGAAGGCATGGAAGTGAATTGCCATTTTCATTGCATTGTATGAAAAATGTATGCTATCAATATGGCTCAATACTGCTGATGTTAACGCTGACCACTAGGCTCAGGTAGTATTTGTAAGGTTTCTCCCCTATAGTTACTCATTTTTCCCTTTCCATATTGCTCTCTTCATAAGGAAGTCCCTATAAAGAAGGGATCAGGAGCTAGGCTGACCTTTGAGGATGAAGTGTCTACATAGATTATTTGTAATTCTGCAAGGGAGATTTGTCTCTTCTCCCCCATTTGTTATTAATTCAGTCACTTATTTATAATCATATGGACTCATGAACATTTATTTCATACTTTGTAATATAATTCAGTGCTTTATTTTGTTTTTTAAATTGTTTCAGCTTTGACCATTGGGAGCTTTTTTAGTTGACGCCTGTCTTCTTAACGTAATCCCATCACTGCAGGTTTGGTCTTTCTTTTAAAGGGTTTTTTGGTTGTTGTTGTTTTGTTTTAACATTTTCTAACTACAAGCACTACAAGATACTCCAGGCTTGTCCTGCATATTTCCCACCCCAGACCTGGAATCAGCCATTTCTGATTTGGTTTGTTTCATTGGAGAATACTATTAGAAACCAAGATCTGGGCACCCATTTTTTTCTATTGCTGCTGGAGTATTGTTGCATCTAGGCATTCTTGGCTAACAAAGCAAGGGAATATATGTGTGTATACTAATTCATGTATATTCACATATCCATAAATATTTCTGTATGTCACTAACTGCATCTTGACCTTACTTGTTAAAAACATAAGTTCAACTGACGTCTCCAACTTTAGTACATTGTAGACTCCTCCTCTTGCTTACCTATAACCTCACACTCCAACAGTGAGATACCTGGCTTCCAGCATCTGCTATCCATTTACTTAGTTATTCAATTCCTTATACACTGATTTTAGAATTATTTGCCTGTATTCCTGGGGGAAACAGCTTTACCAATGGTAGAATAGTGCTCTGGTACAATTCCTTCTGCCTTTACCCTTATTTTTAATATTACACAAGTAAGTGACTTTTTTCCCTTCAGTGATTTCATATATTTGTAACGTGTGTGTGTACATGCATGTTCAAGTCATGTCCGACTCTTTACGACCCCATGGACTGTAGCCTGCCAGGCTCCTCTGTCTATGGAATTTTCCAGGCAAGAATACTGGGGTGGGTTGTCATTTTCTACTCGAGGGGATCTTCCTGACTCTGAGATCAAACCCACATCTCCGGCATCTCCTGCATTGGCAGGCGGATTCTTTACCACTGAAGCACATAGTTAGATTCTTTTACTCACAGTCTGCATTCCATCCTGTGACCCTCTGACCTCTTAAAGTATTTCTTTTAATTTGCATATAATAAGGCTCACTCTTTGTAATAAAATTCTGTGGGTTTTCACAAATACAGGTGTCTTTACAGTATTATACAGAATAGTTTCATTGCCCTAAAAAAATCTCCTATGCTTCACCTATTTAATCCTTCCCCAACCTATCCCTTCTTGAACCTCTGGAAGCCGGTGGTCTGTTTACCATCTCTGTAGTTCTGCCTTTTTCAGAAGGTCATAAATGGAATGGTAGAGACTGACCTTTTCAGACTGGCTTCACTTGGCAATATATACTTGATATTCATCCATGTCTTTGCATGGTTTGATAGCTCATAATTTTTTATTGCTGAATGGTATTCCACTGTGTTGAGATAGAACAGTTTATTTACCTATTTACTCATTAAAGAACATCTTTGTTGCTT
The DNA here is from genome assembly GCA_006410635.1 of Cephalophus harveyi. Classification (NCBI taxonomy): domain Eukaryota; kingdom Metazoa; phylum Chordata; class Mammalia; order Artiodactyla; family Bovidae; genus Cephalophus; species Cephalophus harveyi. The sequence continues at coordinate 21,952 of SJYT01040210.1, forward strand.
CCAGTTTGGCAGGATTATAAATTAGGCTGCTATAAAAATTCTTGTGTGGTCCACTGTGTGTTGGAGAGAAATGGGGGTAGGGGGTACTCTTCTCCATTCATTCCTTCAAGGACCCAGGTTGATAAAGTATCTTCCATCTTCAGTGTGGAACTCTATAAAGTGTATTCTAGTTGTTGACATCTAAGTAGCAATGGTCGGGGAGAGAGAAAGTAGAAAATCATGCCATAGATTTTATGGGCAAGGCCTGGATGTGGTAGATACATCAATTTCTGTCCATATTCCTTTAGTTGGAACTCAGCTGAATGACACTATTGATTCAGGGAGGCTGGACTGTGTGCCCAGGAAGAGAAGGAAATATGTTTAGTGAACACATGGCCTTGTCTTTGCCTTAAGGCCCCATTTGATCACCAATATCTATTTACTCTTCCTCCTAAACTTGGGTCACATCTACACACTCCCCCAAGGGTACACAGTCCAGAGTCCCATCCAGCCACTGCATCCACTGAAAGTCTAGGACCTCAGGCTGGTGTGGTGGTCTAGAGTGACTTTTGACACTAAAGACACCATACAATGGTGGGGCAGGGGGAGGGAGGCCACAATAAACACTTATTCTGAAAAGGGGATGAAGACAGCATAGCAGTTACTGATACAGAGCAACGATGGAATCCCATGGGGCTGGCGTTATGAAGTTTTTCTGTCCTGACAATAGAAGAGGTCCCTCGTTATCCTGTGACTGAACTTTACTTTGCTCTTTGGGAGGAAGTCCATGGTCTCTGGATCCATTTCCTAAGGGATTCTCCCTTTTCCTTTCTCTCCCTTATCCACATCTGAAAGGGGCATTTGGTACCCTCTATTAGAAGTTGTAGCATTCCCTGCATTTGAATGATTAAATGTCCAAGGATTATTTTAAGTCACAAAAAGTCAGAGATTTTATGCGTGTATGTTCATGGTTTCTTTGGTAATAAAATTCCCTTAGGAACTTAATCAGCTCCTGATCCATTATCTTTCAGTCATTCCACATTCCAGTAAGCTCATGACAAATTCTTTAGTTGGTATGATCCCCAAATTTATATTATTTCTTGGCTTCCCCTTTATCCTTCCCCAAACCCATCTCCTGCACCTAAATGATGAATTTTTTGAAGCTATTAATCTCAAGAGGGAAGGTCATATTCTTAATTTGACTTTGTTGTGAGATGAAGTTTTAGTGGTCTCTTTGGTTCAAAGACACTTTTATTCTTAAATTCTCAAGTCTTAAAATGGGTTGTAGAGGCAGTTGACTTTTTCACCATTGACCAAATTTCTAGAAACTGTCCAGTTCTCTCCTATGTACATCTTTTTCTTTTCTGCCATGCCAAACTCAGCCAAGGTCACCAGCACACACTAATCCATTCTTTTTTTTCAACCAGTTTCTCTAACAAGGCCACTTCAGTGGGCGCATGGTTTGTCTTCTATGTTACTACAAAATTTCCCCAAATGTTTTTCCCACAGTATAACATCAGTTTCCATCCCTCTGACATCTGATATTAGTTTCCTATATATATATATATATATTCCATATATATAATGCCATATATTTTAGGTTTGTGTTACAGTAGCACCCTGCATCAAGGTATTGATTTCTATATTAGACAGGATAATTGACACCTCTGTTGATTTTCAGTAAGAATCCCAACATGAAAATCTCAATGACTTAAAGCATTGAAAGTACATTATTGTTCTCATCACATTCCAATGTGGTCTTCAGGGAGACCTAGTCCACGTAGCCGTTTAGAGAACCAGAAAGACAGTTGCATCTCTACCTTCAACATGTGGCTCAAAAGGTCATTTTAAGCACCAACATCCAGAAAACCAATGGGAGGAGAGACCCTATTATTTCTGCCTTAATTCCCCTGGCCAGAACTTACTTCTGTGATCTCAGTTATAATTGCAAGGCAGGTAAGAAGTATAATCTATCTCTGAGTGTATATGACCAACAGAAAACAGAAATAGGCTTGGGTTAACAAAGCATTGATTTTGTCACAGTCTCATTGAGCTTCTGTCACCTCATTAATAAAATGGAACCATTGATAACTTACCTCATAGGGTATTGTGTGTGACTTCTATAATTTATATAAGCAACATTTGAGTTCCTGGTACATTTTCTCATATTTGAAAGATGGGAGTAATCCAACCTGCCCCCTGCCTTCTATTTGTCTTCCTTCTTCCCACCCCCACCTTTCTTTATAAAAGTAACTTCAACTGTGCCCTTCAAATTAATGGAGGTAGAACTAGCTCTATTACTGTGATCATATGATCAGTGGCATGAGAATATGTCCCACCTCCCAAAGTAATGGAAAAAAAACCAAAAATAAACAAATGGGACCTAATTAAACTTAAAAGCTTTTGCGCAACAAAGGAAACTATAAGCAAGGTGAAAAGATAGCCTTCAGAATGGGAGAAAATAATAGCAAATGAAGCAACTGACAAATAATTAATCTCAAAAATATACAGGCAGCTCGTGCAGCTCAATTCCCAAAAAATAAACAACCCAATCAAAAGATAGGCCAAAGAACTAAACAGACATTCCTCCAAAGAAGACATACAGATGGCTAACAACACGAAAAGATGCTCAACATCACTCATTATTAGAGAAATGCAAATCAAAACCACAATGAGGTACCATCTCACACCAGTCAGAATGACTGCTATCAAAAAGCCTACCAACAATAAATGCTGGAGAGGGTGTGGAGAAAAGGTAACCCTCTTATATTGTTGGTAGGAATGGAAACTAGTACAGCCACTATGGAGAACAGTGTGGAGATTCCTTCAGTTCCGTTCAGTCGCTCAGTCGTGTCCGACTCTGCGACCCCATGAATCGCAGCACGCCAGGCCTCCCTGTTCATCACCATGTCTAGGAGTTCACTCAGACTCACATCCATCGAGTCAGTGATGCCATCCAGCCATCTACTTAATCCAAAAATCTTGTTAACTTCCATCAAATAGCTAGGCTTCACATGCTTACTGCAGCCTTTTGACATATGGACACTAGAGATGGTCTTGTTCTTAGATTTTTGTCCTCATCAAAAATCATTAGATTCCTGGAATACAAACTGTGTATAATTGAATTCACCAAGACATTTATTAATTTATAAGCCAAACACCAAAGATAATGATCATATCTAGATCATCCCTCCAAGTGTGTCAGGCAGCTCATGGTGATAGGCTGCAAGAAATAACTGTCTTTTCCCAGGATAAGTACCAACATGCCAAGCTCCTTAATCTAATACATCATGATAATCAGTGTTTTTAAAAATACTGAATCCTGCATAATGAAGACACAGAGACACTGAGAAGTCTCAGCAATGCTTTACCCTAATTGTCACACAGCTGAAAGCCTGGGATCCCCCAACAGTTGGAAGCTGCTGCCATGGAAACCTTAATGTTCCATCATCTCAGAGATTAAAAATTGAGACTATTAATGGCCCTGACAACAGTTTGCATGTTTCATTAGTCTAAAAAAAAAAAAAAAAGAGGCCATTATTCTAAGGTTCAAGGGAATTGGGTTTTTGAATGATGTTTTTTATTCTCTATTAAAATAGTCCAAGCATAATTTGGTTGGTATAATGGAAGAAAGAAAACAACTGAAGAGAAATTAGGACATTTCGGCAGATCAATTCTTCCTTTTCTCCTTGACCTTTCCCTGCTGTTTGTTTAAGTGAGCACGGGTGGGGATTGAAGGATGCACAGGAAATGAGGGAGAAGCCAACTTCAGCCTCCTTTCTATTCCAGTGTAGATCCTTTATGAATCCCAGGCTCCTCTGTTTATGAAGCAGCATAATTAGTGGAGTGTTTGGAAAACTGAGGTCATAAAATAAATTCACTGAGTCTCAACCAGCGTTTATTAAAAGCAGGCTGAAATAAAAAGGGAAAATACTGAGTGGTGTTCCCCATTGTTGGGATAGGTACTATTTTAAAAAACTCTTTCTACTGGTTTACAATGTAAAGTTACTTCCTAGTGCTTGTTGAGGTTCAGCCTGGTAGAATAGGAAGACTCTTAGCTCATCTCCTCCCATGGACACACACAATACTTACAGAAAAGCTGTCTCTAAGAACAACCTGAAGACAAGCGGAACAGATTTTCCACAACTACAGAAATAAAGAAAGGACAATATCAAGATAAGTAGGAAGGACAGAGATGTAGTCAAGTCAGAAGACACACCCCTGGTGCAGTGACCCACAAGTGGGAGGGATCACAACTGCAAAGGTCCCCCAAGGAGCAAGGGCTCTGAGCCCCATGTTGGGCTCCCAAGCTCCCAGGGGTCCTGAAACAGGAAGATGAGCCCCCTTCCCATCTGACTTTGAGACCCAGCATGGAGTATGTCTGGAAAAGAGGGGTGGCTGTGGGAAGCCAAAATTCTGCTCTTGAAGGGCTCATGCACAAACACACTTGCTCAGAGTCCCAGCACAGAGGCAGTGACTTGACTCAGTGTCCTGGTCATACGAGAAGGAGATTCACTGACTAATTTCAGGGTGTGTGCCAGAGTGGCCGGATCTGATGGAGCTTTCCCCAGGAATGGAAGTGCTGGCAGGCCCTAGTTTTCTTTCACTCTTTTCACCTAGCTGGGCTAGCACTGGCAGGCACCTTTCTGTCACCCTCTAGCAACCTGGCTAACACCGTGCACACCACCCAGGCATTCCCCCTGAGTATCAGCCCCACCCAACTCACCTGCCCTGCTCCTCCAAAGCAGCTCTTGCCTACCCCAGCCAGCAGATGGCCCCAGCTGGCACCGGTGCCTCTCCAAAGCCACTCCCACTCCTGGCGACCAGCCCTGCACACCAACATACCCACCGTAGCCATAGCTAGTCCTCTCAGCTGGGTTGGGGACCAGCTCTGCCAACCAGCACATCTGTAGCAATCTCCGCAGAACCACAACAAGAGGGCACGTGCAGCCCACACAAGGGACACCCCTGGAGCACCTGCCTCCAGAGACCAGAGGGGACTGCCCCACTGGCCACTCACCCCCGGGGCACCATCTACACGAGGCCGTTTGAAATACCTTCCACATGAAGGGACAAGACAACACCCTTGAAAAAGAACTCAACAAAAGGGAGACAAGCAATTTCCCAGATAAAAAGTTCAAAATACCAGGTATAAAAACGCTTGTTGAACTCAAGAGGAAGAACAGATGAACTCAGAATACCAACAGAAAGATAGAAAATATAAAGAAGAACCAATTAGCACTGAATAATACATTAACAGAAATGAAAAATACACTAAAGGCCCAATAGTGGATTAGAGGATACAGAACAGGTGAGCAATCTGAAAGACAGGGTAGTGGAAATCTCCTAATCAGGATAGCAAAACAAACAATTTATAAAAATGAGGATGGTTTAAGGGCCTGTCTAGGACAACATCAAGCACACTAGCATTTGCACAACAAGCATTCCAGAAGAGAGATAGAAAGGGACAGAAAATCTATTTAAAGAAATAATGGTGGAGAACTTTCCTAACCTAGCAAAAGAAACATCCAAGTCCAAGAAGCACAGAGAGTCCCAAACAGGATGAACCTGAAGGGAATCACACCAAACACTATAACTAAAACGTTAGATCCAAAGATAAAGAATCTTAAAAGCAGCAAGAGAAAAACAACTAGTTACATAAAGAGTGAAAGTTACTTTGTCATGTCTGACTCTTTGCAACAGGATGGACTGTAGCCTGCCAGGCTCCTCTGTCCATGGACTTCTCCAAGCAAGAATACTGAAATGGGTTGCTCTTCCCTCTCCAGGGGATTTTCCTGACCCAGGGATTGAACCCAGGTCTTCCGCATTGCAGGAGAATTCTTTACCATCTGAGCCACCAGGGAAGCCCAGTTACATACAAGGGAACCTCCAGAACACTATCAGCTGATTTTTCAGCAGAAATTTTACAGGTCAGAAGGGACTGGCAGGCTATATTCAAAGTGCTGAGAGAGAGAAAAAAAAACGTTATTACCAAGAATACTCTACCTGGCAAAGTTATCATTCAGAGCTGAGTGAGAGAAAGAGTTTCCAGGACAAGCAAAAGCTAAAGGAGTTCATCACTACTAAACTGGCCTTACAAGAAATGATAAAGGGACTTCTTTAAACAGGAAAAAAAAACATAACTAGAAACAAGAATATTATGAGGGGAAAAAAATCTCACTGGTAAAGGCAAACATATAGTAAAGGTGGTGAGTAAACAAACTAAAATGCTAGTATGAAGATTAAAAGACAAAATTAGTAAAATCATCTATCTAAAATAGTTAAGTGATACAAAAATGATATAGAATATAATGTCAAAAACAAAATGTGGGAGGATAGTAAAAATATAATGATTTTAAGATATACTTGAACTTAAGCACCTCAACTTAAATTGACATATATATATATACACACACACACATACACACAGATACACAAAAAATAAAAAGAAGAAACATAACGAAAGAAAGTCATCAAACCACAGTGGAAAAGAAAAAAGAGAAGAAAGAAACAGAGAATAACTCTAAAATCAGCCAGAGGGCTTCCCTGGTGGTCCAGTGGTTAAGAATCCACTTTGTAAGGCAGGGGACATGGGTTTGATTGCTGGTCCAGGGAGATCCCACATGCCTTGGGGCAGCTAAGTCCTTGAACCACAGCTACTGAGCCCGGGCTCCAGAGCCCACGCTCAGCAACTACTGAGCCTGCCTGCCACGACTACTGCGGCCCGAGTGCCCTAGAGCCTGTGCTCCACAACAAGGAAAGCCACTGCCGTGAGAAGCCTACACACTACAACGAAGGGTGGCCCCTGCTTGCCACGACTAGAGAAAGCCCGCGTGCAGCAACGAAGACCCAGCACAGGCAAAGATGGCCATAACCAACCACATAAATAAATGATTTTTTTAAAGTCAAGGAGAAGCATAATAAGAAAAGGCATATAGATTGGAAAGAAATAGAATGATTTTCAGGAAACAATAATAAAATGGCAATAAATTACTATCAGTACCTATTAACAATTACTTTAACATGTAGTGTGTGTATATACACACACACACAACTAGGCCATAAAAAAGAATGAAATCTTGCCATTTGCAAAGACATGGGTGGACCTTGAGAGTATCATACTGAGTGAAATAAGTCAGAGCGAAACACCATATGATCACACTTGTATGTGGAATCTGAAAACACAAGGGAACAGACAAAAAACAGTCATAGATACTGAGAATGAACTGGTGATTGCCAGATGGGAGAGGGGTGCTGGACTGAGTGAAATAGGTGAAGGAGATTAAGAAGTACAGACTTTCAGTTATGAAACTGACAAGTCAGGGGGATGTAATGTACAGCACAGGGAATATAGTCAATAACAGTGCAATATCTTTGTGTAGTGACAGATGGTAACTAGATTTATTGTGGCGATCATTTTGTAATGTATATAAATATCGAATCGCTATGTTGGGCACCTGAAACAAATATGTCAACTCCACTTCAAAAAAGAGAAAATGATAATAAAATTACTTCCTATGGTGAAGCATAATGATAAATGTTTGAAAAACATGGTTACAGTGTGTGTTTTTTAAGCATTTAGTTTTGGCGGTGCTGGGTCTTTATTACTGCGTGCAGATGTTCCCTAGTTGCTGAGAGTAGCGGCTCCTTTGGTCGCGGTGGGTGGGCTTATCACCACGACGTTTTCTCTTATTGTGGAGCACAGGTTCAGTGGCTGTGGCTCGCAGACTCGAGTCGGGGCTCAGTAGTTGTGGTGCAGGGGCTTAGTTGCCCCGAGGCATGTGGGATCTTCCCAGACCAGGGATCGAGCCTGTGTCCCCTACATTGGCAGGCGGATTCTTTACCCCCAGAACCACTTGGGAAGCCCTATAGTGCATGATTAAGAGCTCAGGCTACTACATTCCAGCTGCAGCAGTCCGTCACTTCACCTCTATGGATCTGTGGGCTTATCTGTAACACAGGAATGATAACTAGTAGGACCATAAGATTGTTGTTAAGAGAAAATAATTAAGCCATATAAAGCGCTCAGAATATGCCGGGCACATGTGAAGTGATCCAATGAGTCAGCTTTTGAAAATGCATCATCAATTACCTGGAGGAATTACTTGGAGTGATCTTTAGATTACTGGCCATATCTATCTTTTCATATTTATGTTTGTAAAATATGGCCAAATCTTGGCAGGTTAGAAAAGCATCATTACAAATCATCCTGTTAGACCACATGGTACAGTACGTTCCTTATATACCACTTCAGACCATTATGCTTTATTCCTGTTTCTTGAAACCAGAATCATAATGGCATTCTATGCAGCATGAAGTCCTCAGAGAAATATTTTTATAGACAAATGCAAATGGTAGGGCTCTTTACTTTTTCCCTAAGAAACAACGAAGTTTTTAGTGCAATTTCTCCTTAAAGGCTGCATCCTATCTGAATGGACCGCTGGGGGTACCATTTAGTACATCAAAACATTAATCCACTCAGTGGTGTCTGAAAGGTTAATGCAGGCTCTGGAAATGACTGACGGGCTTGAGGCCAGTCCTGAGAGAACAGAGTTCCAAGTCAGATGTGGGGCATTGCCCTGGGAAAACCAGTCAGAGGAGAGCAATGTGAGCTCACAGATACAGACATGCAGGGTCTACTGGTTTATGGCACTTTGGGGACCTGAATTTAGGAGTTGCCTTATTTCTTTAAAGTAAAATGTTAAAATGATTTGCAGTGTAATATTTCAACTGACTAAAACTTTACTCAGTGGAACTCATTGGGGTCAGAGATGTTCTGAAGACTAAAATGTGATGATTGTTCCGTGTGTTTAAAATTCTTTACCTTCACCCAATCCCCAGAACAGGGGAAAGCTGACTCAAAAGCACAATTGCCTTGTAATTTCCATAGGTATTTCAGTTAATCCAGGGAACTGAGGATGCGTGCATGAGAATTTGAAAGAAGGAGGGGCTTCCCTGGTGGCTCAGAGGATAAAGCATCTGCCTGCAATGCAGGAGACCCGGGTTCAGTCCCTGGGTTGGGAAGATCCCCTGGAGAAGGAAATGGCAACCCACTCCAGTATTCTTGCCTGGAGAACCCCATGGACAGAGGAGCCTGGCAGGCTACAGTCCATGGGGTCACAAAGAGTTGGACACAACTGAGCGACTTCACTTTAGGCAACTTCTATACTGAGCTTACCAGGTGGCGCTAGTGGTAAAGAACCCACCTGCCAATTCAGGAGACATAAGAGATGCAAACTCCAGTATTCTTGCCTGGAGAACCCCATGGACAGAGGAGCCTGGCAGGCTACAGTCCATGGGGTCACAAAGAGTTGGACACAACTGAGCGACTTCACTTTAGGCAACTTCTATACTGAGCTTACCAGGTGGCGCTAGTGGTAAAGAACCCACCTGCCAATTCAGGAGACATAAGAGATGCATGTTTGATCCCTGGGTTGGGAAGATTCCCTGGAGGAAAGCATGGCGACCCACTCTAGTATTCTTGCCTGAAGAATCCCATCAGGAGAGTAGCCTGGCAGGCTATAGTCCATAGGGTTGTAAAGAGTCATACATGACTGAAGTGACTAAGCATGCACACATGTATACTGAGCACCTATTAGGTACCAGGTTCCTGGTAGCTCAGAGGTTAAAGCGTCTGCCTGCAGTGTGGGAGACCTGGGTTCGATCCCTGGGTTGGGAAGATCCCCTGGAGAAGGAAATGGCAACCCACTCCAGTATTCTTGCCTGGAGAATCCCATGGAC
>SJYT01040210.1:31787-82646 GCA_006410635.1 Cephalophus harveyi
CTTTCAAGTCATCAGTTTGATCAGGAGTTATAAAATTCCAGTAGCCCAAGGGCAGAATTTCTTCCTGCAACCTCTCTGCTGTGTCTGGTGCTGCTGACGATTCCCCAGAGGAAGATCAGTGCTCAGCCGGCTCCCACTCCAACGACAGGCAGGCAGCTCCGCGGGCCAGCTGTACAAACACGTGTAAATACTGTCCCTGGTGCTGTGTGCAGGGGAAACTTCATGCCCCACTGATAAGTCTGCATTGTTTATATTCACAAAGTCAACTGTTGAGTCCTAATGACCAGTTACGCGCTTGATGTGTGTGTACACACAACTGAAGGTGAACGCTACCTTTACTGAAAGTCTGTTCTGTGCTGAGTGATTTTACATATATTATCCCTAAAGTTCAGAGAAATGGAAAGACATATTTACGTTCCCATCTGAGTGATGCCAGAGTCTGTGTTCTTTCTGGAACATCATGTTGCCTTTAAAATAATATATGAAATACTTGGAATGCACACTCACTAAAAATAATCTTTGTTTGCATAAGTTATTCATAATACACTGTAATATAAAAAGATGTGTTGTACGACAGTTTCTGTCAATGTATATTTTGCATATGGAAAGTATGTAAGGATATACAATAAAATGTTTAAAGAGGTATAAATAAATACATATATAAATNAACATCATGTTGCCTTTAAAATAATATATGAAATACTTGGAATGCACACTCACTAAAAATAATCTTTGTTTGCATAAGTTATTCATAATACACTGTAATATAAAAAGATGTGTTGTACGACAGTTTCTGTCAATGTATATTTTGCATATGGAAAGTATGTAAGGATATACAATAAAATGTTTAAAGAGGTATAAATAAATACATATATAAATATGTATTCGATGATCTGCTCTTTAGGTATAATTTGTAAGTAAAACTTTCCACCCCTGTTGTATTACTTTTCTCTTTCAGCATTCCTGATGTAAACCACCCCTTGGGTTTCTTCAATTAATATGTAAACCTCACATACTATGGCCCACTCTAAAGTATTGGGTTGTTGAGAAGAGGGGTAGCAGGTTTTATTTTTTTAGGGAAGTAAGAATGGAGATTTCATAAGGGCTGCACCATAATGTCCCTCAAATAAATTTGTGTCTCCACCACAGCAATGGCCACCTGCTTCTGCTTAGGTGCTTCAGTTCAGTTCAGTTCAGTCGCTCAGTCGTGTCTGACTCTTTGCGACCCCATGAATCGCAGCACGCCAGGCCTTCCTGTCCATCACCAACTCCCTGAGTTCACTCAGACTCACGTCCATCGAGTCCGTGATGCCATCCAGCCATCTCAACCTTGGTCGTCCCCTTCTCCTCCTGCCCCCAATCCCTCCCAGCATCAGAGTCTTCTCCAATGAGTCAACTCTTAGCATGAGGTGGCCAAAGTACTGGAGTTTCAGCTTTAGCATCATTCCTTCCAAAGAAATCCCAGGGCTGATCTCCTTCAGAATGGACTGGTTGGATTTCCTTGCAGTCCAAGGGACTCTCAAGAGTCTTCTCCAACACCACAGTTCAAAAGCATCAATTCTTCGGCGCTCAGCCTTCTTCACAGTCCAACTCTCACATCCATACATGACCACAGGAAAAACCAGAGCCTTGACTAGACGGACCTTAGTCGGCAAAGTAATGCCTCTGCTTTTGAAAATACTATCTAGGTTGGTCATAACTTTTCTTCCAAGGAGTAAGTGTCTTCTAACTTCATGGCTGCAGTCACCATCTGCAGTGATTTTGGAGCCCAAAAAAGTAAAGTTTGACACTGTTTCCACTGTTTCCCCATCTACTAACTCCTTTTCAGCTCATGTTCCTGTATCCTTGTCTGAATCCTATTACATCCAGTGGCACCTGAACCATTGGATAATATTCCTCATGGGAAAGTAACTAGCCCTATTAAGGGTTTGTTTTTTGTTTGTTTTTTGAACATTGGAAGTTTTTGTTTTGTTTTTTGTTTTGTTTTTTTTTTTTTTTTGCAGTGATAAGAAAAATATAAATGTTGGTGGAACATAGTGTTGTGGAACAAATGATATTTGTACTAAATTAAGACATTTATAGACTAGGAATGTTCTTGGAGGTGGTTCAGTGTACACAATTAATAACCACGTTGTTCTATCAACTGAATGACAAGCTGTAGTTGTAAAAAATGAAATCATGTTATACGTGCTCAAACGAAACTACAAAAATTTTGTGACAAAGCTGATTTTGAATACAGGATACTGCTTCAGCATGATGATATAGACTTTCCCCTTTGGCTGCCTATCACTAATCAGATTTGGGGAAATCTCTGAACTTTTTAAAAAAAACATTATTGGAGTATAGTTGCTTGACAATATTGTGTTAGTTTCTGCTGTACGGCAAAGTGAATCAGCCATACCCACAAATATATCCCCTCTTTTTGGATTTGCTTCTCATTTAGGTCACCACAGAATGCTGAGGTCCCTGTGCTATTACAGTAGGTTCTCATTAGTTATGTATTTTATGTATAGTATCAATAGTGTGTGTATGTCAATCCCACTGTCCCAATTCATCCCACCCCTCCCTTCCCCACTTGGTGACTGTAAGTTTTTCCTCTATATTTATGACTCTGTTTCTGCTTTCCTATTAAGGATTAACTCTGTCTCTTAGTTTCATGAACTCAGATTCTAACTAAAAGTAGCCACTTCAGATCTAATGTCAGTTAACAATGTTGATGTGTCTTGTAGCTGTTAGACATCCGAATAAATGTTCTCCTTACATTATTTCATAGTGCCTTTTGAGTACAAAAAATTATTTAGAGCTGGCTAGGAAAAGTCCATGACTTTCTGTCTTTCCTAACTGCACTGCCTCACCACCTGGTCATGCTTTCCAAAGGCTGCTTTCTGTATCTTTTGGGTGATAATCATTACCTATTATCATTTTCTTGGCATGGCTTTTGTTTTCTGGGGAAGCTATTCAGAAGCTTCCACACCCTCTTTGGTGACCCAGATAAGTACAAGAATACCTACATCTCTTCAGGGCTCAAGACCAAAACAGAGATCGTATGGCACTGATTAGTAGGACGGATAGAGTGGCATTTTAAAATTCAACTCCAAATATTAGAATCTTTTCATTTTAAAACACTTTTTAAACCCTCTTTTTAAAAAAATGGTCTGCAGAAACTCCTAGTAGACTCCGTGGTAGTGTTTGTGCCAGGATAAACATGAAGCTTAACTCTTAACAAAATCAACTATCAAAGCAACCTAAGATGGTCAAGAAAAGGAACATTTCCATTTTTATCTTCCAACTTGAATTAAATTATCCTGATGATTATCCAGTTCTAATTTAATAATAGAATTGAGTGTGTTTTGTTTTCTGTATTTTTTACCTATGGTCCCAGTTCCATACCTGCCCATCTCTGCCCTGCTCTGTACTGCTGGGGCTGGCTGTCTGCAAACTACATTTCCCAGGCTCCCTTGCTACATAGCTTCCCTATAGGTTCTGCCAATGGGAGACACTGGTGGGAGATTAGAAGGGAGCAAGAGAGAGACTTCTGCCTTTGGCACCAACCTCATGGCTGGGAGTGCCAGTTGTTGGTAGTGGTGGTTTTAATATCGGCAGCATTTCCATATAAACTGTACAATTTTTTGCTCTAATTCTGTGGAAGATGCCATTGGTGATTTGATATGAATTGCACTGAATCTGTAGATTGTTTTGAGTAGTACAGTTATTTTTATAGTATTGATTCTTCCAGTCCAAGAACATGGTATATCTCTCCATCTGTTTGTGTCATCTTTGATTTCTTTCATCAGTATCATATAGTTTTCTGAGTACAGGTCTTTTGCCTCTTTAGATAGGCTTACTCCTAGGTATTTTATTCTTTTTGTTGCAATGGTAAATGGGGTTGTATACTTAATTTCTCTTTCTGATGTTTTGTTGTTAGTCTGTAGGAATGCAAGAGGTGGTGGCATCAAGGCAGCAGGAGCAAGCTGGTGGGCGCCAGCAGCTTCGTGGTCTCCAGATAGCGCTCTTCTTCCTTTTCCCTCCTCTAATCCTGCCCATACCTTTGCAGTCAATCCTTTCTACTTGTAATATATTGTGTAGTTTTTGTTTTCCTGGTGATATTCTGAAGGATATATTTCTAAACAAACTTCTTCAACCTTGAAGTATCATTACATTGATTCTGAATTTTAAAGATTCAAAGGTCTTTTGTTTCTAATCATCATATAATGGGACTTCCATTTAAACATTTGTAGTAGGAAATAATAACAAAAAACAGTAAATGATAACAAAAATGGCTAACCTTTACTTATCATTTACTGTGTGCTGAATGCTGTTCACACTTCCCTATAGCTCAAGTGGTAAAGAATCTGTCGGCAATGCAGGAGACCAAGGTTTGATCCCTGGGTTGGGAAGATCCTCTGGTGAAGAGTATGGCAGCCCACTCCAGTATTCTTGCCTGGAGAATTTCCATGGACAGGGGAGCCTGGCGGGCTACAGTCCATGGGGTCCCAAAGAGTCAGAGACGACTGAGCGACGAACACACAAATGCTGTTCTCAGCCCTTCACATCTTATTCAGTCTGCACAATAACTCCATGAGTTACTTAGGACTATTTTTATCCCCTTTGCCACTGAGGAAAATGAGGCACAGGGAAGTCAAGAGGATTGTCAGTGTTCACCACTGCCTGTAAGGAGGCCCGGCTTTGATCCAGGGCCTCTTGAATCTGTAGTCTGAGCCCTTGTGTTTTACACACTCAGTCGTGTCCAACCCTGCAACCCCATGGACTCTAGCCTGCCAGGCTCTTCTGTCCATGGGATTTCCCAGGCAAGAATATGGGAGCGGGTTGCCATTTCCTCCTCGAACCTGCATCTCCTGCATTTGCAAGTGGATTGTTTACCACTGAGCCACCTGGGAAGGCCCAGTCTGAGATCTTACTCATTATGGAATATTGCCTCCAGCAACTCTGTATTCTACCCAAATGTACTAAACTGAATATTGTAAAGCAGGAAACCTTTGCCAACCGCAGTCTTTTATGAAAGGTTTCACAGATGTGCTCCCTGAAGTCACTTCAGGAGTTGGGTAGTTCTAGAAGTAATGTGATGTCAACTCTAGTCACTTACAGATCGTAAGCTCCTTGAGGCCAAAAACAACTTCCTGCTTTGTTCATCCTATATCCCCAGTACCTAGAATTGTTTCTTCCACATTTGAAGCTCTATTAACATGTTTATATGATAAATTGTATACATAAGTTGTACAAACAATTTACAGTAAATCAATAAATATAAGCTTGCATGGACTTGGGGAGGGTTAACGTTCCACAGCCAGATAACTTTTTTTTTTTTGCTGCTAAGCACTTCCACTTGGAAAGAGATTCAGGCATCAGATAGACAAAGAAAGTTTTGAGGGTTTTGTTTGTTTGTTTGTTTCCAGCCAGAATACATCAGAACCTAGACTCATGGGAGTACATTTTCATAAAGGCAAAGATATGGCCTGAGAACAGCAGGGAGGAAAGGTGGGCCATTATGTCATGATTAAGGAACATACTTAATGATTTCTCATAAATGCAATAAGAGGTGTATAGACAAATTTATGGAGAAGGCAATGGCACCCCACTCCAGTACTCTTGCCTGGAGAATCCCATGGACAGAAGAGCCTGGTAAGCTGCAGTCCATGGGGTCACTAGGAGTTGGACACGACTGAGCAACTTCACTTTCACTTTTCACTTTCATGCATTGGAGAAGGAAATGGCAACCCACTCCAGTATTCTTGCCTGGAGAATCCCAGGGACGGGGGAGCCTGGTGGGCTGCTGTCTACGGGGTTGCACAGAGTTGGACACGACTGAGGCGACTTAGCAGCAGCAGCAGTAGACAAATTTAAGAAGAAACAATACTAAAATATCATAGAAATATGACAGGTCCTTAGGATAGAAGAGGCAATAAGAGCACACTTGAGCCCCATCTGTTTTTTTGGAAGGAGAGTGTACAATGTCAAGAGCAAGCAGGTACAGTGACGGCTTGAGCCTTTGCATCTTAGGTTCAACAATATCATGAAAGCAGAAGTAAGATACCTTTGGGGAGTGAGCTGCTGACACTACCTTGGGGGAGAGAGAAGTGGGTGGAATAGACACAGGACACTCAACATGATGTCCTGCTGAGCTGGCCATCCAAGCTCAAGGATTCAGGCTCCGTTCTGAGAACTTTGCTAAAAAGGGACATGTGTAGCTCCTGAGTAAGGCAAGTGTGTGCAGCAGACATCTGTGGGGGGGAAAAAAAAAGTAGAGGGAATGTTTAAGATTATAGGAAGAACATGAATCCATCAAGACTGCAATTCGACTTCATCGAATTAGAAGAAGCAGCATATCAAAGTTGGGTCGGTGGATCAGTCTACCCCAGATATAGGCATAAGGGGTGCATTGTGTATAGGGAGGACAAAAATAATAATAAATCCAATCGAAAGTTGGTCTGATATTTACTATCACTTGTGAGCCTGCAAATCTAAACACCCTCAGTAGAAAAACACACCTTCCTGATAAAATCTTTGTTGGTTTAAGATTGAAACAAGTACAGCAGTTACTATTGTGCTTAAATAATATTTACATATATATTATTTAAATAATACATATATATTGCATAATATACATATATATTTTAAAAATATATATTCATATAAAGTATATTAAAGTAATCATAATTAAAATATATGTGTACTTTAATATTATATATATATATACACATATTATATATATATTATTTGAAGTATGTATATATAGGGTTGGAAAATCCCCTGGAGAAGGAAATTGCAATCCACTCAAGTATTCTTGCCTGGATGGAGAATCTTATGGACAGAGGAGCCTGGTGGGCTACAGTCCATAGGGTTGTAAAAAGTTGACCTGACTGAACACACGTGCACATATATACATAATGTATACACACACGTGCACACACACTTTGAATTAGCTCCTTTTAAAACAGTATTCTTCAGTGAGCATTGTATTCATTGGAAGTCAGCATACAGAATGACAGATGTGAATTTGCCCCTGACCTAGGTGAGTTGGCGGAGAAGGCAATGGCACCCCACTCCAGTGCTCTTGCCTGGAAATCCCATGGACAGAGGAACCTGGTAGGCTGCAGTCCATGGGGTCGCTAAGAGTTGGACACGACTGAGCGACTTCACTTTCACTTCTCACTTTCTTGCATTGGAGAAAGAAATGGCAACCCACTCCAGTGTTCTTGACTGGAGAATCCCAGGGACAGGGGAGCCTGGTGGGCTGCCGTCCATGGGGTCGCACAGAGTCAGACACGACTGAAGCGACTTAGCAGCAGCAGCAGTAGGTGAGTTGGCCACATGTAATTGTTCCAAGCATCAGTTTGAAATAATTCCGATTCACTGCAGCTCCCTCCTGCTGTAGTTTGTATCTTTCCATATTACTGTGTTTAAACTGTAGATGTTAAGTCATAGTTGTAAATACAATGAAAAAGAACTTGAGTCAGTTTAATTCTGCCATTTTATGTGACCGCTTGGAGTTTTTGTGCTTATAGTTTTAATAAACTTTCAGGAGCTAAAGCTCAAAAAAAAAAAAAAACACTTTGCTGTTAATGCCTCTTGACTGTGATAAAACAACGTTGGTATTTTTTTCCTTTCTTTTCCAAAATGTATCTTGAGCATGTTGAGAAAGTTAAGCCATTAATTTTTCCCTTTCTAGTTTTTGAGATTTATTTATTTATTCATCTGTTCATTTCTGGTAGAATTATGTCTATTAAGGTCAATAAAGAAAAAATTTATTGTCTGCTTTTCTTTTATGGACATTATTAGTTTCATGTCATAGTTATTACTGGAAATAATTCTCTCATATAGAGGAAGACCATTCTTCTCTATTGGCTATACTAAAGATGTCACTGATTGGATGTATATGGATTGCTGTGAATGCATGTGTGGCAAATTTCTTCAAATTATTATCGCAAATGGAATCCATGTGACTCTGGGTTAAGTGAAATGCTATCAATTATGTTCATATAAGGCTTCCCTTATGGCTCAAACAGTAAAGAACACATCTGCAATGCAGGAGACCCGAGTTTGATCCCTTTGTCGGGAAGATCCCCTGGAGAAGGGAATGGGTACCCACTCCAGTATTCTTGTCTGGAGAATCCCATGGATAGAGGAGTCTGCCAGACTACAGTCCATGGGGTCACAAAGAGTCAGATACAACTAAGCAACTAACACTTTCCTATTTGTTAACTGACTCCTTTAATAAGCAGGGAAGGAGAATAGTACCGACTTGTATCTTGGACCTTCCTCCATGTCTCATGAACTTCTTAATGATTTATCTGCTGACAACATTCTGGTGAATCCTTTTAGGTTTCCTATATGGTTTATAGTATTTCATCCAAAGTGACTTTGTTCAAATGGATATGATATATGCTAGTAGTATGGTCCTTTTCAGGTTTTAGAGCCAGTGAGTTAAGGGCTACCAGTGAAGATTTTCTTTGGTTGGACACTTTGTTAGAAGCTAATAATATATTTATTAATCATCTACACTTTCCAATGCTAGGAAGATGTGCTAGGCTTAGTTGCTCAGTTGTGTCCAACTCTTTGTAACCCCATGGACTGTAGTCCATCAGGCTCCTTTGTCCATGCGGAATTCTGCAGGCAAGAATACTGGAGTGGGCTGCCATGCCCTCCTCCATGGGATCTTCCCAACCCAAGGATTGAACCCAGGTCTCCTGCATTGCAGGTGGACTCTTTACCATCTGAGCCACCAGGGCTAGGAAGATAATGCTGAACTAAAAAGGTTTCCTTTAGTCAAGTAAACATTGGCATAGTAACCGACAGACTCCATATTTACCTTCTCTTTAAGATTTAAGTATCAGTATCAATTCAGTTGCTCAGTCGTGTCCAACTCTTTGCGATCCCATGGACTGTAGCATTCCAGGTTTCTCTGTCCATCACCAACTCCCGGAGCTTTCTCAAACTCATGTCCATCAAGTCAGTGATGCCATCCAACCATCTCACCCTCTATTGTCTTCCTCTCTTCCTGCCTTCAATCTTTCCCAGCATCAGGGTCTTTCCAGTGAGTCAATTCTTCCCATCAGGTGGCCAAAGGTGGAGGTCCAGCTTCAACATCCGTCCTTCCAATGAATATTCAGGACTGATTTCCTTTAGGGTTGACTGGTTTGATCTCCTTGCCATCCAACGGACTCTCAAGAGTCTTCTCCAACACCACAGTTCAAAAGCATCAAGATTTAAACTTCCAGATAAGAGTGCTTATATTTTATTGTGGAATAAAGCAAGGCTAATAAAAATGATTTTGCAACATACAGCTTTTTCAGGAAACTGGAGAAATATAAGCACATCATTATCTGATACCAGAATCAGAGTTTGGCAAGTAGGAGGGGAATAAACTTTAATATGAGAATCTGAGCTTCTAGGAATGTGAGCAGTTTCTGCTGGTCACTGGTCATGCTGCTGCCCTCCCTGTAGGCACGTGACCTGGCATCACATTGGTAAGTGATCCCAGTGGGTAGCGACACAGGACTCAGAGCTGCACAGGAGTTCCTCTCAAAAGGAGGAACTCGGCAGGACTTAGTTAACAGATCTGGCCCCTCCCTCCTCCCTGGACACTGTTCGGGTGGGCACTGCCAAGACGTGACTCTGTGATTCTTGTTTTTCAAGCTTTCGTGGCCAAACAGCCTTCTCTTCTGAGTGACGCCATCTTTCCTTTAAAGTCACTATCCTGTTGATTCTGGAATTTCCCCCCCACTAAAGACTGTCTGAATCTGTCATTTTGTACTGATTGTATAATTTCACCCTCAGAGGACAATGCTATAATCATTATTTTCTGGCAACTTATGATTACATAGCAGCTATAGAGATCAGAAGGAAGTTTAGCAATCAACTGAGGGTTTTCTCAATCTCTTTTCAGTGCATTCACTTTTGAATTTACAGACAAGCATGAAGAATTGGAATGGGTTCAGGGGAAAGCCTTGAAGATGAATGATGAATTTGAGAATGCCTCATGAGGAAAGATCAAAAGTACCAAGGGAGAGAAAGCTGAAGGTGAATTTAATAATAGTATCCAAAAATGCTGAGCTACCAGGGAAGACCCTATTAAACATAAGAGAACAAATTATTTTACAGCATGAGGGAGTTAGGCTTGACAGAAAGAAGAACTTCCCTGTGGTGAGCAATGTGAACAATGCATTGGCTCCCACAAAAGAGTTGGAAATCTGCTCCACAGAGTTTGAAAAATGGATCTGTTTCCCCTTATTATAGACTTTAATCCTTTCTGAAGGCAGAGAAATGGGCCACATAACTTTTCAATTTTTCTTCCTGATCTAAGATTCGTGGATTAACTTGCACAGGAAGAAAATAATGAATCCTTCCCTGGTTAAGTGAACCAGGAACTTCAGGTTGTGATCAAGGTTAAATTTCAAGGAAATTCCTTTTTTGTGCACTGGTTTTAACTTCTTTTAGTATAAGAATTCTTTGAGATACTAATATAACCATCGACCATCACACAACCATAGGTGCACATACACCATTCTTTTACACACAATTCTCAGGGAGTCACTGGCTCCCCATGACATATACAAGGAGCCCTTTAAGAGTCTAGGGAGTCAAGTTTAAAAATCTCTTTCTAGAGTAAATTTATTGTTATCCCAGACGTTATCACTCCCATTTTTCTTTTCTTTTTTTTTTTTTTAAATTTTTACTTTATTTTACTTTACAATACCATATTGGTTTTGCCATACAATAGAAAAATTTGTTCTGGAGTCTTCTCAAAATCATATATTACCTTCACACCACAGGGAATGTATGGCTTGCCTACCTTTTTTCTTTCTCATCGTCTTCTTTTTCTGATTCTCTCTTCTAAATTTTTCTCTTCTTCTGACTGTTTCACACCCTTTCCCAACCTTTGTTCCTTCCTCTTGGTCAAGTTTTATTAGTGGCCCCAGGACGTAAGCTAACAACTTTAAAAGGTTGTCAATTAAACCCCAGAAGCGTGCCTGCATGCTCAGTCGTGTCCAACTCTGTGACCTCATGGACTGCAGCCCACCAGGCTCCTCTGTCCTTGGGATTCTCCAGGCAAGAATACTGGAGTGAGTTGCCATTTCCTCCTTCAGAGGATTCTTCTGACCCAGGGACTGAATCCACATCTCTCGAATCTCCTGTATTGGCAGCCAGATTCTTTACCACTGTGCCACCTGGATTAAAATTAACATACAAGTTAAACAAAGATTCCTTAACTGCACTTGCATTAGTTGCTCAAGGGCCAAACATCAGTTACACTTTATAGTTACTTATGAAGGGAGAGTTAATGGTAACTACAGACTGTAGAATGTGGAAATGATTGTTGTGCTCCTGAGTTTTCATTTAGAAAAATCTGTAAAGTCCCCTTTTACAGTTAGGGACAGAGGCACTTAGGGAAAGCAAATTTCTCAAACCTCTCAGCATGATGGTAATCAATTTCCCCTGAAAAGGGTTTCAATGAAAACTAACTTATGGTGACCAAAAGGAGTGGGGAGGATAAATTAGGAGTTTGGGATTAACATATACACATTACTATACACAAAGTAGACAAACAACAAGGACCTACTGTATAGCACAAGAAACTAGATATCCTGTAATAAACCTAAAGTGGAAGAAAATCTGAAAAAGAATATATCACTTTGCTATACACTTGAAATTAACACAACATTGTAAATCAACTATCAGTTCAGTTCAGTCGCTCAGTCATGTCCGACTCTGCAACCCCATGAATTGCAGCACGCCAGACCTCCCTGTCCATCACCAACTCCCGGAGTTCACTCAACCTCCCGTCTATCGAGTCAGTGATGCCATCCAGTCATCTCATCCTCTGCTATCCCCTTCTCCTCCTGCCCCCAATCCCTCCCAGCATCAGAGTCTTTTCAAATGAGTCACCTCTTCACATGAGGTGGCCAAAGTCCTGGAGTTTCAGCTTCAGCATCAGTCCTTCCAATGAACACCCAGGACCGATCTCCTTTAGAATGGACTGGTTGGATCTCCTTGCAGTCCAAGGGACTCTCAAGAGTCTTCTCCAACACCACAGTTTAAAAGCATCAATTCTTCGGCGATCAGCCTTCTTCACAGTCCAACTCTCACATTCATACATGACCACAGGAAAAACCATAGCCTTGACTAGATGAACCTTTGTTGGCACAGTAATGTCTCTGCTTTTGAAAATGCTATCTAGGTTGATCATAACTTTCCTTCCAAAGAGTAAGTACCTTTTAATTTCATGGCTGCAGTCACCATCTGCAGTGATTTTGGAGCCCCAAAAAATAAAGTCTGGCACTGTTTCCACTGTTTCCCCATCGATTTCCCATGAAGTGATGGGACCAGATGCCATGATCTTCATTTTCTGAATGTTGAACTTTAAGCCAACTTTTTCACTCTCCTCTTTCATCAAGAGGCTTTTTCGTTCCTCTTCACTTTCTGCCATAAGGGTGGTGTCATCTGCATATCTGAGGTTATTGATATTTCTCCTGGCAATCTTGATTCCAGCTTGTGCTTCTTCCAGCCCAGCGTTTCTCATGATGTACTCTGCATATAAGTTAAATAAGCAGAGTGACAATATAGAGCCTTGACATACTCCTTTTCCTATTTGGAACCAGTCTGTTGTTCCATGTCCAGTTCTAACTGTTGCTTCCTGACCTGCATACAGATTTCTCAAGAGGCAGGTTAGGTGGTCTGGTATTCCCATCTCTTTCAGAATTGTCCACAGTTTATTGTGATCCACACAGTCAAAGGCTTTGGCAACCCAATCTGTTGTTCCTTGTCCCTTTCTAACTGTTGCTTCCTGACCTGCATATAGGTATACTTCAGTTTAAAAAACAGGATCCTAGGAGAAGTCAAGGGGAGATTAGAGTTGACCCTCACTATTCTCAGCAATTTTTTCAACCTTTCCCAAGAATGAAATAATGTGAGGGATAAATGTGTCTTCTCATCTTACTTTGTAAAATTTCCACTCGTATGCAGCCCTTTCTCCTCTGCTGATTTCTCTTTGAGGATCTGTTGTAGAAGCCATTCCCTGGGAATAACAGACTATGCACTTATTTAACTCTTAATCAGAAGATTTTTCATGGAACTCATCTTTCCTAATTTTGAAACATTCTAGTGTCGCCAGGCCAAAATGTTCTCAGTCCTGGGATTCAGTTTAAAGAAAATCTTGCCATAAAATAAACTCTCCAGAAGTCTGAGTATTCATGTATGAGATATAAAAGAAAAAATAAGACCAGAAGACATGTTTGGAAGATTTTCTCCTACTTTCAACCAAAAATCATCACCAAAAAAGTCAAAGATTTAAATTTGAAGTTCCCACCGAGCTTCTGTTTTAAACCATAAGAAACAAACAGAAAAAATGAACTATGCTTTTCTTCTAAGCAAAGAGTTTGATTTACACAGGAACCTTTCTCTGAATGTGTACTCAGCCAATTTAATCTTAAGGTGGCAAAGTCAACAGAACAGCATTTCTTATTGGCAGAATTCTACTTACTGAAATACTGTACTATTTTAAAAATATTTTATGATCCTTTACAATTGAACTATACTTGGCATATAACATTATATTGGGTGGGCTTCCCAGGTGGCTCAGTGGTAAAGAATCCACCTGCCAGTGCAGGAGGATTTGGTCCCTGAGCCGGGATCAGGTTTGATCCCCGGGTCAGGAAGATCCCCTGGAAGAGGAAATGACAACCCACTCCAAAATTCTTGCCTAAAATAATCCCACAGACAGAGGAGCCTGGCAGGCTACAGTTCAGACATGTGTGAGTGTCTGAGCAGGTGCACGCACATGTGCACACACACACACACACACAGACACACACATTCTATTGGATTGGAGAAAAAGTTCATTCAGATTTTTCATGACATCTTACAGAAAAACCTGAGCAAACTTTATGGCCAACCTAATACTAGTTTCAGATATGTAGTAAAATGATTCAGTATTCATGTATATTGTGAAATGATCGCCATAAGTCTAACATGCATCACCGTATGGCCACACTGCATTTCTATTTAAGGGAACATCAGGTCAACTGGGGCTTGAGCTATCCCACTTGTTAAGTATTTTCTCTGTGTCCTCTGGTTATGGAAAACATGAATTCCATCGCTAACTATATTCCGCTTCTAGCTCAGGCTCCCACTGAGGAGTCTGGTGTTACTGTGTGGTTCTCTTACTCCTGTGCAGAATCTTGAGGCACACATCTCTGTGAACTAACTCTCCTGAGTTTTTTTTTTTTTTTCTTCTTCCTATCAACTTTGCTCTGATTTCTTTATCCTCAGAAAAATTTTATTATGCGTTATTTAAGTGCATAAACTACTTTACATCTGTTTTCTACTAAGGTAGGGCATTAAGGATAGCAATTTTCTAATGGTATAATCTTGAAACTTAAAATTCAGGAGGAAATCAACACCTTTGAAAAGTGGGGGAGTTGACAAGTCCTGTTTCAGAAAGTTTATGTGCTCTGATTCAAAGTTTATCTGCTCAGTTGCACCAACCTAGAGTTTCTGCCTGCTTCTCCACAATTAAGACCACAGCAAAGACAAGCTCTAAAATAAAAAATATTTTGCCAAGTCCAGATTTATGTCACACCTACAGGTATGTTTGGCAGAATATCACCTATAAGTCAGTTATCCAGAGTCGGCAACAAAATCCCATGTTTTCTCATTTCTCAGGATTTTCAGCTGAATGGTCTAAAAAATATGGAAGCAGTTTGACATACACTAAATCTTAAATATTGCTCTACAGAAATGAGTGAAGTAAGTCAGAAAGAAAAACACCAATGCAGTATACTAATGCATATATATGGAATTTAGAAAGATGGTAACAATGACCCTATATGTGAGAGAGCAAAAGAGACACAGATGTAAAGAACAGTCTTTTGGACTCTGGGAGAAGGCGAGGGTGGGATGAATTGAGAGAATGGCATTGGAACATGTATATCATCATATGTGAAACAGATCGCCGGTCCAGGTTCGATGCATGAGACAGGGTGCTCAGGGCTGGTGCACTGGGATGACCCTGCGGGATGGGGTGGGGAGGGGGTTACAGGATGGGGAACACATGTACACCCATGGCTGATTCATGTCAGTGTATAGCAAAAACCACTACAATATTGTAAAGTAATTAGCCTTCAGTTGAAATAAATAATTTTTTTTTAATACAGAGTTCTTTTTGGTAGCACTTTAGTATTCTTATTGCCATTTGTGATCGAGCTCTCCAGGTTCTTAGAACCACTGCTCTTTTTCTGGGAAGTCTGGACAATCCCTAGGAGAAAACACAGTGGGATGGTTGAGAGAGGCCCGCTACACAGCTGTGGGTTGAAAACTGCAGTACAGGGCACCCCACAGTTTAGGAACGAGGAGCCTTATTTGTTGTGAAGGAAAAATTGGGAAGAAGGGATTTTTACTGAACAAGATATCCAGCTCTTCCAAGCATGGCACTTTTTTCTGATGTCTACATTTGGCTGTTTATTTGTGTCTTTCTTGAACTTAAATGGTTTTCAACTTTGCATTTCTCCTCTGTAACCTTCAAATTAAGGAAGTGACTCTGGATATAGTCACTTGACGTTTCTTTGGTGGGTTTCATGGTTTTGAGAAAGTGACAGAGGAAAGGGAGGTTGGGAGGTGAGGGTTGACACAAGCAGAGAAACTGAGCCCCTGCAGTCTTGTACTTTTTCAGAATCCAGCAGTTTAGGGATTCCTTAGATTATAGTTAGAGCAGTTTTAAGTTTGCAGACGGTTGTTGTTTAGTCACCCAGTCGTGTCTGACTCTTTTGAGACCCCACGGACTGTAGCCCATCAGGCTCCTCTGTCTAGGGGATAATCCTGGCAAGAATATTGGAGTGGGTTTCCATTCCCTTCTGCAGGAAATCTTCCTGACCCAGGGGTTGAACCCTTGTCTCCTGCATTGGCAGGTGGACTATTTACCCATGAACCACCAGGGAAGCCCCAGATTTGTTATTATTCCCTTTGTAGTTAATAAGTATATATAGATAATGCATGTGTGCAGCTCAGTTGTGTCCAACCCTTTGTGACCCCATGGAATGTAGCCCATCAGGCTCCTCTGTCCATGGAATTTCCCAGGCAAGAATACGGAGTATGTTGCCATTCCCTTCTCCAGGGGACATTCCCAACCCAGGAATCGAACCCAAGTCTTTTGTGTTTTCTGCAGTGTCCAGCAAATTCTTTACCACTGCGCCGCCTGGGAAGCCCAAGTATATACGAGGGAGATACTTTGAGACTGCAAATACCCTGCTGCATGTCTTAGTTTTCCCTGCTAAAATTAGCATCCGGCAATGATTCTTGCCTACAACAGTTATTTCTGTAGTATCTGTCAGTTACTGTTAGCTATTCCCATTTCACTGATCCTTTCATATTTATTATTAAAATTTTACTGTGAAGAAGAGTGGTCCCTTCTCCCCCATTTATTTATTTATTAAAGTATTTACTTACATCAATATGGATTAATAGACATTTGATTTATTCCATAGACTATAATCCATTACTATTATTACTATTTATTTTTCAGTAAATAATCGAGCTCCCTCAGGAAGGTGCCTCTGTGCTTTTAACATAGCCTCTACTTTAAAAAAAATGTACTTCCTTACTTTTTGGTGCTCATAACATCTGTACCTTAGCTTTGAAATCAGTTTTCCCCCAAATCCCTGATTTCTTTTATTTGGGTGATGTTTAGAAACCAAGATCTAGATGTCATTACTTCTAGACCTGCCTATATATCTTTAGCTATATAGCTATATAAACAATTAAAAACTATTTTTTTTATTCTTATCCAGCACCATAGACAGCTTCCTCATTCTTATTTTAACTCCTGTCTCTGTGAGAAATCAAGATTTACATTAACCATACATAAACTTTGTTTCAGGTGTACTAACCTACGTCTGTGAAAACCAAATTTCATAGAGGATGGTATTTGTGTCCTTTTTTATTTTAACTATATATACATAATAAACTATTGTTTTCCAGAGTTCCTTAGGCTAGTAATTTTCTTTACCGACTCCTTCACTGTGGTTATATTATTCATTGGTAATGCAGTTATCCCTCTTTGAACTCTGTTCTGGGCTCCTCTGATGTCCTGGTTGACTTTGTTTTTAGTTGTATGAAACCTCGAGGTTCTAAAAATTAGAAATACACAAAAAGGTTATACTTTCCCCATTCTTTCCACTTAGACACTGTGGATAACCACCCCCATTCATGTTTCTGGTTTGTTCTTCCAATGTTTCGTTATGTATACTTTCTTATTTCCCTCCATTTCTTAAGGAAGATAACACGCTGTAGATTATCTTTTGTACTTTGCTTCTGGTACTTAGCAATATATCCTAGAAGACATTCTGTATCCGTTCACAGTGATTGTCCTTATTCTTCATGTGGTTGCTTACTACTTCACTGTATGGAGACGCTGTAGTTTATTCAGACCCACTTTTAATATATATATGGGTAAGTGTGTTATAGCTTTGTTATGTTTTGCCAAATTCCTCATCCAGAAGATCTGTTCCGGTTTGCATTCTTAGCCATGTTAGAGAATGCCTGTTTCTTCATAAAGTAAAGTAAAGTAAAGTAAAGTCACTCAGTCGTGTCCGACTCTTTGTGACCCCGTGGACTGCAGCCCACCAGGCTCCTCAGTCCATAGGATTCTCCAAGCAAGAATACTGGAGTGGGTTGCCATTTCCTTCTCCAGGGGATCTTCCCGACCCAGGGATCGAACCTGGGTCTCCCACATTGGAGGCAGACGCTTTAACTTCTAAGCCACCAGAGGCTCTGTTTCTTCATAGCCTAACCAATAGCGTGTGTTGTCATACTTTTAGATTTTCTCCAATCTGATAGGTGAGAAATGGTAACTCAGATTTGCTTTAATTTGTATTTCTTTAAGTATGAGTGAATTTAAGCATCTTTATATGTGTTTAAGGGCCACATATTTAAGGGATATTTCTATATATTTCTGTGAATTTTCTATTCATATCTTTTTTTGCCATTTTTCCTTTGGATTTTGGTCCTTTGTCCCTCAGTTTTTAAGAGTTCTTGTATATTTTAGCTTTTCGTTTGGGATATATATTGCAAATGTGTTCTCCTAGTTTGTTAGTTGCCTTTTAAGTTATGGTGTTTGCCATCCAATTTTTTTATTTCAATTTTTATTAATAGAAACTATTTTGTTGCTTAAAAAAGCGTTGGCCATCATCTAGGCCTTCAGCAAGTCACCATCATTTTGCTGGTGGCAAGTCTTGCCTCAGCGTTGATGGCTGCTGACTAATCATTGGGGTGGTGGTTGCTGAAGGTTGGGGCAGTGTTTTAAATAAGAAAGCAATTAAGCTTGATGTGTCAGTAGACTCTTCCTCTCACTTGAACACTTAGAGGTCCTTTCAGGGTTATTAATTGGCCTAATTTCAATATTGTTGTGTCTCAGAGAACAGAGAAACCTGAGGAGAGTGAGAGATGGGAATCTCTGATCAGTGGAGCCCTGAGAATACGGAACACACAGAGAAAGTGTTGATTGGGTTCATCAGCTCATATGACGTGGTTCATGGCGCCTGGAAGCAATCACAATAATATCGTTGAAGGCTGCCGATCTCAGATCACCATAACAGATAATGAAAAATTTGAAATATGGTAAGATAAGCATATTGAAAAGCAGGGACATTACTTTGCCAATAGAGGTCCATCTAGTCAAGGCTATGGTTTTTCCAGCAGTCACGTGTGGATGTGAGTTGGACTGTGAAGAAAGCTGAGCGCCGAAGAATTGATGCTTTTGAACTGTGGTGTTGGAGAAGACTCTTGAGAGTCCCTTGGACTGCAAGGAGATTCAACCAGTCCATTCTAAAGGAGATCAGCCCTGGGTGTTCTTTGGAAGGAATGATGCTGAAGCTGAAACTCCAGTACTTTGGCCACCTCATGCGAAGAGTTGACTCATTGGAAAAGACTGATGCTGGGAGGGATTGGGGGCAGGAGGAGAAGGGGACGACAGAGGATGAGATGGCTGGATGGCATCACGGACTCGATGGACGTGAGTCTGAGTGAACTCCGGGAGTTGGTGATGGACAGGGAGGCCTGGCCTGCTGCGATTCATTGGGTCGCAAAGAGTTGGACACGACTGAGCGACTGAACTGACTGAACTGAAGATACCAAAATGTGGCAGAGAGACATGAAGTGAGCAGATGCTGGTGGAAGGATGGCACTGAGAGACCAGCTCCATGTGGAGTTGTCACAGACCCTTCAGTTTGTGAAACAAAAAACAAACAAACAAAAAAAACTATCTGTGAAGTGCCGTAAGATATGCCTGTATTTTGTTTTATCGCCTCTAAATTTTGAATCACAGTTTGAAAGCCTTTTTCAGCATTGAGGTTAAAGAATTCACCCATTTCCCCCCTAATGCTTCTATGGTTTCATGTATTATATTAAGATTCGTGATCTATTTGGAGTTTATTCTGTGTCCCTAGCGAGGAAATGGCAACCCACTCCGTGTTCTTGCCTGGAGAATCCCAGGGACGGGGGAGCCTGGTGGGCTGCCATCTATGGGGTCGCACAGAGTCAGACTGAAGCGACTTAGCAGCAGCAGCAGCGGTAAGGTATGGATCTAATTTTATCTTTTGCTAAAGGGCTACCATTTTCCTAAAATGTTGATCTTTACACCAGTGATTCCAGATCCACTCTGGTACTAAATTTCCTGATGCCTTTGGGTCTGTTTTAATTCTTTTCCTTTGGTCTCTTTTTCTAATCATGCGCCACAATGTTTCAATCATGGAAACTTTACAATATAGTATCTTTTAGGTAGGGCTAGATCCCCCTCACCGTTTTTCAGTGTTTTCCTGGTTATCTTTGCCTGTTTGTTTTCCATATGAACTTTAGCCTCAACCTGTCTAACTCCATAAAAAAGCTGGTTGGTATTTTATTGAGATTGTAAATGTATCAGTTAACGTTGAAGAGAGCTGACGTCTTTATAATGTTGAGTCATTCTATTCAAGAACAAGGGAAACTGCATTTGTTCAAGTTGACTTTTGTGTGTCTCAGGAGAGTGCCATTAATGTTTTAATCCAAAGAAGAGATGGATAATGAAAGGTTTGGGGCCCAAGGAGTCTCAGGGCACCATCATCAAACATGGCAGGATGGTGGCTGCCTCACTGTTATTATCTGTTTGGCTTATTTTTACTGAGCACTTACCTACCAGATGGTAGACTCTGCGCTGGGTCCTGTGGATACAAAAGCGAAACACCTGGTCCCTGCCCAGGAAGCACTCACAGTCTAGTGAAGGAGACAGATTATTAAACTGACAGGAGCAATTACTCTTTCCTTCCCAAGGATAGCCCAGTCTTTTCACTGAGGAGGAGATCTCGAGTCAGTGTCTGTGAGCCATCAAAGAGGATGTTGACATCAGTTGTATGAAACCTAGCTAGAAATTTGTTTCTTGGGGTTATGTATGATTTCAATCACTTTTGTCTGGAACTGTGTCTTAGATGACAACTTAAAAGTCTATTTCTAAAGTGTTGGAGCCCTTTGTTTTCATGCCTGGGTATCAAGTGAGGTATCAAGTGAAATGTTGTAATGAGTTGACTCCAAAAGCAGTTAGGGCACAGCAATCTTCTCAAATCATTTTACTTTCCCTTAGCCATTAATAATCTGCCTAAAAAGGAAACAAATCCTCAAAGACTTTTATTGTTCTTCCCCAATTTTCTACCAATTCTTGCAACTTAACGTGTACCTAACACTTCTTTGGTGGGTAATGACAGTGTTGGACCTCATGTTTACATGTTTTAAACAAAAAATAGTTGCTGCCTAAATGGAGTTAATGACTCCTTAAAGCTTAACTCAATCTTATTTTGAGAGTTAAGCAGTATCTTAAGTGTGATCCTGTGGAAGTTCATTAACCCTTTCGGGATTATTGATGTGCCTAGTTGTTCAGTCTCTCAGTTGTATCCAACTCTTTGCGCCCCATGGACTGCAGCATGCCAGGCTTCCCTGTCCTTCACCATTTCCCAGAGCTTGCTCAAACTCATATCCATTGAGTCAGTGATGCCATCCAACCAAGTGTCCTCTGTCATCCCCTTCTCCTCCTGCCTTCAATCTTTTGCAGCATCCGAGTCTTTTCTAATGAGTCTACTCTTCCCATCAGGTGGCCAAAGTATTGGAGCTTCAGCACCAGCATCTATCCTTCCAATGAATATTCCTGATTGATTTCCTTTAGGATTGACTGGTTTAATCTCCTTGTAGTCCAAGGGCCTCTCAAGAGTCTTCTCCAACACCAAAAAGAGACAATTGACCTTCTGAACTGCCCTCTGGCCAAATATCAAATTCCCCATCTCACATTCTCTCATTAGGACAGAAGTTTAAGTTTCACAGTGGAGCTCTGATAACGATAGGACTCTGATGTGGATATATGCTGCTCAGTGCAAAATTCAAGGTGGTGATGCTGCTACCAGGACAAGGTTCAGGGTGGGAGAAGGGAAGGAATCCTAATCCTTTCCATTCCTTCTCATCTCAGCTTGAAAGTAAAAGGAACACTTTCAATGCAGCTTTTCAAAAAGCGAAGACTGTTTCTTTAGGGAGCCTTAGAGTCCAGAAGGGAAAGTGATGAAACATAGTCTTAGGAGCCTTTCAGAATGAGAATCAGGCAGCTGTTATTCAAACAAGCTGAAAATAACCTTACATGGAACTTGCTCAGGAGTAACTCCTAGAGTTTAACCAGTGGGGTTTTTTTCCCCCTGTTGTTAATTTCCTCCCTCCTCTTTTCTGCACAGAACTGTAGTCATTCAGTTGCATCCATTCATTCCCCTAAAGACAGCTCAGTTTTTTTCACTGAGAAGGGGAACTAGAGTCAGCATCTCTATCCTCCACACTCACCCTCTCTCCAACCCCTTTCTCCAGCCTCACTCATACTTTTCCTCTTTCATTTTCATTCTAAAGTGGTGCTCCAGGAGGATTATATAGTCTCCAAGGCTTTGTGATTCATCACCATCCTCAATAATCTACAAAGCTACTTTTTTTTTTTCTGATTCTTACACCCTTTTACCCAAGAAAATGTTATGTCCAAAAATCACCTAAAATTGCTGGTCAGGTCAGTTAATATCACCAGGTTTCTTTCAATCATTCTTTCATCAAACAAGAGTACTTATCTCAAAATAATAGCTAACATTTATAGAGTGACACAAGTTATAATCAGAAAATGTCAGAAACACAGGAACGTGATGCCAGAACGCCCAGGGGTCATTAAAGATTGACAAGCTAAGAAGCCTGAAATATGGAATGGAGTATGAATTTTCCCACTTAGTTTCATTATAGTTATATAAGAGAGAAACACATTTGCTCTTTTCCTCTTTCCTGTAGCCTTTTTTCATCTGAGTGTTTGACACAGGGCCAGTAGGAGATGCTACAGTAACTTCCCAAGAGTAACTGCTTCCCTTCCACTTCTGTCAGTGTAGATATAACACCCCGCACTGTATGTGGAGTTTCTAACAATAGGAGCTTCTCACCACTGTTTTTATTGTTCTTGGCTGACCTAGTGGTCATGTCTAAGTGTAACCCCAGGAAACCACATCCATCCATGCACTTCATAGATGAATTTCTGCTTCTTAACAGCCTCTCCATACCTGGTTGGTTTCATCTCATTAAGGCGACTTAGCAGCAGCAGCAGCAGCAGAATAAGTTACGAAAAGGAGCATTTCCAGATTTACTTGCTATGTCGCTGCTCCTTTCCCTTCTGTAGTTTCAGTTTTATATTTTACAGCATGTAGAGGAAAGAAACGAATTATTTATAAACTAAGTCAATGAAATGTTTATGTTTTAGCTTGTGTCCTCCCCCTTAACCCCACTTCCCTGGAGATTCAGAATTTGTGTTTTATTATGTTTGGACTGAAAATAGAACTATGCAGTTGTTGTAACTGTGTGGGACTTCCTGGCCTGTGGTCTTCCTTGGATTTGACGGTTACTGCACCTTGGGTCTTAGAGCAAGCACACTCTGACTTAGTTTTTGTAGTTCAGGACCAGCCATGCTTCAAACTGACAGCCCTGCCCACAGACCCACACCAGTTCCTGCCCTGGGGTAGGTGGAGGGCAGAGAGCATCTGAAACGGACACCTTGTCACGAGGAAAAACCGACTTCAAAATTTTTTCCCGACCCACTTTCTCTCCTACTGGGTCTCCAGTTATATTTTACTGTTTGATATCATCTCACAGTTACAGATGTTCTGTTGATTTCAAAACATTCTTTTCTTTTTATTTCAGCTTCAGTCATTTTTATTGACTTGTTGAAAGTACACTCATCCCTTTCTCTGCAGTATCCAATCTGCTATTTGCCCATCTAATAAATGTCAACTTCTGATATCACAGTTTGAAGTTTTAAAATTTCTATTCGGTTATTTCATGTTGTTCCTATTTTTCATAGAAAAATCTATTTCTTTACTCATAATATGCATTTTCTTATAAATTCCTTGATAATGTATAATAATTGTTTTAAAGTTCCTGTCTACTAATTTCAGCAGCTATCTCTGGGTCTGTTTCTATGTCATCTAAATTTCCTCTTGATTATCACATTCCTGCTTCCCCACATTTTTCATTTATAGTTGTATCTATATTTTTATTTTTATCATATATTGAGAAAAAGAGAGGGAGGGAAGCAGGGGACAGAGAGAGACACAGGGAGAGTTCCAGACATTGTGAGTAAAGGACATTGGAGGCTTTATGCTCTTGTTGGTATTTGAACTGGGACGGGTTACTTCATTTCCAGACACATTAGATTCACCTTGACCTTGCAGTCCAGTCACAGGGAAAAAGCCCAGGACCCATGTGGTTGCCCTTTGATCACCAGCCCCTCGCCCACTGTTTCTTTCTCTATTGGGCGGAAGGCTGGGTGAATAGGTTCCTGGAACTGAGACCCTCAATTAAGTCCCCCAGTCAGGCATCCAAAGAAGGGCTGACTCTTCCCCTTATCCCTGGGTGAGGTCTTTCCATCTCTGGCAGCTCACCTGAACCCTGAATTCAAGTAAAGAAGCTGCTGCCATTCTCCGTTGACCGACGATGGGTTCATCTCTTTCTGGAAGGTCGTTTATCCAGTCGTCTTGCTGCTAGTGTTCTCCACTAGCCTCATAGAAAAGTATGGTTTTTATTTTGTCTGGGTCTTTTCTTGCAGTGTCTGTGAGAGCAGAAGTATTTTACATCTTCCTGTATCCTCACTGAAAAAAGCAGAAGTCTGAACTGCTTCTTTGGTTCAATAATTCTATGCCCTGGCAAAAGCCACAGGACATTGAGGAATGTTCATAAAGTCCCCAGAGAATCTCTGTGGCATCGATAGCTTTTTGTTACAAGGTAGAAAAAAAGATGAATAATGAAATTTCCTGAGAAGATATGATTTGTAATTGTATTTTCCAAATGAGATGACAAACAGAGGATCGTTAAGGACTGCCTCATCACAGGATCAGACACTATGAAGAAACCACAAGGCCACAGTGACAGTATTTCAGAGCTGGTAGAACACCTTGGTGTTGTTCAGTCACCCAGTCATGTCCAACTCTTTGCGACCCATGGACTGCAGCGTGCCAGGCCTCCCTGTCCCTCACCATCTCCCAAAGTTTGCCCAAGTTCATGTCCATTGCATCAGTGATGTCATCCTCTGATGCCCTCTTCTCCTTCTGCTCTCATTCTTTAGAACATCTTCAGTTCAGTTCAGTCAGTTCAGTCTCTCAGTTGTGTCTGACTCTTTGCAACCCCATGAATCGCAGCACGCCAGGCCTCCCTGTTCATCACCAACTCCCGGAGTTCACTCAGACTCACGTCCATCGAGTCCGTGATGCCATCCAGCCATCTCATCCTCGATCGTCCCCTTCTCCTCCTTCCCCCAATCCCTCCCAGCATCAGAGTCTTTTCCAATGAGTCAACTCTTCACATGAGGTGGCCAAAGTACTGGAGTTTCAGCTTTAGCATCATTCCTTCCAAAGAAATCCCAGGGTTGATCTCCTTCAGAATGGACTGGTTGGATCCTGTCTCTTATACACATCTAGATGTGTATAAGAGACAGATTTCTAAAACCAGCTTGAACATCAGGAAGTTCACAGTTCACATATCTTAGGTGGTCTAAAGTCCAAATTCCTTATTTTATGGGCACTGATACTCATTTGGGTTCATTTGATAGACTGAATTTCTTTTTCCTTTTCTAGTGCCTGGGGAAATCCTATGAGTAAACATCAGCATGTTTTCATCAGACGTGTAATGAAGGCTGGTCTTTCCTTTTTTATTCCTTATAATCAAAAATACCAGAAAGTGTTTATCTTTTCCTAAGTTCTGAATTTGAAATCTTAAAAAAAAAAAAAAAAAAAAAGCTTCAAACTTAGACCTCACAGCATAGGGGAAAATCACACCATCTCTGCATAAAGGAAAACAGGTGATGGTGAGTGGTGTGGTCATCTTTTGACAGAAAATAACACCTCAACTTAGTGTATCTGAGGCAGAGCAGATCTGGAGGGTCATGGGCATTTTAGAATGCATAGGAATACTTCTAGATCAGTAGGATATCATAGAAAAATATGCCAATGAAGAGTACACCTCCAACTCTTCAGTACTGACTCATAGGCTCAGGGACTAAATATCCATGCTTTGGACATGTAAAAACTAAAAGTAGAACTCGTGGCGGTTGAGCTGTTCTTTTCACAGTCTAAAATTGATATCCCTAATGATTTGTGTTGAGATGTGCTCCACTGCTTGTTTGGTTTTCTGTTTAAGCTGGGGCTTGTGACCTTACTTTCCCATGCAGTGTTTCTTAAAAGTTCTAGGAAAAGGTGCTTGAGAGTCACCTTCATGCTTTAACAAGAGATCAATAGTTATTTCCTATGGGAACTTTAGAGTTCCAAAGAGCTTAAAAAATTGAACCAGAAATAGCCAAGGAAGGAAAGAAAAACAGTGACCCGGTGATAAATACCCTGTTAAGTAAGCTTACAATCCAAGAGAAAACAGGAAATTGGGGAGGCCTATACATCTTTAGGAAGGAAAAGAGGGAAGTTTGTGGTTGATACAAGAGCATGGTCTGTGACTGGTTCCATCATCTGGGTTACAGAGAAGCATTTGTTCTTTCAGAGAATAATTGATTTGTTTAATATGGTCAATGTCTTCTCTGGAATTCATGGCAATGCTATAAACTAAACATAAGTGAACATCTTTTCTCAGTCTTTCACAGGAAAAGGTGACTTTTATTATTGGAAGATTTTTTTTTCCCACAAATAGAGATTAAACTCTGTTGTCTTTATGGTAGCTCCCAATAGATATGCTTTGGTAAGAAGATTCAGAAATAACTGTGATTGTTACCTCCAGTCATCTCCAAGATTCTTAAGGACACTTTATGGTTTGCAAACAAAAGGTATTAAATGTAAAAATTTTGTCAGTAAATTATATTCTTTGTGCAGTTTATGTTTTGGTTCCTTTTGTTTGTTTTATTCATTTATTACTTTTTAATGTAAAGAACGTATTATCTTAGCTCTTCTCTGGTACTGAGTGTTTTAGAGAACACTGACCATAATGCAGAAGTGGGAAAAAATAGAGAAGATTTATAAAAAATGGGAAGATTGCTGAAGTTTGTGCTTCGGCAGATTGAGGTACAGAGGACGAAGGGGAAATAGCCCCCAGTTCCTCTTTCCCCTGCCCACCAGTGCCCTCACTGACCAAACCCAGACAGAGACCATATTACACAGAGGTCTTTGAAATATAATCTACAAAGATGGCACCCAACCCTCACCTCCCTGAAACAGGGCAGAGTGAGGAACGGGCAGGAAATGACGGAAGGAAACTAGACCCAGGATCAGCTGAGCCCTAAGGGGTCCTGTCGTGGAGGAGCAGGATGGCACTTGTAGGAATATGCAATGTGGCTTAGCCGGCAGCAGCCAAGAGCTTTTGCTGTCCATCACTTCACATCCAATACTGAGGGGGATTTATTTTAAATGGGAAGATTGATTTGTAAGCAAGTGTTTTCCTTGTAGCTAGGTCAACAGGATTTAAAAAAAAAAAAGATAACTGAAGATTAGTAGCCATCATTGTTTTGTAATATTTAGACCCCCTTCAAATTGTAAACACCATCAGCAACATAAATTGAGAAGGTGTGCCTGAGTGCTAAGTGGCTTCAGTTGTGTCCAGCTCTTTGCGACCCCAGCGACTATAAGCTGCCAGGCTCCTCTGTCCATGGGATTCTCCAGGCAAGAATACTGGAGTGGGTGCCATGCCCTCCTCCAGGGGATCTTCCCGACCCAGGGACTGAACTCACATCTCTTGTGGCTCCTGCATTGCATGCAGATTCTTTACTACTGAGCCACTGAGGAAGCCCCAAATTGAGAATGCTGCCAGGTAAACTCCATAATTTATGGACTTAGACAAAAGCTTGGTTAATATTCCATGGCAATTCACAAAAAGTAAAATCTCCCTAATCATCCACTCACCCTAAATTACAGCGGTATCAGAGAAAACAAAAGCAAAGAATATATCAAAATATTATTTTAATTTACAATATTGTTTTCATCCAAACTAGGAACTAAGAAACCCTTCACTGCTGTAGCTTTTGTTGTTGTTGTATGTCTACTGCATTTTAAACATATTTATTTTTATCAAAGTATAGTTGCTACACAGTACTATTTGTTACAGCTGTACAATATAGTAATTCACAATTTTTAAAGATTATACCCCATTTATAATTATTATAAAATATTGGTTACATAATTCTCCATGTTGTACAATATATCCTTGTACAAGGATATATATATATATGTGTATACGTTGTACAATATTCTCCCTTTTGTATAATATATCCTTGTACAAGGATATATATGTGTGTATATGCATATGTGTGTGTATTTTATATATATATACACACATATATATGCCACATCTTTTTCATTCATTCATCTGCTGATGTCCATTAGATTGCTTCTGTATCTTGGCATTGTTAAGTAATGCTGCTATGAACACTGGCATGCATGTATCTTTTAGAATTAGTGTTTTCATTTTTTTTCAGATATATACCCAAGAGTGGAATAGCTTTGTCACATGGTAGTTCAATTTTTAGTTTTTCTGAGAAACTTCCATACTGTTTCCCACAGAAGCTGCACCAATTTACATTCCCATCAGTAATGTGCAAGGATTCCCTTTTCTCTGCATCCTTGCCAGCATTTATTATTTTCATTCTTTTGGATGACAGAGATTCTGACAGGTGTGAGGTGATAATCTTCTTATGGTGTTGATTTGCATTTCCCTGGTGATTAGCAGTACTGAGCATCTTTTCATGTGCCTGTTGGCCATCTGCATTCCTCTTTGGAAAAATGTCTATTCAGTTCTTCTGCCCATTTTTTAAATTGGGTTGTTTGTCTTTCTGATGTTCAGTTTTATGAACTGTTTATATATGTTAGATATTAATCCCTTATCAATCATACCATTTGCAAATATTTTCTCCCATTCAGAAGTTTGTCTTTTCATTTTACTAATGTTTCCTTTGCTGTGCAAAAGCTTTTAAGTTTAATTAGGTCTCATTTGTTTATCTTTGCTTTTATTTCCTTTGCTTTAGGAAATAGGTCCAAAAATAATATTGCTGCAAATTGTGTGTTCTGCCTGTATTTTTATCTAGGAGTTTTATAGTAGCTGGCCTCACATTTAGCTCTTTAATCTATTTTGAGTTTATTTTTGAACATGGTGTTAGTGGATTTTTAATTTTATTCTTTTACATGTAGCTGTTGTAGCTGTCTCATTTTCCTAGCACCATTTATTGAAGAGATTACCTTGCCTCCAATGTATATTCTTGCCTCCTTTGTTGTAGATTAACTGACCACAAGTCATGAGTTTGTTTCTGGGCTCTCCATCATGTTCCATTGATCTGTGTGTCTGTTCCATACTGTTTTGAGGGGGCTTCCCAGCTGGTGCAGTGGTAAAGAAGGTGCCCACCAATGCAGGAGACCCAGGAGATGTGAGTTTGATCCCTGGTTCGAGAAGACCCCCTAGAGTAGGAGATGGCAACCCATTGCAATATTCTTGCCTGGAAAATTCCATGGACAGAGGAACCTGGCAGGCTACAGTCCCTGGCTTAAAAAAAGAGCTGGACATGATGTACACAGGCAGGCACACACACGTTGTTTCGATGGCTGCGGCTTCGTAGTATAGCCTGACATCAAGCAGGGTGACTCCTCCAGCTTCGCTCCTCTTTCTCAAGATTGATTTGTCTGCTTGGGGTCTTTTGTGTATCCACAGAAAATTTAAAGTTATTTGTTCTAGTTCTGTGAAAAATGCTGTTGGTATTTTGATAGGGATTGCACTGAATCTGTACATTGCCTTGGTTGTATCACATTTTTGATAGCCAAATTGAAAAATGTGAGTGTGTGCGCCTGTGTATACTTTTTCAAGTCACATTAAATTGAAGGGCTATACCACAGGTGCACTTCCATGTAAAGGTCAGCCCATGATTTTCTACAGGTTCCAGAGTTACCAGGCTTCCAGGTTTGAAAATCTTATTCTGTCTCTAAAGAAATAGATATTGATCTTTTAACAAATAATAAAACAATCTGTGACAGGAAAACTCCTTGTTTTCAAGGCCATGTGCTAAACAATTGTTCCCCTAAGAGATGCCCGAACCTCCTAAAGTAATTCATCTTGGCAGGTGGATCATCTGCTGTTACTATCTCAGCACCCTTGGCAGAAAGCTGCTTTTTGGAAGTCTCCCTGTTGAACCCTACGAGTGGCAACTAAAGGATAATCTGGTTTTTCCTGTTAGAAGATTTGATTGAAAATATGTAATGTCTCCTGCATAAGATAAAAAGTGTAACCTCATACCTGCTATATTTTAGTTTAGCTTTTTATATTTTACTGTATTCATTGGAATTCTCCAGAGAAATACAACCAATAAAGTATGTGTGTGTGTCTGTGTCAAATATTCATTCATATATATATATATATATACACACACACACATATATATATATATGAGATTTTAAAGAATTGGCTTATGCAGTTATGGATGGTAGCAACTCAAAAATCTGCAGGGCGGGCTGGCAGGGCCTAGGGACCCCGAGGAGAGCTTATGCTGCCGTTCAAATCTACTGTCTGCTGCAGAATTCCTTCTTGTTCAGGAAACATCAGTCTTTTCTTCTACTCAAGCTTTCAGCTGATTGGAAGAACTTTACACATTTTGTAGGAAGATCTGCTTTATTCAAAGTCCAACCATTTAAATGTAAATCTTATCTAGAAACACCCTCACAAAAGCATCCAAAACAGCATTTGGCCAAATATTTTGGCATCATAACCCAGCCAACTTGACACATAGAATTAACCCATTACTTTTAATTTGTTATTTTATTTTAAGAACATGTGCCCCAACACCCTCTTCACTCAATGTTAACATTGTCTGCACAAGGGCCGGGACCCTCCACCACACACTCCTCACTGTATCCGCAGCACCCAGCTCTAGAGATGAATGAGTGACCCTGTGCTTCTAACAGCCAACCTCTTTTGTTTCTCCCACTCCAGGGGCATTTTAGGCAGCATTTTAGGCAGCCTTTAGCGCCTCTTTGTCTAACCCCCACCACGCACATATAACACCTCACTTAGAGGCCTTAGGAGCATATACTAAAAATAGATCACCCTAAATACATACTGCATAAATTAATTTCTAATCATGATATTTGCCAAATATTACCCTGTATTGTCACAGGAGGAGGGAAATGTGTTTGCTTCAAGGGTTCTCTGCTTCCCTGAGCAAGTGTAAGCTTTTTAATACTTTTTTCTTCTTGTCACTGTCTTTCACACACAGTCTCACATCCTCTCTCTTCTCTTTTTTTTTGCAGAACTTTTCTCTGTTAGTATTTTCCCCAAGTGTGCAAGGGAAATGGTGTGAATTCTAGGATTCCAACAGCTTTGTGTGAAGCACTCTTGTCTTCAGTGAGGACAGTCCCTAGTTCCTTTGACCTCTTACCTTTCCTTTTACTTCTCCCCCAGGAGCAACTCATTGCACTATTCACACTCATGGACTTCACACTCAGGCATATGGCAGTTGAGACGCTTGTGCAGCTTTGAAAATGAATGCCAGGGTCAGTGCCCAGAACCTAACTGAAAAGAGGCAGTAGACCCAGAGGTCACTTAATGTGCCTTGTCCCTACTGCTGCCTTCCTTTTGGCTGGTATTTAGGTCAGTATTTACAGATGGAATCTGAACACGCAGAACAGCTGATTTTGTTCTTGAACAAGAAATGGATGAAATTGTAGAGAAAAAATCATAACTGATGAAAAATTTTTCAACATTTTTTGAGTCTAATGATTTTGGAAAATATATTCATACTTCATTCTGTCTTGTCTTTTCTTCCTCATGGAAATAGTGTAATGTGTAGGAAATTCAAACAGAAATAAGCCTGTAAATGCATAGTTTTGAATGAAGGCTGTTTACCCGGTTTTCTTACTCTGCGCAATAGAATCCTGACTAGACAAATAATGTATGACCTGCTCGGTTCAGCTTTTTATCCAAAATACTGATACTTTACCTTTTTTTATAGTCAAGATCTCTTTGAAAGTCTAAAAAATACTATAGACCGCTTACCTTACCTAATTCACATGTAGATGTAAAACTTTGCGAAAATCTTTAGTCTTGATCCAGAGATCCTGGCAAATCTATCCCTGGGACTCTAGGTAAAAGCCTTTTATCTGTGGCAAGCAATTTTGCTCACTCTGGACTTTTTATAGGATTAATTGAAATTGAACCCCCTCATGTTACATAAAGTACCGTATATTTCATTAAATTGTTAACCTAACAATGAACCTCAAATGAAAGCCAGGGACATTTGCTGTAAATGTCTCATTGCTTCTCACAGAGACCGGGTGAGACCAAGGATGATCCGTGCCCGGGAGCAGCCTGGGTTCCATGTCTCTCCAGCTGTGCCCTCCTTCAGGGCATTTGTTAGATCCACACTGGGATATATACATTTTCATCTTTAGGAACTAAGCTTCCCTCTTTACTTATGCACATGTGCTCTTTTCTAAGTACAAACTCCCTCAACTGTACTGCTAAGGATTTCTTTCTCTCTCTTAAAAAAAAATGCCTGTTACCAAGTAAGGACTTTTCTCTCTGTTTGCAGGAAGCTGCACTTTGCGTATGACCTCTCTCTGGGTGGAGTTTATTCCATCACTCTTTGTTCTGTAGTCTTTGCTCTCCTTTGGAATTGGAAGAAGTTTTGAAACACCTTTGGGTTGAAAGAGTGTCTTTATAGGTGGGGTGTGAGCTAAAAGCAGATCCCTCACCGCCAATAGGGTAGAAATACGAAAGCCATGACATCTCCTGTCTCTCTGCCCTCTTACCTCCAGCGAAGCATCTGAGGGTGTGCTCCCATAACCGCATCACAATCCATAGGTTGCAGCAGTTAAGCAGAGTATATAAGCAGAAAATAAACTTACTCGATCTCACAGTTATCCAGTATTATCTCATACCTTTTAATCAAGCTACTTTTAAACGTTTGTTTCAGGCCGAAGCCTTAAAGTGGAAGTTTTATGTTGTGAAACATTTTGAACCCTAAAATCAAGCAAATAAAATTCTAGAAGGCAAAAATTATTTCTAAGTCCTATAAGTTTAAAGGCAATTCATATGTTCATTCATTCTTTAATCTATTCATTGATACATGATATGAGTAAATATGAGGTAAGCTTTCTGCCTTCTCAGAAGCTATTGGATGGTAAAAGTAAAGATTTTAGATGAGAAGTCAACCATTTGCTTTGGATGGAATCTACAAAACAGACCTCCTGGAACCAACTGTTAATTTCAGGCTTCTAGTGATTGAAAAATCATATCTCTGGAGCTGGCGGAAACTGACTCCAGCACATCATTTATCAAGAGCCCATCTATGGGTTTTCTATTCTGTTTCATTGGTCTATTTATCTACTTCTAACTTAATTTATGGGCTTCCCTGTTGGTTCTGCCTTGGCTACCCACTCCAACATCCTTGCCTGGAGGGTCCTGGACAGAGGAGCCTGGCAGGCTATAGTCCACGGGATCACAAAGAGTCCAACATGACTGAGTGACTAACACACACACACAACTTAACTGATGCGTATGAATAATAAGTATTCAATAGGCTGAGTCTTCCCATTATATTATTTTAGAGGGAGGGGTACTGGGTATTTGCGGGGGGTTGATTTTCCCTAAAGAAGAGCTGCTTAGAATCTATTTCAAGTTCCACCAAATGTCTGTTAGTTTGCAATCATCTGATGGAACTGGTCCTCTGGAGGGTAAAAAGTCTGGAAGGAAAGAAGTAATCACTTTCCCAAAGAATAGCTGAAATCACTGCATTGCTCTTCAGTGCCTCTGACCTCCAGTACTGGCAGTAGAGTTTGGTACGATGTTTCTTGACACTTTCAAAGAGACAAGGAGAAGGAAAAGTGCTTTTGAGATTTGTTTATTACATCTTAAAGGCTATAATTCCATGGTGATTTCTAAAGTTGTAACTAGAGGGTGGAGGGAAGGAATTAAGTTGTTTTGAATTGTGGACTCGTCTTGGTAAGTAGTGTGTGAATAAAAGTGGAGATGGTTTCAAGTTGAAGTAACAGGGCCATGACTTTTACAAAGGTCGTTTCTCAGGTTACCTACATTTCTTCTTCTCTCTGTATACCTAAAACCATCATGCTGCTTAAGAGTTAGAAACAGCTTCACCCTAACAAAATTGTAACAGTTTTCTTTGGATTTCCTATGTATAAATATACATAAAGATTTTCCTAAGTAAGCATGTGGAAGTAAATCTAAACTTTTCAGTGCATTCTGTTACCATAGCTTGATCATTTGGGGGGAAATGTCAATAAATTAAGAAAGTATAGTCCTTTGAACACTGAGTTGTGTGCTTTAAATGGTGAATATCATTGGTTCAGTGTCTCTGGAGAC
This sequence comes from Cephalophus harveyi, assembly GCA_006410635.1. NCBI lineage: Eukaryota > Metazoa > Chordata > Mammalia > Artiodactyla > Bovidae > Cephalophus > Cephalophus harveyi. The sequence goes on from SJYT01040210.1 coordinate 65,664, forward strand.
CCCTGACTAATAGAACCAGAAACCATCAAAGTTACCTCATGTTTTCTAAGGACATATATACAGCTAATGACTCATTTCCACTTTGTAAAGTGTCTATTGTGTTTTTGATGTCTAAGGTATAATCCTGATTGGGTACCCACTGGCAGGGATCAGATGTTACTGCTACAAAGACAACTAAGAAAAAAAAAATGTTAATTTTATACTTGTTGAAAAAGGAAAAGTTAATTTAAATTCTGCCCCCAAAGCTTAACACTTGGTAAAACTGGCACATCCCTAGAGAAATTGGCAGTATACATAGTCATATAAATTTGGAGAGCAGTTTAGCAACAAATATCAAGATATATCAAAGTGTTTCTATCTTTTGTCTCAGTCATCCCACACCTAGGTATTCTCATTAAAAGTTATCTAGAAAATTAGAAAAACATTATGTACATATACATATATTACATACACACCTAGGGACATTAATATATGATCTGTGGTTGTTGTTCAATCACTTAGTTATGTCCGACTCTTTGTGACCCCATGGACTGCAGCACACCAGGCTTCCCTGTCCTTCACCATCTCCCAGAACTTGCTCAAACTCATGTCCATTGTGCCAGTGATGCCATCCAACCGTCTCATCCTCTGTCACCCCTCTTCTGCTCTGGCCTTCAATCTTTCACAGCATTAGGGTCTTTTCCAGTGAGTCAGTTCTTTGCATCAAGTGGCCAAACTATTGGAGCTTCAGCTTCAGCATCAGTCCTTCCAATGAATATTCAGGACAGATTTCCTTTAGGATTGGCTGGTTGGATCTCCTTGCAGTCCAAGGGACTCTTAAGTGTCTTCTCCAGCACCACATATAGTTAGTTATAAAATGCATGGTTATATAGTTAGTTAGTTCTGAGATAAATTATGTCTCCCCAAAATTCATAGGTTGAAATCCTAACCTCCAGTACCTCAGAATTAACTCTATTTGGAGGTAGTCTTTAAAGAGGTGATTAAGTTAAAATTAAGACTTTTGGGTGGTCCCTAATCCGATATGAGTGAGGTCCCTATAAGAGGAAATTTGGACACAGACATGACACAGAGGCAACCATGTGAAGACAGAGATGGAAGATGCCCATCTGCATGCCAAAGAGAAACTGCAGGAGAAATCAACCCTGACAGCACCTTGACCTTAGACTTCTAGCCTCTACAACTGCAAGAAGGCTAATCGTTGTTGCTTAAGCTACCCACTCTGCGGTACTTTGTTATGCCAGCCCTAGAAAACAAATATATGTCTAATTCCATGTTCTTATACAAGACTAATTTGTTGTCATTGTTATTTAGTCACTAAGTCATGTCCAGCTCTTTGCAACCCCATGGACTGTAGCCCATCAGGCTCCTCTGATCATGGAATTTCCCAGGCAAGAATACTGGAGTGGGCTGCCATTTCCTTCTCCAGGGGATCTTCCTCACCCAGGGATTGAACCCACATTTCCTGCATTGCAGGTGGATTCTTTACCACTGAGCCATCAGGGAAGCCCATACAGGCTAATTACAACACTTAAAAAGACCTAAATAAGCAAGCATAGGAACATACTTAAATTGATGAACCAATATGTTGGACTCTATACTATAGTCATTGAAATGAAAATTATGATCATTTTATTGAAAAAGATTACAATAGGATATAAGCAAACAATGGAGTACTATTCAGCAGTCAAAAGAAATAAAAACTATATATATCAATGTGCAGAATTCTCTAAGACATAATGTTGAGTGACTTTTTCAAAAGCTGAATGTGATGTATAGCTCAATACCATTAATATAATGTTAAAACACACTTCCAGTAAACAGTGTATTTTATTCATGGATAGATATGCGCATCAATAAAGGCAGAGAATCGATACTGGAAGGAAACGCTTTAAATGTACAAGCCTGGGTGTCTATGGTGGAGCAAAGCACAAGGATCTGAAAGGAAGGGAACTAACCAAGAATCTAAACTTCATAAGGAGGGACCATGGATTAATTGATGAAGGTGATGTTCCCCAAGGCAGCTGAAGATGATTGATGATATCAATTCAACCCTGTGCATCTGAAATGCAGCTGGAAACAAACAGATGGTAGATGAAAGACCATAAGCGTCTCTTCTATAGCTTCACTTCTATTAATGTATTTACATGTATAAACAACAAATCAAGTAGCAGAAAAAATAGTTAAGTCATGGTGGTGAAATTGAGGGTGCATTTTTGTTTTTTAAACTCTGGTCTTTATTTTTGTTTTGATGTTTTTTTGTTTGGTATTTTGTCCTACAAGTCAGATTTCTGGGGGAGAATAAAAGGATGAAAGACTGCCTTCAGTCCAGGATCTTCATTGTGGTATTCTGTTCTTTCCAGAGGAAAAAACCTAGTCTGTTCCTGTCATCAGCAAAACAGAAAACAGTCATAATTATCCAGAAATACAAGCAAAAACTCTGCTGTTCCCTAAGTTATGTGGGCATTTGAAGCCGAGTTTGCCCCAGAGATCTGACTTCAGCTGAGTTTTGTGTTTCTCATTCTTATTCTCTTTGTGTTTTCTGATTCTCAGATGTGCTCTCCCTCTTAACAAACACCTAAAATAAGCTTTGTGACTGACTGCTAAGCTTTTCCTAGTACCCTGCTGTCAAATGCAGTAAAAAGAACAAAGGAAAACCTATGTGGTCTGACCGCTTTGAGACTTTCAACAGTCATCCCAGTCACTCGAGGGGGAAGAGACATCCTACCTACAGAGGCAAGTCACCCTGTCCCGAGTTGACTGGGCAACGCCTGGAGCTGCCACTCAAGCAAAATGACAGGCGGTGCTCTCTGTGGTGGGAGGAGGTCACTCCAGGTGGAGTGGAGTGGTTAATCCCTGTGTTCTGCTTTTGAGATCAGATCAGACTTCAAGCCTTTTCATCTTCATCAGCTGTGATTTTTTGTTGTTGTTGTTTTTCTCATCAAGGTGAAAAGCTTACATGCTAGGTAGCTGTTCTTAAGGCCCACCCCACATTCTGATCACTTGAGGCTGTTTTAATACACACGACTGAGAGACTTCACTTTCACTTTTCAGTTTCATGCATTGGAGAAGGAAATGGCAACCCACTCCAGTGGGTTGGAGAATCCCAGAGACAGGGGAGCCTGGTGGGCTGACGTCTATGGGGTCGCACAGAGTTGGACACGACTGAAGCGCCTTAGCAGCAGGTCTGCTTTGCCAACTCAGACTGAAAAGACTCAGAATCCCTGGGAAGGGGAAGAGGGGGTCTTGGGCATTGGTCAGTCAAATGTACAGCCAGGACCATGAACCACAGGATGAGAATCTTCATTAATCTGCTCTGGCCCTTCTGCAATAAATAGAGTCCATGGTTTAGGGCTCCTGTCAACCGTCTAACTATAACAGATGTCTGGAGACTCTTATCTGTATCTAATGAGACTAGCTTATCTGTCAGCTCTGACACTAAAAAAGAGGAGCATAGTGATGGGATTATTTCTGTTTTAGAATAAGACCTTATTCTTCTGTTGTTAATATGATTTAATACGGAAATGGGTGAATCTTTCTTGCACAAAACACTCTGACTTTGTATTTCTAATTAAAAGTGGAAGAAAAAAATGCCATTTTCTCCACATACATTTCTTATTTAGAAATAAAGCAGATCAGGATATTTTTTAAAATTGCTTTCTTTAGATCCCTTTGAGAGATGTAAGAAAGTCAGTAATAGAGGTATAAACAATATTCCTTTCAGATTTTAACTTAGAAAGGATGTTAAGTTTTGATATCAATTGTATCCTTCTTCCCCAGTTGCATCAAGTAATTCATTTAGAGAGTAGGGAAAAGAATTTAAGAACGGAGACTGATTACCCCTCTTTCCTGAGTACAAACATGCAGTATCTCCTATTTAAATACACACACACACACACACACACACAAAACCTCTCATGGTTCCCATATCCTTTCCCAGCTGACATTCCCATGTCTGTCTGCATCCCTTTAAAGAGTAGTTTATAATTGCTGGTTTCCATCTTCATTTTCATTTCTCCACCCAGTCTGTCGTTAACTCTTTCAAACCAGAATTTTGTCCTCATATTCCACTGAGTCATCTTCTGTAAAGGTCGCTAATGATGGTCTAGCTTCCAGGTACAATATCTTTCTCAGCCCATATCTTGCTCGTCTCTTCAGAAGAATTTGACAAAGTTGTCACTGCCTTCGTATGAAACCTCCCTTCCTTTGGAGTCTTGGATGCTTTTTGTCTTGGTTCCCAGCCTGTCTCCTGACTGTTCGTCCTCCTTTGCTCTGCTGGTTCGTCCTCATCTCCCTGATTCTTCTCATGGGATTGCTCCAGCATTCTGTCTGTCTTCCCAGCTCTCCCAACCATACCTTTACTCTGGAGCCTAGGAGACTTCATATATCCTAAAATTCCATGTGTATGTTAAAGTCTCCTTATTTACATTTCCGTCTTTCCTTTTCCCTCATTTCTCACCATCTCCTCTTACATGTTAATAGGTAGCCCTAGTTCAATACGTCCAAGATGAACTCTTGGTTTTTCTCTCCTCCAAACAATTTCTCCACAATGCTCCCCATCTTAGTCGATCAGCAGCTCCATTCTACTCGTCACTGAGGTCAAAAATCTTGCCTTCCTCCTTGACTGCTTTCTTCCACATTTTATGTCTGATTTTTAGGGAATCCTGGCAGATCCACGATTGAAATTTGTCCAGAATGCTAGCACCTCCACTGCTGGAACCCTATTCTCAGCGACTACCGCCTCTCACCTGGATTACCACAGTGACCCCCCTACTGTTCTTTATGGGCTCGTCCTGGCCAACTCCTCTCCTCCAGTCCCCTGCCCTACACACAGCAGCTCATAGACCCACACCTGAGCCATAACACTCTTTGGTTAAAACTCTTAACAGCCTGTCACATGACTCAGGATAAAAGCCAAATCCTTACACTGATCTCTAAGGTCCTAGGTAATGGGACCCTATTAAACCTCTCGCCTCACCTCCTGGATCTCCCAGGCATGCTTACTGACTACAGCAGACTAGCCTCTCATCTGTTCTCAAAATTCCCAGCATGTGTCCTCCTTTTCCAGAATGTTCTATTCCCAAGAGGCACATAACTGACATCCTTGCTTCCTTCTCTTAGCATTTGTCACCTTTTGAAAGAAGACCACCCTGACCATTCCTAAAATAGGACTCTCCCATTATCAGTAGATGAGTGGATAAAGAAGATGTGGTCTATGTAGACAATGGAATATTACTCAGCCATAAGAAAGAATGAAATAATGCCGTTTTCAGCAATATGGACAGACCTAGAGATTATCGTACGAAGTGAAATAAGACAGAAACAATTATTATATGATAGCAGTTATATGTGGAGCCTAAAAAAAATTACAAATCAACATACTTTCAAAACAGAAACAGACTCATGAACAAAGAGAACAAATTCATGGTTACCAAAGGGGAAATGTGTAGGGGGGTAAATTAGGAATATGGGATTAACAGATACACACTGCTATATCTAAAATAAATAACAAGAACCTCAGAGAAGGCAATGGCACCCCACTCCAGTACTCTTGCCTGGAAAATCCCATGGACGGAGGAGCCTGGTAGGCTACAGTCCATGGGGTCGCTAAGAGTCGGACACGACTGAGCCACTTCACTTTGACTTTTCCCTTTCATGCATTGGAGAAGGAAATGGCAACCCACTCCAGTGTTCTTGCCTGGAGAATCCCAGGGACGGGGGAGCCTGGTGGGCTGCCATCTATGGGGTCACACAGAGTTGGACATGGCTGAAGTGACTTAGCAGTAGCAGTATATAGCACAGGGAATTATATTCAATATTTTGTAATAACCTATAATAGAAAAATCTGAAGCTGATCTGAAACTAATGCAATATTGCAAATCAGCTATAGTTAAATTAATTTAAATTTAATTAATTTAATTAAGTAGCAGTCTCCCTCCACTTCCCTCCCCTACCTTATTTCTGACTGCTTTGTGTTATTTTCCCATACCATTTATTATCCTCTAACATTATACATTTTTTAGAATATAGTATCTGTTTTCCTTTCTATGATGTAAGGCCCCAAAAGGCTACTTTGTTCACAGCTGTGTCCCCAGCACCAAGAATAGTGCCTCGTAGATAGAAAGTGCTCAATAAATATTATTGTTTGAATTGTAACTCTGATTTCATTAATGTTTAGGAAATGCCTTTCCCATTCCAGGTTCTCAATTTCTATCATTTGATCACTTAATCTTTGTTTTGTTTTGTTTTTTTTAACTGCTTCCACATTCTTTATTTTTATTTTTTTTAATTTTATTTTTACTTTATTTTACTTTACAATACCATATTAGTTTTGCTATACATTGACATGAATCCGCCACGGGTGTATACGAGCTCCCAATCCTGAACCCCCTTCCCACCTCCCACCCCTTATCATCTCTCTGGATCATCCCCGTTCACCAGCCCCAAGCATCCTGTATCCTGTATCGAACATAGGCTGGCGCTTCGTTTCTTACATGATAGTATACATGCTTCAATGCCATTCTCCCAAATCATCCCACCCTTTCCCTCTCCCTCAGAGTCCAAAAGTCCGTTCTATACATCTGTGTCTCTTTTGCTGTCTTGCATACAGGGTCATCATTACCATCTTTCTAAATTCCATATGATCACTTAATCTTTGTATTTTTAACTAAACTACACTCACAGGTTCCCCTAAACTCTGCATGAATATCTTGTCATTAGGTACAGTTCAGCATCATGTTTCACTGAATATATGACACTGTCAATTATAAAACACATAATTATTTTATGTGCGATTAAGAAGAAGAATATTGCCAATTTTTTATAAAATTAAAAAAAAATTTATATTGGCTCTTAGTTGAGGCACTTGGCGTCTTTGATCTTTGTCGGGGTATGTGGGATCATTTTTTTTTTTTTTTAGTTTCAGCACATGGGATCTTTCTTCGTGGCTTGCAAACTCTTAGATGCAGTGTGTGGGATCTAATTCCCTGACCACGGATCAAACAGGGGTCCCCTCAATTAGGAGTGCAGAGTCATAGCATTTAGTCTTATTGGACCAATGAAGTCCAATATTGCCAGGGAAAGTAAGGCATACTATTTGAGATATAGGGATGTGTGTGTGTGTGTGTGTGTGTGTGTTCGTTCTAATAACGTGAGCCATGGTTACTGGTCTAAGGAAAGGAGAAGGATAGCCGTAGAGATTGAGTGTGAGTGCTTGATAGGCTGCAGCATGGGGTGAAATCTGATTTTATCTGTACGAGTCTCTCTTGTTTTGTGCTTTGTTGTGGTGGTAGCTTGTTAACCTCATTTTGTGGCTTTATGTGTATCTTAAGGGATTAACATAGGTGATAAAAATAGCAAAAAACATAAAGATCAAGACAAATTTTCAAATTAATCCAACCAATTTCTTTAAAAAAAAATAAGCAAAGTCTGGGTTTTGTTTTGTTTTTTTTTTGCAAAAGAGCCAATTTGGTTTGCTTTCATTTTAAAAGCACTTAAAAGCTTTCCCCCAAAGATATTTCTGGTGAATAAAATGGAAATTCAAGATGAAAAACTGCCAGGCCAGTTATCAGAGCATTTGATTTATTGCTGGGAGGCAGTTGACTTAAACTCCGCGAGTCTGCAAGTCATTGTATCATCAGTAGCCCTTCTGTTGAAATTATTTGTACACAGATCCTGAATCACCTTACATGGCAGCTGGTCGTAAAGGATCCAGGGTTTAAGAAAGCATGCAGTATTAGATTAGCCACAGTGTTTTACAGGGACATTATCTCTGGGAACAAACAAAAACACTGAAGGACAAAGAACAATTCCATCCTACCCAATACATTGAAATAAGTGTTTTCAGTGTCTAAAGAGAAAATGTCTTTTCTCATAAGACAGATCATTTGCTGTAGATTCTTTTAAGCTTTGCTCTCACCTCAAGCTAAGTATCGTTTAGGTTCATCTTCTACTCCTGATAGCCCTATATTAAGTACACTGACAACTTGGAAGAAAGTAGAAAAGAAACTTTAAAGTTAAAAGTATATGCAAGCTTCCCTTCTCTCCACCCTCTCTTTCCATCCTTGGTCAATTTCTTTGACTGCTAAGTCTTCACTGAATGGCTCAGTGTACTGAACTGTTCCAAGAAAAAGGTTTTTAAAGACAAACAAGTCGGAACATTCCTGGTGGTCCAGCGATTAAGACTTTACCTTCCAATGCAGGGGTGCAGGTTCGATCCCTGATTGAGTGGCTAAGATCCCACATGCCTTGCGGCCAAAAAAACCCCAAAGCATTTTTTAAAAAGCAAGATTTTAACAGATTCAATAAAAGTCTTGAAAAGTGGTCCATGTCAAAAAATTAAAAAAAAAAAATAAGTGGAGAATAAAGTTCTATGTGACGATGGGCTTAAACTGTCTGGGAAGGGAGATTCAGGATCAGGGAGGACACTAAAGGTATGTAGATAGAGACATCAGGAAGATGAATTTGAACTTGATATAGCTGGTGGCTAAAAGATTGGATCAGCTTGCCTGAGAAGGGAGGCGTGGGGGGGGAGAGAGAGAGAGATCTCAAGGCTCCTTTCAGCGTCCCTGCTGTGATGTTTGTGCTGCACACCCCCTGTATGCAGTTTCTGCCCCTTGAAACCTCAGGAATGCCTGTAATTCTTTCAACGCTCTCTGGAGTTGGGCTTGTACCTTTTTTTTTTTTGCGGGGGTGGGGGGATGTGATGGTATATCAAGATTGGGCATAGGATGAATGCAGTGCAGTGCAAAAAGCTTAGCTTTATTTAAATTACATTTACTTACCTTCCCAAGAGACAGTAGGACAGCAGGCCCATCCTGAAAGGAGGAGGAAGCTTGCAAAATGTGGTGAGGCTCATCTGATGCCCACCCCTCCCTGGACTCTGTCCCCACATGTCTGCCAAGGCTCCCTGGCCCCTGAGTTGCCCACTGGGTCATGTTCTCACATCTTCCGTCCTGTCAGTCAGAAGTCTCACGTCCTGAGCCCCATTCTATTAGAGACACAGGAGGTGAGTGACCAGTTAAGGGATGAGAGCCTGGTGGGCGGGTGCAGTGCTTAACATCAGAGGGTGTGAAGTCAGATGCCCAGGTTGCAGTTGGCCTCAGCCCAACTCAAACTCCAGCTCAACTCAAATGAATTTGAAAAAGTTGCTCAGTCTCCCTGAGATATTGTTTTCTTCAGGTAAAACAGAGTGAAAGCCGTGGTGACCATAAAAGAATCAGTGTTTGCATATGTGTGCATGCTAAATTGCTTTAGTCGTGTCCAACTCTCTGTGACCCCAAGGACTGTAGCCCACCAGGCTCCTTGTCCATGGGATTCTCCAGGCAAGAATACTGGAATGGGTTTCCATGCCCTCCTGCAGGGGATCTTCCCAACCAGGGATCTAACCCTTGTCTCTTACGTCTCTTGCACTGGCAGGCAGGTTCTTTACCAGTAGGGCCACCTAGGAATGTGTCTGCACAGTGGATGCTATTGTTTCAGTCTCCCCAGCTCCCCATCTTTCCTTCTGGCAATAGATTCTGTCCCTGGTCCAGTGCCTTATCTCCCAGCTATGGTGAGGCCATCAGAATCTATTCATAGGATGTGTTTCAGACTGAGCTCAGGAGAGGATCACTTTTTTGTGTTCTTGTCATGATGCATGTCCTCTGCACTGTAAAAGGCCAGGCTGAACAGACTGAGATGATGACTTTTGTTTGGAGTCATATGGCAGGTTAGGTTATTCAGATCATTTTTCACACTGAAAAGCAAATTCAAATAATTTAATATTATTTTTAGTTTTCTTAAAATCCCTTAGAAGCTGACAAGGTAGTAAAGGTACAACATAGGAATGGAAATGAAAGGAAGCTGTTTAAAGTCATAAAGGGTTTACAAAATGAGCTTCTATTTTTATTAAACCAGCTCTATAGGGGGTATAAATCCCTCGGATCCATCCAAGTTGGGATATTTAATACGGGATTGGTCTTCATTGTGCCGGGACCCCCAAAAGCTGTGAGGCTTCTCTCATAGCTCTGTCTGTAAAGAATCTGCCTGCAGTGCAGGAGACCTGGGTTCGATTCCTGGGTTGGGGAGGTCCCCTGGAGAAGAAAATGGCAACCCACTCCAGTATTCTTGCCTGGAGAATCCCATGGATAGAGGAATCTGGCAGCTGCAGTCCCTGGGGGCGCAGTAGTCGGACATGACCTAGCGACTAAACCACCACCACCAAAAAGCTGTAACTTAAGAGGAACAGTAACTTGAAGTCAACCTGACTCACCATCATCACCACCATAAGAGGCTGCAAAGGGAATGGTGAAGGACAGGAGGGGAAAACATCCCTGAGGGTTTACAATTACAAGCTGACTTTGCTGCAGATTTGCAGCCCAAAATCATGTCACTTGAATAACCCAAGAATGCGCAAGCCCAGATTTAGTTTACAGCAATCCCGAGCTGATAAAGACACATGGCAAAAGCAAAAAAAAAAAAAAAAAAGCTCACTAAAGAGCTATTTTATTGTAGGCTTTAAAAACTTTCCACAGATGATTTTCCAGGGGGGAAAAAAAAAGTGTAGTTCACAGTAAAAAATAGCAAAGCACACAAGAAAATAAAGCAATGCAATATGAGTGAAACTACCAAATAATTAGAAACAAACTAGAAATGTCAGATGTTAAAATTAGTAGGCAAAAACTGTTTTTTAGTATGTTGAGATCTTTTAAAGTCTGTATTTCTCTTTTTAATGGGTTAATTTATATATTTTTGGTTGTGCTGGGTCTTTGTTGTGTGACAGCTTTCTCTAAGTGCGGTGAGCTAGGGCTTCTCTTGCGGGGAACGGGCTCTTGGTTTCAGTGTTTATGGCTCTTGGGCTGGAGAGCATGGGCTCAGCAGTTGTGACACACAAGCCTAGATGCTCTGCACCATGTGGAATCCTCCCAGACCGGGGATTGAACCCGTGTCTCATGCATCAGTAGGCAGATTCTTAACCACTGGACCACCAGGGAATTCCAAGAATTATTATTTTTTAATTAATTAATGTAAGTTTTACTTGACTGCACGGGGTCTTAGCTGTAGCATGCAGGATCTTTAATCGCAGTGCATGAACTCAGTTGCAATGCATCAGTAGGCAGATTCTTAACCACTGGACCACCAGGGAATTCCAAGAATTATTATTTTTTAATTAATTAATGTAAGTTTTACTTGACTGCACGGGGTCTTAGCTGTAGCATGCAGGATCTTTAATCGCAGTGCATGAACTCAGTTGCAGCAAGTGGGAGCTAGTTCTCTGACTAGGGACGGGTCCCTGCCCTGCACTGGGAGCTCGGAGTCAACCACTGGGTGGCCAGACAAGTCCCAAGAACTTTTAAAATGTATACCAAAATTAGATAAAAACAAACAAAAAAAACTGGCTGTGAACATTAGAGAGCAAATTTCAACAAATTTCAAAGGACTGAGTTCATATAGCATGTTTTCTTAGACCACAATGCTATTGCTTGCAGTAAAAATGTAAAGGAAAGCAATATTGTTTCTACATGTTTGATTATGAAGAAATACATGTTTATAAATTGAACAGACAAAAAATATGGGCATTAGAAAATATTTTTAATTGGATAATCTTGAAAACACTACATTTTAAAACTTGCAGAATATATCAAAGGTCAAACTTAGAGGGAAATGTATAGTTTACAAACAATAGCATTTAAAAAAGGAATGGCTGAAAATTAATTAACCAAACAACCATCCCAAGAAATTAGAAAAGAAGTAGCAAAATAAAACCAAAGTAAGTAGAATGAAGGAAAAAGTGAATATGAGAACAGAAATAAATAAAATATAAGACAAACATATAACAGAGAGGATTCAACAAAGCCACAAGATGGTTCTTACAAACCTTTGGAAAATCTTATGAAGAAAACAGATTTCTGGGTCCAAAATGGAACACAAAATCTACATATTTTTTAAGAAATCCATAGGAGAGTGTGATATACAATCATGTTTGCACATCAAACATATCGAAATCACTGACCTAAAAGATATACTCATTTTTAGCAAGAAATACTTATTTAATAGAAAAATTTCAAACACTTTGTAAGGCCGTCATGGCCACAAGAAACTTTTTCACCATCTGTATTACCATTTGCAGTGAAATAATTCCCATAACTTAGTTGAACCTGGTTTGAAATTCTAATCCACTAGGAATTGTTTTCTTTGGGTAAACATTGCTCTTTTTACTTGTCCTTGCTCAAGTGCAAATGTCCCTTAGGAGGTAAAGCAAAATCACTAACTGGTTTGTCATATTTCCCTTACTAGATACCTTCCTGCTATGCTTAGGGGCAGCGAGAGAGGTGGCAAAGCGGGAAGGAGAAGACGTGAAAGAGGGGAGAATGACTTTAGGTCACTCTGGTCCAATCATGTTCCATGATTTAAGCTCATATGTACCCGACACCAAATAGTTTCCGGTCAATGTAGATGTGTTCTGAAAGTGTGACAGTGAGTGGGAAACCACAGTCTTTGGGTAGTTTTAAGCTCACCCAGTATCAGCCACAAAGCATGTGCTTTCACATTATAATCTTAGTGATATCACTTATATGTGGAATCTAAAGTATGATACAAATTGAACCTACTTGCAAAACAGAAATACACTCACAGACATAGAAAACAGCCTTGTGGTTGTCACAGGGGAGAGGTCTGGAGAGGGGATGGGCTGGGAAGATGGGGTTAGCAGGTATAAGCTTTTATACACAGAATGAATAAACAGCAAGTTCCTACTGTATAGCACAGAGAACTATAGTCAGTATTCTGTGATAAATCATAATGGAATAGAATAAGAAAATTGTATATGTGTGTATAACTGAATCACTTTGTTGCATAGCAGAGATTAACACAACACTGTAAATCAGCTATCCTTCAATTTAAAAATTATTCTAATCTTAGTGAAATGTAAATTGTTGTATTTTCAGGGACCTTCGGGGTTACTGGTAATGCTTGAAGCTAAGACTGTTAAATCCTTGAGAGGCAAAGATGTACTCTGTTGTAAACTGGAATTCAATGAGCAGTAGAAAAACTGACTCTCAATGCTGCAGTCTTGTGAGAGCAGCCCACGGTCCTGTATATCAGTAGGTCTGTGCAGTATTTAGGTGTTAACAGGGTATAAGAACAAAGGGCACTCATTTGCAGTCTTGTCTTGGACTTGCCACACAGAAATTTTATTAATATTTTAGGGCACATCTGAGTTTAATAAATGCAGAGAAAGATGCTGAGTAGAATTCAAGACCTCTTCCTAGGTATGGCACTAACAGATCAGAATTTGGCTTAAATTTATTTGCTTTTTAAAAAACTCTAGACCACAGAATCTCCATGAATTAGATGGGAGGGCGGGGAAAATATCTTCCTTCACACCCTCAAAGAGTTCAATTTTAGCTTCTCAGTTCCCAAGTCACATTAAACGAAGACCTATTATATGACCCTGTGAACATAGCCCCCAAAGTTATGATTTATTTTCCAATTTTATAAAATGTTATGGTTCAAACAGAAATGGTATTTGCAATTTAAAAAGATAAAGTATAGGTTATCATTGTCTCTTATTCAGGATCCTTATTATCTCCCAACCTCTTGTTCAGATTATTCTTCTAGGAACTCACAGGCTTCCCTGGTGGCTCAGATGGTAGAGACTCTGTCTCCAATGCAGGAGACCTGGTTTCAATCCCTGGGTCGGGAAGATCCCCTGGAGGAGGCAATGGTTACCCACTCCAGTATTCTTGCCTTGAGAATTCCATGGACAGAGGAGCCTGGTAGGCTACAGTTCGTGGGGTCACAGAGAGTCAGACATGACTGAGCGACTAACACACATACAAACACACACTCACAGTTTTGAGAGCGAATAGTTAGTATGACTGAGTTATACTCCCAGATTTTATCAGTGGTTTCTAAAGAAGGTCTATAACTTGCTTAGATTATCCAGAGTTTGGGCTGTAAGATACCCTGTAAGGCTCCAGTCTTCTGTTCTCAGAAGCTGCAACATTCAAAAGCAGATGGAGTTTATCTTTAACATCATCTCTTTTCCTTAAAGTCTCCATCCCCCTCCTCATGGGCTCAGCCTCCAACATGCTGCCCTCCACCTGCTGAATACCTTCTGGCAACACTCCAATCTGAATTGCTGTACTCAAATAATTTCTGGGGTTATGGACCTCTTTTCATAGTCCCATTTCTGGAAGGACCCTGATCTTAACTATGATCTGATAAGCTAATTTGTGTGAAGTGTTGGCAACCAAAATGATGTAGGGGTTACCTCCCTGAGGCTGGCAGTTAGTCAGTTTCTAGAGAAAGAAGTTGGTCTCAACCTATTGAAAGTTTTATTTGGACCTTGAAAAAAATAGCATTAAATGACCAATTTTACCTTTAAGACATTCATGGATACTGAATCTTCTGAGAACTGTGGCTAGAAATATTATATGCCATGATCAACAATGACTTTAAAAATCTAATGAAATTTAAAAAAACCCTCTCAGTGATTTTTTTTAAGAATCAAAAATGTGTAACGATTTGCTTTTCTTGTTTAAAATAAGCATTTGTGGGTTAGGAAATCTTAGTCCATAAAATTCTTTGTCCAGTATATAAAATTATCACAACTTTAGTCCTTACTATGAATGTGAATATATATATAAATATGACAAAAACTATTTCCTAAGAAAGATTTGAAGATTAACATGTGAATAAAACAGAAAGTCTTTGCAAGACTGCTCAAGTTAGTGACAGCAATGGGTTTATTCTCATACAAAATCACAGTTACCTGAGACTTTTGTGTTGGCAAAAACAACCTTTGATGGTTGAAGTCAGTATGTAAACACTGACTATTCTCTCAATTCTAAATAAGGGTTAATAATACTAAGTGTATTTAGTTAACATGTTTAGGTATTTTATTTTTTTAATTGGTAAGAAGAGGAATAAGAGAGCTTTAATTTCATAAATGAGGAAATGGAGCCACAGAAAGGTAAAGTGACTTTTCCATGGTCACAAAGGAGGCCAGTGGCACATTTCCAATATATCAGATCTGTCCCTTGCTCAACTATGCTTCATTTAACCAGCTAGAGCACCAAAAACTCTGGGGTTTACTCCCATCTTTTTTTTTTTTTTTTCTTTCAAAAAAGGTGTGAAAGCCATCTCTGGAGTGTTATGGTTGAGGAGTGAAGCCAGATGTGGGCAGATGGCAGACTGCATGGGAACAACCCTGACTCTTGCAAGGTCAGTAGAAGGCTGTGGGGTGTGCATTTGACATATTTGAGTCTGTAACCTCTCAAGATACAGTGGGAAAGAAGAGCCTTCCTACCTTCCCAGGACCACCCTGTAGAAGTGAAAATATTTATTTCTGTAGGTCCCTGAAAGACCTGAAAAGAAGTGATAGTGAATGTCGACACTTGTACTCTATTTCCACTGTGTCCCATGCACTTGGCTTTCCATCACAGGGGGGGATTCACATGTGCCCAAGGCAACATATATAGAGTGGTTCATTGTAACATTCTATATATGTTGTGTTGGGCACATGTGAGTGGTTCATTGTAACATGGGCTTCCCTGGTGGCTCAGAGATTAAAGCGTCTGCCTCCAATGCGGGAGACCCGGGTTCGATCCCTGGGTCAGGAAGATCCCCTGGAGAAGGAAATGGCAATCCACTCCAGTACTCTTGCCTGGAGAATCCCATGGACGGAGAAGCCTAGTAGGTTACAGTCCACGGGGTCACAAAGAGTCAGACACGACTGAGCGAGTTCACCTTCACCTTCACCTTCATTGTAACATTGTTACAACAGGAGGCAGAAGAAAAAAGCTTGTGGTCCATCAGTAGGGTTATGGACAGACTGTGGTTTATTCATTAATGGGAAACCTTAATGTGGTTAAAGTAAATTAATTAGATCTACAAGATTCATAAAATCTTATGAGCGTAATGTGGAAGGAGATCAAATGAAATGGGAGCTCTTGGTGTCTTTTGATACCACCAGTGGTGCCCCCATCAACTGAAAAAAAAAAAAAAGCACAACCTGAAAGTTGAGAGTTGTGTTTTATCAGGTGGACAAATCTGAGGACTTAAGCCCAGGACACAGCATCTCAGATAACTGAGAAAACTGTTCCAAAGAGGAAGGAGGGAATGCCAGTTTTTGCAGCAAAGGCAGACAGTTGGAACAGAAGTTTACTGTTCATAAAAGAAAACCAGATATCTCAAGCCAAGGAATTTAGCGTTTTTCTATAAATGGGAAGATCCTAGGCAAGAGTCTGGGTTCACTGAAATCATTCTTTTGACGTGCACCTCAGCTGTAGGGGCCAGTATCCTGTTCTCTCATCCTGAGTTTCCTCAAGCTGCACTGTTGGGGCTGGCGGCCGTCTGATGATTCAGTGGTGTGTATTATAGCTCCATCCTAAGTTCCCTTAGGAACGTTTGCAAGAAAATCTCCATATTTGAAGTCTTTGATTTTATATTTTCTAGTGTATCCTTCTATCTTGATCATCTATAACTGACTATTTAATAGAGTGATCAGTTTCTCTTTTCCACTATGTCTGCTGATAATAATGCCAACTCTGATCAATTCTATGTGCAATATTCCCACGAATACTGGACTACTTACGAAAATGTATTTAAGAAGAAAAGTTAAATGTAAACCCCTTAAGAAGACACATTTGCTAATTAGAATTTTAAGCTTTTAAATTAATTTTTAATGGGAAATCATGTCAATAACTCAAACATCAAAGGATAAGAATGTATACAGAAAAAGTCTGGCCTGCTCTTGTCTCCTGTCTCCTATCTACTCAGTTCTCTTTGCTGCAACAGATAAAACTGCTATTCAGTTCAGTTCAGTTCAGTCGCTCAGTCGTGTCCGACTCTTTGCGACCCCATGAGTGGCAGCACGCCAGGCCTCCCTGTTCATCACCATCCCTCGGAGTTCACTCAGACTCACGTCCATCGAGTCCGTGATGCCATCCAGCCATCTCATCCTCGGTTGTCCCCTTCTCCTCCTGCCCCCAATCCCTCCCA
>SJYT01040210.1:83329-111659 GCA_006410635.1 Cephalophus harveyi
TAGCTATGTGGTCCTAGTTAATTTATAGGGAAATTTATATAAACATATTTATGGAGAAGCTGGTACATGTAAAATAATGTGCCAGTCCAATGTAAGACCCATTTTCTCCCACTGCAGAGCCTGTGATATAGTAAGAAAATCAACAAATTCAACTGTAATGAAAGGTCTAATACAGTCAATTTGGGGTCCATCCCATTGTCAGAATCCATGACAGGTCACAAGTCTGAACTTGGTTCAGAAAACATGATCGTCATAACCATAACAAGAGATGTCCAAATAGAAGAACACAAAATCACATCTGATTTATTAAAGAGGAGATACATTTGCTATAGTGTGAAATGATGAGTAGGATGCTGGCATGGAAGGGAAAGGCATTACAAATGGAAGAAGCCACATTAGCAAGCATACGGAGGCTGGGAGAGCATGGGCACAATCGAACTCTAGGTACCTTGTTTTGGTTGAAGGGTAATATATAGCTGACAATTTGTTTATAGTTTGGGAAATAATGAGAGACAAGCCAGTAAAGTTTAATTTGAGACCATGTTTCGGGAAATCCGTAAATCCTGCGGTAGGCAGTTTGTGTTTAATGCCATGTGTACAGGGAAGCTATTGAAAGTTTTTGCACAGGCATGCTCATGGCTGGGCTCCAGAAAGAGTAATATTGTGGCAAGGTAAACTTGAACTGGAGAAACTGGTACATACAAAACAATGTGCTAATCCAAGATGGGTAATGATAAAAAAAAAAAAAAAAAGTTCTCAAAAACATGAGTTGGGACTGGATGAATATGTGTTGGGTTGACTGTAGTTGACACCTATTTTTTTTTATATATGTAATCATTAATAGCATAGTATTTCAATCTCAAAAACATTCTAGTTTGGATAATGATGTATTCATCTGCTTCTCCCTAATTGAGAGATTTTTACAGCATTCCAGATACTTGAAATTCAGAACTGGACCTTCACACAAATATTTTTAAGACATAGGCATTAATCTTTATGATGCTTGGTAATAAGATATATTGTTGTTGTTCAATCACTGAGTTGTGTCTGATTCTTTTAGACCCTGTAACACACCAAGTCCTCTGTCCTCCACTCTCTCCCAGAGTTTGCTCAAATTCTTGAGTCAGTGATGTTCTCTAACCATCTCATCCTTTGGTGCCCCCTTCTCCTTATGCCTTCAGTCTTTCTCAGCATCCAGGCTTTTCCAATGAGTTGGCTCTTTGCATCAGATGGCCAAAGTATTGGAGCTTCAGCATCAGTCCTTCCAATGAATATTCAGGGTTGGTTTCTTTTAGGATTGACTGGTTGGAACTCCTTGCATTCCAAGGGACTCTCAAGATACAAGGACAATAGAAAAGAGTCTTATCAAAAAATCAGTTTAGGGTTTTGAATATGTTAAGTAAGAGGGAGGTTGGTGGCACCAAGAAACAAAATAGGGAAGTTAGGAGAAACAGCCTGTTTACAGATAGTGTAAGAGACATTTTTTGGTGATCTACCCCAAACTTTCCTTCACCCACTTCTTTCTGGCTAGGAGAGACCTATAATTGTTTAGTTATTCACCTTTTGCTGCATAACAATATTCTTAGGGAAAAGGAATCTAGATTAGTTCAATTGGTAAAGAATCCACCTGCAATACAGGAGACCCCAGCTCAATTCCTGGGTCAGGAAGATCCCCTAAAGAATGGATAGGTTACCCCCTCCCGTATTCTTGGTCTTTCCTTGTGACTCACATGGTAAAGAATATGCCTGCAATGTGGGACACCTGAGTTTGATCCCTGGGTTGGGAAGATCCCCTGGAGAAGGGAAAGGCTACCCACTCTAGTATTCTGGCCTAGATAATTCCATGGACTGTATAGTCCGTGGGGTCGCAAAGAGTCAGACATGACTGAGCGATTTTCACTTTAGGCTAATCATAGTAATTCTTTAATCACTGCCAGTGATTGGTGTGGAAAGAGTCTACAGCCTAGTTCTGACCAGTGAGATGTGAGAGAAAGCCTAATGGGAGGGAACTTACATGAAAATACAAAGTGCAAAGTGAAAGAGAAATCGCTCAGTCATGTCTGACTCTGCAACCCCATGGACTGTAGCCTACCACGCTCCTCCATCTGTGGGATTTTCCCGGAGTAGATTGCCATTTCCTTCTCCAGAGGATCTTCCTGACCCAGGGATCTAACCTGGGTCTCCTGCATTGTAGGCAGGTGCTTTACCGTCTGAGCCACCAGGGAAGTTATTAGTTTTTAAAAAGAAACACAAGAGAGAGATAGAATCTCTGTTCCTGCCTTCAGACATTGGTATGAAAAGAAACAGTGCCTAAAGCTGCTTCTGTCATCTAGGATCAGAAGGGTGTGCCTAAAGATGTGCTGAGAAAGATGCAGTGATGAGATAGAGATGCCGGTGATACTACTGGGCCACTGAATTAACATTTATGGAGCCTTCTTACCCCAGGACTTCTTGTTATATGAACTGGGGGATCCTCTTACTGTTAGAACATTTTCAATCATATCTTCTATTGCTTGTATCTCCCAAATTCTCCTGATTCAGATGTAGGTGCTGGGATGGATTAGGGAGGAAGGAAGTTTCAAGTTTGACTTCTGATTAAAGCCTGAAGCTGGAATAAGGACTTGATCATCTAAACTTCCATAGTGTTTCATCTATCCTTCTCATCTCTTTTCCATTTCCAACCAGTACTACAGACATAAAGAAGATGTCTCTCCTATGAGATTATAAACACTGCTAGATTAAATTCAGTTTCAGATTCATGCTTTATTTTGCAGTACAAAGACTAATTCTTATATAATGGAAGACCTTAATAAATATTTCTTCAGGTAATTAATGAATACCTTGAACAAAATTAAGTAAGGCACTTAGAGGATAGACTGTCCCAGGTGTCAAAAATGTGTACTTTAGCAATATTACTGGGGTAGGCTATTAGTCAGAGATATCTGAGAGAAGGTGGTAGGTATATCTGCCATTTTATAGCATAAACTACATGGATAATCTTGGCATAGAAATTAATTGTTTTCTCAGGATGATTAATCAAAATGTGTAAAAGATATTTTAATAACTAGACATACTTTTCTGGAGAAGTACAAGAAGCATAATACTTAGTCTCAATAAAATAGACATGAAGAACTTTAAAATGTACTTCACTAGGAATGATGAGGATAAATAATCTAACATATGTTAAAGCACTGTGGGCTCTTTGGAAACTGTTATATGAATCAAATATAAATACTAATGTTCCATTTTGGCAGTCTGCTAGCTCTTCAACAGAGTTACATTGATGCCTATGTTCCAAAAAACATAATTTCAAAACATAAAACTTTTATTCCAGAAAGTTTTTTAAAAAGCCAATACATAGAATCACAAACAATGGTTATTTCTTTGTTATTGTTGTTCCGTCACTAAGTGGTGTCCGCCTCTCTGGGACCCTGTGAACTCCAGCACACCAAGCATCCCTGTCCTTCACTACCTCCGAGAGTTTGCACAGACTCATACTCATTGAGTCGGTGATGCCATCCAACAATCTCATCCATCCTCTGTCACCTTTTTCTCCTCCTGCCTTCACTCTTTCCCTGTATCAGGGTCTTTTTGAATGAATCAGCTCTTTGCATCAGGTGGCCAAAGTATTTGAGCTTCAGCATCAGTCCCTTCAATGAATAGTCAGGGTTGATTTCCTTTAGGATTGACTGCTTTGATCTCCTTGCAGTCCAAGGGACTCTCAGGAGTCTTCTCCAGCACCACAATTTAAAAGCATCAGTTGTTCAGTGCTTAGCCTTCTTCATGGTCCAACTCTCACATCTCTACATGACTCCTGGAAAAACAATAGCTTTGACTATATGGACCTTTGTGGCAAACTTATGTCTCTGCTTTTTAATACGGTGACTAGGTTTCTCATAGCTTGTCATCCAAGGAGCAAGCATCTTTTAATTTCATGGCTGCAGTTACTGTCCACAGTGATTTTTGAGCCCAAGAAAATAAAATCTGTCA
The DNA here is from genome assembly GCA_006410635.1 of Cephalophus harveyi. Taxonomy (NCBI): domain Eukaryota; kingdom Metazoa; phylum Chordata; class Mammalia; order Artiodactyla; family Bovidae; genus Cephalophus; species Cephalophus harveyi. The sequence continues at coordinate 87,320 of SJYT01040210.1, forward strand.
CTGTTTCCACTTTTTCCCAGTCTGTTTGCCATGAAACAGTGGGACCAGATGCCAAGATCTTAGTTGTTTGAATGCTGAGTTTTAAGCCAGTTTTTTCACTCTTCTCTTTCACCCTCATCAAGAGGCTCTTTAATTTCTCTTCACTTTCTGCCATTAGAGTAGCATCATCTACATATCTGAGGTTGTTGATATTCCTCCCAGCAATCTTGATTCCAGCTTATGAGTAATCCACCCTGGCATTTCTCATGATGTACTCTGCATAGAAGTTAAATAAGCATAATGACAATACATAGCCTTGATGTACTCTTTTTCCAATTTTGAACCAGTCCACTGTTCCATGTCTGGTTCTAATGGTGGCTTCTTGACCTCCATACAGTATTCTCAGGAGGCAGATAAACTGGTCCAGTATTCCCATCTCTTTAAGAATTTCCCACAGTTTGTTGTGATCTATATAGTCAAAGCCTTTAGCATAGTCAATAAAACAGAAGTAGATATTTTTTTCTGGAATTCTCTTGCTTTTTCTATAATCCAATGGATGTTGGAAATTTGATGTCTAGTTCCTCTGCCTTTTCTAAATCCAGCTTGAACATCTGCAAGTTCTCAGTTCATGTAATGTTGAAGCCATCCTTGAAGGATTTTGAGTTTTACTTTGCTAGCCTGTGAAATGAGTACAATTGTATGATAGTTTGAATATTCTTTGGCATTACCTTTCTTTGGGATTGAAATGAAAACTGACCTTTTCCAGTCCTGTGGCCACTGCTGAGTTTTCCAGATTTGCTTGCATATTGAGTGCAATGCATTAACAGCATCATCTTTCAAGATTTAAAATAGCTCAGCTGGAGTTCCTTCACCTCCACTAGCTTTGTTTGTAGTGATGCTTCCTAAGGCCCACTTGATTTCATGCTCCAGGATGTCTGGCTCTAGGTGAATGATCACACCATCATGGTTATCTGGGTCATTAAGATCTTTTTTGTATAGTTCTTCTGTGTGTTTTTGCCACTGCTTCTTAATATCTTCTGCTTCTGTTAGGTCCATACCATTTCTGTCCTTTATTGTGCCCATCTTTGCATGAAATGTTCCCTTGGTATCTAATTTTCTTGAAGAGATCTCTAGTCTTTCCCATTCTATTGTTTTCCTCTATTTCTTTGCATTGATCACTGAAGAGGGCTTTCTTATCTCTCCTTGCTATTCTTTGGAGCTCTGTAGCCCCAACAGAGACTGAGCCAGACCTGCCTTTGAGTGTTTAAGTGTCTTCTGCAGAGGCATGAGTCAGCAATAGCCTGCCACATGAACAGGGGCTCTGGCTGCAGCAGACCTGGGTCACACAGCATTACGCACCATAGAGCTGCTGAGCAGACAACCCACAAACTGCAGGCAAGTATACCAAAGAAATTCGCACACTGAATTTTCTAGAACTGAAAGTTCTAGGACCCACAACAGATTTCCCAACCTGGGGATCCGGCAAAGGGACTGAGAACCCCCACGGAATTTGACCTGGGAAGCCAGTAGGATTTGATTACAGAACTTCCACAGGACTGCAGAAACAGACTCTTGGAGGGCACAAACAAAACCTTGTGTGCACCAGGACCCAGGAGAAAGGAGCACTGACCCCACAAGAGACTGACCCAGACTTGCCTGTGAGTCTCCAGGAGTCTCTGCTGGAGGCGTGGGTTGACAGTTTGGCCTCAGACCAAACAACAGGGAAGGAACACAGCTCCACCCATCAACAGAAAATTGGATTAAAGATTTACTGAGCATGGCCCCACCCATCAGAACAAGACCCAGTCCTCTGCCCCAATCAGTCTCTCCCACCATGAAGCTTCCATAAGCCTCTATCCTTATCCATCAGAGGGCAGGCAGAATGAAAACCACAATCACAGAAAACTAACCAAACTGATTACATGGACCACAGCCTCCTCTAATTTAATGAAACTATGAACCATGCCATGTTGGGCCACCCAAGATGGATGGGTCATGGTGGAGAGTTCTGACAAAACGTGGAGAAGGGAATGCCACACCACCTCAGTATTCTTGCCTTGAGAACCCCATGAACAGTATGAAAAGGCAAAAGGATAGGATTCTGAAAGATGAACTCCCCAGGTCAGTGGGTGCCCAATATGCTACTGGAGAAATAACCCTAGAAACAATGAAGAGATGGAGCCAAAGTGAAAAAAATGCCCAGTTGTGGATGTGACTGGTGATGGAAGTAAAGTCTGATGCTCTAAAGAACAATATTGCATAGGAACCTGGAATGTTAGGTCCATGACTCAAGGTAAATTGAAAGTGGTCAAACAGGAGATGGCAAAGGTAAGCATCAACATTTTAGGAATCAGTGAACTGAAATGGACCAGAATGGGTGAATTTAATTCAGATGACCATTATATCTACTACTGTGGGCAGGATTCCCTTAGAAGAAATAGAGTAGCCTCATAGTCAACAAAAGAGTCTGAAACGCAGTACTTGGGTGCAGTCTCAAAAATGGCAGAATGATCTCTGTTCGTTTCCAAAGCAAACCATTCAGTATCACAGTAAATCAAATCTATGCTGCAACACTAATGCTGAGAAGCTAAATTTGAATGGTTCTGTGAAGATGACCTATACGAAATTTTAGAACTAACACCAAAAAAAAAAAAAAAATGTCCTTTTCATCATAGGGGACTGGAATGCAAAAGTAGGAAGTCAAGAGATACCTGAAGTAACAGGCAAATTTGGCCTTGGAGTACAAAATAAAACAGGGCAAAGTCTAACAGAGTTTTGCCAAGAGCGCACTGGTCATAGCAAACACCCTCCTCCAACAACACAGGAGACAACTCTACACATGGACATCACCAGATGGTCAATACCAAAATCAGATCGATTATATTCTTTGCAGTCAGAGATGGAGAAGCTATATACAGTCAGCAAAATCAAGACCCAGAGCTGACTGTGGCTCAGATCATGAACTCCTTATTGCCAAATTCAGACTTAAATTGAAGAAAGTAGGGAAAACTGCTAGACCATTCAGGTATGACCTAAATCAAATCCCTTTTAATTATACAGTGGAAGTGAGGAATAGATTCAAGGGATTAGATCTGATAGACAGAGTGCCTGAAGAACTATGGATGGAGGTTCATGACATTGTACAGGAGGCAGGGGTCAAGACCATCCCCAAGAAAAAGAAATGCAAAAAGGCAAAACGGTTGTCTGAGGAGGGCTTACAAATAGCTGAGAAAAGAAGCGAAAGGCAAAGGAGAAAAGGAAAGATATACACATCTGAATGCAGAGGCCACATGAAGGAGTACAAAGGATGCTAGCTGACAGCCAGCATCAAAGCCCCATACATATGGGTGAAGCTATTTGGACTCTCTTGCCTAGTTCAGTCACCAACTAAATGCAGCCACATGGGTAAATCCAGATGAGATTAGCAGAAGAGGTATCCTGTGAATCCACAGAACTGTAAAAAAATAATAAATCATTATTCTTTTAAGCCGCAAAATTTGGAGTGTTTTCAGTTCAGTCGCTCAGTCGTGTCTCACTCTTTGCGACCCCATGAATTGCAGCATGCCAGGCCTCCCTGTCCATCACCAACTCCCGGAGTTCACTCAAACTCACGTCCATTAAGTCGATGATGCCATCCAGCCATCTCATCCTCTGTCATCCCCTTCTCCTCCTGACCCCAATCCCTCCAAGCATCAGAGTCTTTTCCAATAAGTCAACTGTTCCCATGAGGTGGCCAAAGTACTGGAGTTTCAGCTTTAGCATCAGTCCTTCCAAAGAACACCCAGGACTGATCTCCTCTAGAATGGACTTGCATTCCAAGGGACTTGCAGTCCAAGCGACTTTCAAGAGTCTTCTCCAACACCACAGATCAAAAGCATCAATTCTTCGGTGATCAGCCTTCTTCACAGTCCAACTCTCACATCCATTCATGACCACTGGAAAAACTATATCCTTGACTAGATGGACCTTTGTTGGCAAAGTAATGTCTCTGCTTTTGAATATGCTATCTAGGTTGGTCATAACTTTCCTTCCAAGGAGTAAGTGTCTTTCAATTTCATGGCTGCAATCACCATCTGCAGTGATTTTGGAGCCCCCCAAAATAAAGTCTGACACTGTTTCCACTGCTTCCCCATTTATTTCCCATGAAGTGATGGGACCGGATGCCATGATCTTCGTTTTCTGAATGTTGAGCTTTAAGCCAACTTTTTCACTCTCCTCTTTAACTTTCATCAAGAGGCTCTTTAGTTCCTCTTCACTTTCTCCCATAAGGGTAGTGTCATCTGCATATCTGAGGTTATTGATATTTCTCCCGGCAATCTTGATTCCAGCTTGTGTTTCTTCCAGTCCAGCGTTTCTCATGATGTACTCTGCATATAAGTTAAATAAGCAGGGTGACAATATACAGCCTTGATGTACTCCTTTTCCTATTTGAGTACTGATTACATCCTGCTAGAAAAAAGGTCAGCCAAGGAGAGATGAAATACTGGACATCCTTCAGGTTTAACCCCATGTTAATTGTGAACTATAATCACTACATGTATGTTTTACATGTGGTTGGATGAGATAATATCAGAAGCTGGACATACCAAATCGAGGAATATTAAACTCAGGCTTGGCTTATTTTAATGCAGTTTTTAATGCAATGTTTATTGTTATCAACAGTAATAATGCACCAATTAAAAGCTTTTAATGCATTCCAGACTAATACTAAATCAAATGAGATACCAAGATACCAGAGACAAACCGTGACTCTCCTAGGAAAAGAGAACATCTGGTTATATTAGCCATAATCCAAAAGGAAATTTTGATCATCAAAGAACCAGGGCTCTACCAATGCTATGTAAAATTCAAACAGGAAGATCTTGAAACGCCTCAAAATCCTGCTGGTCCCAAACTGGGCACATGGGAAAATGTTGTTTCTCATTGTTCCTGGACAATAACAGTTAAAATATGGCTCTATGAACTTTCACCTGCATGGTGAAAAAGATGCAAATTCTCTTAATAGTAAATATATTTAGGTTTGTCCTTCATGAGATGAATGGTTTTTGAAATCTATGATAATATCCTCTCCCACTGAACCCTTCAGAGCACTAGAGCACGTGTGGGTTCAAAGTCTTCCTGTGCCCACACTGAGAACCGTTGAAGGCATTTTGATATACTCCTTACCACGTTTATGAAATCGAAAAAACTTTTCTTTTGCTTTCTTTCCTTGTCCTAGAATGTTGTACCAAAATGGAAAGTTAGAGACCCAAATTGATTTTTGAAAGGTAGAAGGAAAAGTGTCATGTCCTAAGGCTGTTTATAATTCCATTTTCTTTAAGTACATGAGCTTTCTATCTGTGCAGTAGCTGACTTTCAGAAAGACAGAAAGGTTTTGAAACTGCTTCCACCTAGGAAAGAATGTTAAGAAACTGGTTTCCTCCAGTGTCCTGGCTAAGTACATGAACACACAGTGACATGTACATACAGACACACTTAGACACACCCACACATTTTTCAGATGTGTATTTGGAGGGTAGTTAGTAAGATCTTTTTTTGCTTGAGGCTGCCATCAGATTTTGGAGATGTGTTGTAACTGCTAATACGATCTGTGTCCTAAGTGTAGTGTTTCTGGCAAATGTAAGTCATCAGGAAGGCAAAGTGAAGCACCCTGCTCATAATGGGATTATGCAGATAAAAGCCCACTATCCCTGCGATTCAGAGAAGGCAATGGCAGCCCACTCCAGTACTCTTGCCTGGAAACTCCCATGGACAGAGGAGCCTGGTAGGCTGCAGTCCATGGGGTCGCTAAGAGTCAGACACGACTGAGTGAATTCACTTTCACTTTTCACTTTCATGAGAAATGCTGGGCTGGAAGAAGCACTAGCTGGAATCAAGATTGCCAGGAGAAATATCAATAACCTCAGATATGCAGATGACACCACCCTTATGGCAGAAAGTGAAGAGGAACTCAAAAGCCTCTTGATGAAAGTGAAAGAGGAGAGTGAAAAAGTTGGCTTTAAAGCTCAACATTCAGAAAACGAAGATCATGGCATCTGGTCCCATCACTTCATGGGAAATAGATGGGGAAACAGTGGAAACAGTGGCAGACTTTATTTTGGGGGGCTCCAAAATCACTGCAGATGGTGATTACAGCCATGAAATTGAAAGACACTTACTCCTTGGAAGGAAAGTTATGACCAACCTAGATAGCATATTCAAAAGCAGAGACATTACTTTGCCAACAAAGGTCCGTCTAGTCAAGGATATAGTTTTTCCAGTGGTCATGAATGGATGTGAGAGTTGGACTGTGAAGAAAGCTGAGCGCCGAAGAATTGATGCTTTTGATCTGTGGTGTTGGAGAAGACTCTTGAGAGTCCCTTGGACTGCAAGGAGATCCAACCAGTCCATTCTAGAGGAGATCAGTCCTGGGTGTTCTTTGGAAGGACTGATGCTAAAGCTGAAACTCCAGTACTTTGGCCACCTCATGCGAAGAGTTGACTCATTGGAAAAGACTCTGATGCTGGGAGGGATTGGGGTCAGGAGGAGAAGGAGATGACAGAGGATGAGATGGCTGGATGGCATCACCGACTTGATGGATGTGAGTTTGAATGAATTCCGGGAGTTGGTGATGGACAGGGAGGCCTGGCGTGCTGCAATTCATGGGGTCGCAAAGAGTCGGACACGACTGAGCGACTGAACTGAACTGAACTGAACTTTCACGCATTGGAGAAGGAAATGGCGACCCACTCCAGTATTCTTGCCTGGAGAATCCCAGGGACAGGGGAGCCTGGTGGGCTGCCATCTATGGGGTCGCACAGAGTCAGACATGACTGAAGCGACTTAGCAGCAGCAGCAGCGTGCCTGCAATCCTGAGAGCAAAGGGAGCAGGCATCTGCAGCTGAACCAACCACTCTCACCTCTGTGAAATCCTCTATCATAAAAGTCTTTTTTTTCCCCCCCAAAGCATTGTTATTTAGACTTGTATTTTCCTGATTCTTTTTCTGAACTGAATGATGTGAAAGTTTCTTTGTAGTAATTAATTTGGTGAGTATCACAATGTGTTCACATGTAGGACTGTGTAGAAACTTCTATTTGACATAAGTCTTGGCATTTGCAATTGGAACTTTTTCTTTTACTTTTGTAAATCTAAGTATTCTTTAAATACACTTACATAGACACACACACACACACAGTCTCACATATACTCAGGGGAATAGTTCCTGAACATTAAAAACTTTCTATCACTGTTGAAATTCAAACTATTCTGTGTTTCAAAATCCTTCATATGATCAACTTAAATTCTTGTACAGAGATAAAATTTGACTTAAATTAGACAAAGGAAAGGGGAAGATAAAGATGACAAAAGATAAGGCCTGGAATTCAAAACCCATGACTAGATTCAGTAGTTAAATTGGAAGAAGATCATCAAGTAGATAAAAATCCTTAGGGGGAAAAAAAATATGAAAATGAGTTTTTTAAACCTAGAAGAGGGACTGGTGTGGTCACAATGATAATAAACCAGATTGGGACAGTCACTTCCAGTTACTGACAGAATCAAGGGACGATTTAACCTTTCTCAGGAGAATATTAGAAAATCCTTTTTTTCTGTAGGAATATGTTCTTTTATCAACAGATTAGAAATATCACAAGCCACAGTCTATTAAATAGATCGTCCCTTGTCTCTCATTCAGTTCTAGTACCAATTTCCTCTGTATATCTGAACAAAGATGCAATCCCTGGTGCATGTCCGCCCTCAGCACATGAAATCTGTGTTATTTACTCCCAGTGAGAGCCATCCTGGGTACACCGGAATGTGCAACAACCTGACGGCCTACATGCCGCACGCATATATTTTGAGGGATTCTTTTTCTGAGACTTTTTTTTCCAATTATTTTTGGCTGCTCTGCATGCCCTGCAAGATCTTGGTTTCCTGACCATGGAACAAATCTATGCCCCCTGCAGTAGAAGTACAGGGTCTTATCCACTGAATCGCCTGGCAAGTCCCACACACATACATTTTTGAGATGCTAAATCAGGTTCCACTATGTATAAGCTTCCTTAGCTGCAATGGCCACAGCAATGATTTGTTAGGGCTTTGCATCCCATTTGTTTAGGCCACTATTCTCATTTGGACACACACACACACACACTACCTGCCCCCCTCCAAACTACCCTCTGAAATATTATGACTCCATTTTATATGCACAGGTGTCAGGCTCAAATTGGAAATGTACGTTTTTCTATTTTGTGCCAACAATGTCAGTGATTGCCTGCCTGCTCACCTCCCGGCCTAGGGAAAACTGCCCCCTCTGCTGTTCCTCGTGCATCGGTGACCACACACACCCTGTGCTCAGAGACTCATTCTCTACCCACACCCCCACCCCCTCACTCTGGTCACACACAATAGCCTGGTCCTGACACACTTACCTGACCAAGGGCCCTCCAGTGAGTAGGCTTGCCAGCAACCAGCGACACACCCTGGAATGAAGTGCTTGTCTCGGTCAACCAGATGGCTGCTCGCAGGAAACAAAAAGAGTCAGTCACCGGAGTAGCCGGAGCTGAAAAGTCATGATCACAGCCAACTTCATAGCCTGCGATCTGTGCAGCTGCCCAGGACTCTAAGCTCAGCAAGGCCCCACCCTGGATTTAATGTTCTGCTCTTGGTGTCTTGAAATTTTTTTCTTTCTTTCTTTATTTTTTATTAATTTTTACTGAGATATGGTTGCTTTACAGTGTTGTGATGTTAGTCTTTACTATACAGCAAAGAGAATCAGCTACACGTATACATATATTCCCCCCTCTTTTGAATTTCATTCCCATTTAGGTCAGCATAGAGCACTGAGTAGAGCTCCCAGTTCTATACAGTAGAGTCTCATTAGTTGTCTGTTTCATACATAGTATCAATAGTGTATATATGCCAATCCCAATCTCCTAATTCATCCCACCTCTTCTTTCCCCCCCGCTAGTGTCCGTATTTGTGTGTCTCTATTTCTATTTTGGAAATAAGATCATCTATACCATTTTCCTAGATTCCGTATATATGCATTGATACATGATATTTGATTTTCTCTTTCAAACTGACTTCATTCTGTATGACAGTTTCTAGATCCATCCACATTTCTGCAAATGATACGATTTCATTCCTTTTTATGACTAATATTCCATTGTCTATATGTCCCACATCTTCTTTACCTTTGTTGCTTTAAACTGACACTTAGGTTGCTTTCATGTCCTGGCTATTGTAAATAGCGTGGCAATGAATATTGGGATGCATGTGTCCTTTTGAATTGGCATCTTGAAATTTTTAATAATTAAATTCTTGACAACTTTTTTTTAGCAAGGACCCTGTGTATTCATTTTTTAGTGGACCCCACAAGTTATATAGTCAGTCCCAGTCGTGACATGGAAATTAGAGCATCAAATCTCAGATGAAAGAATAGGCGCTAAAAGAAATTTAAGACATAATCAATTTTATAATTTTTTTATTTTATCAAAATAGAACAAAACTCTTATTTTTGTAATGCCAATTTCCGAAAACAAAACACAACACTCTTTTTTTGCTGCTAGGTTACAAAGGAAATACAAAGCTCCCCAGCTGGAGTTTTCTCTCTCCTAATTGTTAAGAGCCATGTTAGGGTTTCTGGGGGAAGTGTGAATGAGATGTTTATGAAAAGCTGGCATCGGTTTAGAGGGTTGAGAGATACTGGAACAAAGAGAACTGGGTAGTGGTGATGAGTCCAGTGAGAATCTGAAGATCTAAGTGACAGGAAGTGGACCAAGGAACAGAGAAAGCTGCAGTGATGGAGCTAATCTGTGAGTTCAAGCCATTACTGATAATGCCCTGTTTAATCCAAGCACATAGCCTATCTGCAGGTATCTGAGATCTCCCCTTGCCCATCTGCTGCTCCTTATAGAGAAGAAAATACAAGTGTGCTAGGTGCTTTTAAAAATGTGGGCCCTCATTTCTTTCTCATACATCGACAATTAGTAAGGGCTTGGATTTCAAATCAAATATTTTTTGTTAGCACCTAATTGATGTAATGATAATATTGATATCCCAGCTCTAGAGATATTAACCTAGAGGTTCAGATGCCCTTTCATACCTAAAACACTCTCTTTCTCCTCTCCCTAGCTCTAGGAATGATTTTAAGAGACAACTACATGATTTGAGGAGAAAACTTTCTTTTGCTAAAGGGCCACGAACCACTTTCCACCTCCTCTTAGTGACATCTTTAATATTAATTGAATGAAATTCTCAAGGCTTTGGGAAAACAGCTCTTCACCTCAAAGTACCAAAATAGTCTCAAAGAGAAACAATCTCTAGGGCTTTTAGTCATTCCAGACAATCTGTTAATGAGATAACTGAGAATTGCCAGAAAGTGTGGGAGTTTTTCTTAATTTCCAAATATGTGGGACATTTTATGTTTGATTTAGATGCCACATCTCTGTGGGTACAGAATGCAATGGAGAGGATGGGGAAGGGATAACTGGGAGCTGGGGGGTTGTCGATGCAAACTATTATATATAGGGTAGATAAACAATAAGATTCTACTGTATAGCACAGGGAACTATGTTCAACATCCTGAAATAAACCTTGATGCAAATGAATATGAAAAAGAATGTCCATATGTATAACTGAATCACTTTGCTCTACAGCACAACATAGTAAATCAACTGTACCTCATTAAAAAGCAACAACTACTACTCGGGGAACCAGCACAGAACGAAAGTTTAAATACCATGCCCGCAATTTCCAGTTGTTTTGTTTATTTCAGTTCTAAACACCCTTCTTCATCTCTTTCACCAATCTGGAAAATTTTCTGTACAGAAAATATATAGTTTTTCAATTGCAGTGACTTAAAATGTTATTTTGAGAAACTTCAGAATTTCCTGACACCTCTTGAAATAGCAAAAGACCCCCAAGGTGCTGCAAATCCAAATAAGGAAAAGCATTAAAAATAGCAAGGAAAAGTCACCCGAAGCAACTAGGAATGAAATTTCACTCTTCTATGGTATGTATGCACACACACACATCGTCTTCAGGTACTCACACCCCCATGATTGACCTCAACCAAAAAGTTTATCTTTCCAGAATTTTGAAACAGTTTAATAATATTCTCTTTACAAAGTACTGGTAATAATTTCTTTTATAGCGTAAAAGGAATGGAAGATTTTTGAATTTCAGATCCTGGGAGATAACAATAATAGAAGTGTCTGAATAATTATGAAGAACTGAAGCAAAGAAAGGAAAGTTTGCTTTTTCCTCTGCCCATTCAGAAACTATAGCATTTTAACTACTTTAAAAAAAAGAAAAAGAGGAATCAGCATTATTAGAAAGAGGCAAGGGAAAAGCGGGTGATTTTTAAAACAACTTCTGCATGGTCTGAATCATTTTTAAATTAATCTAAAAGAATTTTTTAAATTATTTTGCTGTCTTTTTGTCTTGCTCTGGAGATATGGGGATCTCTTTGTTTCTCATGAAGTAAAGATCGTTGCTAAAAGTTACAGTCTTAGCCTTCGGGTGAAAGTTGGAAATAATCTAGACCAGTGGTTCTCAAAGCATGGTTCCTGAACCAGCAGCATCAGTATTACCTGAGAACACTCAAAATGCAAATTCTGTCAACTGTACTTCAATAAAATAAATTTTAAAAAATAATGTAATCTCTCTATTCTAAAAAAAATAAAAGCAAATTCTGAGCATCTTCTCCAGACCCACAGAATCAGGAACTAGGGGCGTAGGACCCAGCAACCTGCAACTGGCCAAGCCCTCGAAGTTCGAGAACCTCTGGTTTAGACCACCTCTCCAGTCACTGAAGAATTCTCCGCTGGCAGTCCTGACAGCAGCTTGGCCACACGTGTGACAGCACGGGTCAACTGCCCCTATCAGAGCCTAGCCTATTAAGAGTAGACACAATGTACTGCAATGATAGTAATAACAATTAAAGACAAATATAATAAACATCCCCACTCTCGTCGTCTTCGTCATCACCATCCACCCACTGCTTATGAATCTCTACTGTCAGTCAGCTTGCTAGCTATTGACACTCCATTCTTTTAGGATATACTTAACTATTAGAACCGGAGAAGGCAATGGCACCCCACTCCAGTACTCTTGCCTGGAAAATCCCATGGACAGAGGAGCCTGGTGGGCTGCAGTCCATGGGGTCGCTAAGAGTCGGACACGACTGAGTGACTTCCCTTTCACTTTTCACTTTCATGCATTGGAGAAGGAAATGGCAACCCACTCCAGTATTCTTGCCTGGAGAATCCCAGGGATGGGGGAGCCTGGTGGGCTGCCGTCTATGGGGTCACATAGAGTCGGACACGACTGAAGCAACTTAGCAGCAGCAACTATTAGAACAGTCTTTCATATCTAGTTAAAAAATACCCCTTTATAAGTTATCCATTGACTCTGATTTTGTCTTTTTCAATAAGAGGGATCAGATTCTTCAGCCATTTCCTGTGACTTTTTAGGTACATTTTCTCTTTTTATTTATTTTTTTAATCAGAGTATAGTTGATTTACAATGTTTCAGGTGTACAGCAAAGTGATTCAGTTATACATCAGTTCAGTTATACATATTTTTCCTTTTTCATCTTCTTTTCCATTATAGGTTATTACAAGATATTGAGTAAAGTTCCTTGTGCTATACAATAGGTCCTTGTTGTTTATATTAGCAATGGCACCCCACTCCAGTACTCTTGCCTGGAAAATCCCATGGATGGAGGAGCCTGGTGGGCTGCAGTCCATGGGGTCGCTAAGAGTCGGACACAACTGAGCGACTTCCCTTTCACTTTTCACTTTCATGCATTGGAGAAGGAAATGGCAACCCACTCCAGTGTTCTTGCCTGGAGAATCCCAGGGACGGGGGAGCCTAGTGGGCTGCCGTCTATGGGGTCGCACAGAGTCGAGACACAACTGAGCGACTTCCCTTTCACTTTTCACTTTCATGCATTGGAGAAGGAAATGGCAACCCACTCCAGTGTTCTTGCCTGGAGAAGCCCAGGGATGGGGGAGCCTGGTGGGCTGCCGTCTATGGGGTCGCACAGAGTCGGACACGACTGAAGTGACTTAGCAGTAGGAGTAGCTGTTAATGTATCTGTTAACCCTGAATTCCCAATTTATCCCTCTCCTAACTTTCCCCTTTGGTAATGATTTTTTTTTTTAATTTTTATTTTATACCGGAGTGTACTTTATTTACAGTGTTGTGTTAGTTTCAGGTGAGGTGTACAACAAAGTGATTCAGTTATACATATACATATATTATTCCTTTTCAGATTCTTTTCCCATATAGGTCATTACAGAATGTTTAGTAGAGTTCCATCTGATATACAGTATGTCCTTTAATTATCTGCTGGATATATAGTAGTGTGTCTGTTATCCTTAACTTCTAATTTATCCCTTCCTCCTTCCCATTAGGTAACCACAAGTTTGTTTTCTATGTCTGTGAGTCTGTTTCTGTTTTGTAGATAAGTTCACTTGTACCATTTTTTAACATTCCATGTATAAGTGATATTATATGACATTTGTCTTTGTATGACTTCAGTTAGTATGATAATCTCTAGGTCAATTAATGTTGATGCAAATGGCATTATTTCATCCTTCTTGGGGGACTAAGTAATATTCTGTTGTATATGTATATATATATATACATATTCTTTATCCATCTTCTTTATCGATTCGTATGTTGATGGACACTTAGGTTTATTCCATGTCCTGTGTGTGCTAAGTCACTTCAGTCATGCCCATCTCTTTATGACCATACAGACCGTAGCCAGCCAGGCTCCCCTGTCCATGGGATTCTCCAGGCAAGAATACTGGAGTGGACTGCCATGCCCTTCTCCAGGGGATCTTCCCAACCCAGGGATCGAACCCACATCTCCTATATTTCTTGCATCTCAGGCAGATTCTTTGCCCAGGGAGCCACCTGTCTCGGCTACTGTAAATACTGCTGCTATGAACGTTGGGATGCATGTGTCTTTTCTATTTAGTTCAGTTCAGTTCAGTTCAGTCGCTCAGTCGTGTCCGACTCTTTGCAACCCCATGAATCGCAGCACGCCAGGCCTCCCTGTTCATTACCATCTCTCGGAGTTCACTCAGACTCACATCCATCGAGTCCGTGATGCCATCCAGTCATCTCATCCTCGGTCATCCCCTTCTTCTCCTGCCCCCAATCCCTCCCAGCATCAGAGTCTTTTCCAATGAGTCAACTCTTCGCACGAGGTGGCCAAAGTACTGGAGTTTCAGCTTTAGCATCATTCCTTCCAAAGAAATCCCAGGGTTGATCTCCTTCAGAATGCCATTTCTATTTAGAGTTTTAGTCTTTTCTGGATATACATCCAGGAGTGGGTTTGCTGGGTCATATAGTAAACTATGACTTTTTAAATGTTTTTACAGAAGAGGCATATAATATGAGAGATTAGAATCATAAGGCCTCATCAGTTTTGAGCCCGTTCATTTTATACAAGAAAAATCTCAAACCCCAAACAGCTAAATATATTGCAAGCTACTCTCCATATTTATCACGGTCTTTTCTTCTCTAGCCTAAGCTTCCAGACTTTTCAACCTTTCCCCAGTTGATATGACATGCGGGATCTTCACCCTTTCTTCATTGTTTTCTGAACATGCTCCTGTTGGTCCATATCTCTCTTAACATGCAGATTCCAGAATCTCACTCAAAACTCAAAATGTCGTTTGACTGTCACAGAGTGCATTGAAATGTTTCTTGCCACGATTTGGGGCTTTTTCTTCTTTGAATGTTACTTAAAGACTGTATTTACTTTTCTCCCCAGCTTTATTGAGACATAATTGAGAAGCAAAAAATTGTGTGTGCATGGTGTGTACAGCATGGCAATGAGAAGGCCAAGACCCAATTCAGCTCACAAATGTCACTCACGTTCACTCTGACTTATCTTCCAGGGGCCACACTATTTACCAGTGTAATCGTGCATCTCCTTTTCCACCGTCAGATCAGGTATGTTATGAAATCTCTGCCCATTGTTTTTACTGAAATTAAGATATGCTACATTTTTTTAGCATTTCTTGGTAAACACATCAGTAGGAAATGGCACCCCACTCCAGAATTCTTGCCTGGAAAATTCCATGGGCAGAGGAGCCTGGCTATAGTCCATGGGACTGTAAAGAGTCAGACATGACTCTGAGACTAAGCAAACTTATCTAACATGTTAATGGAAGAAATTCAGAACAGTTTATTGATTTAAAATTTATTTGATTGAAGTACAGTTGATTTACAGTGTGTTAATTTCTGCTGTACAGCAAAGTGATTAGGTTATACATGCAAATATGTAGATCTGTGTTATTTTTCATATTCTTTTCCATTATGGTTTATCACAGGATATTGACTATAGCTCCCTGTGCTATTCAGTAGGACTTTGTCATTTATCATTCTATATATAATAGTTTGCATCTATTAATCCCAGACTCCCAGTCCATCCACCCCCCTCTTCCTTGGCAACCACAGGTCTGCAGAACAACTTACTGTTTTAATGGAATGCACCTTGACTACAGTTTTTCATTATATCCTTTTCTCACAAACCTGTTCTATAAATTTCCTGAGGCTTGATGTCAAGCCCCAATAATTACTAATTGTAGTTTCTGAGATTTTTCCATTTTCATACCCTTTGAAAACTGGAGATATCTGCCCATCTCTAGTCTTCTGGACACATTTTTCCATAGTCTACAACTTCTCAACTGTGAATGAAAATACCTCTGAGGTGGTAATCTAAGCCATTTAATTTGGCTACAGTATTATTTTTCTGGGTCTGAAGAACTGATTCAAAGAATTGATGGGGTCTTTTATTACCATCTCTCTTATCTTGATTTACAGTTTTCTCTTAGTCATGTCTTGCCATTTCTAATTTAGAAAAATATTCCATTTTCTGGAAAAGATAGTCACAAAGTGACAATTCTCTCTTCTCACTGTAAACCTTATCCCA
The DNA here is from genome assembly GCA_006410635.1 of Cephalophus harveyi. Taxonomy (NCBI): domain Eukaryota; kingdom Metazoa; phylum Chordata; class Mammalia; order Artiodactyla; family Bovidae; genus Cephalophus; species Cephalophus harveyi. The sequence goes on from SJYT01040210.1 coordinate 103,237, forward strand.
TCTTAGACAAAACGTAACCAGAATGCCATTGCTAAGTGGTTAGGGGCTCAAACTTGAGGTCATCAAAATAGGGCTTGGTTGAAAAGCCTATATTCTGAGCCAACAAGGGCTCCCCCAAAAATGAAACCTATGGAAAAGAGAACTGTCATCTGTGTGATTAATGTCAGAGCTGATGTATCTAGCAGCCAGGGAGCTGAAACTGTGCCCCAGGATTTGGGAGACGCTCCCCATCAGTCACGGGCAGCTCTGGACCGCTGCAGGCCTTCTCCAAGAGGACAGCGCCTTCACTTCTATGTTACCTCAAGGCTCAGAGAATCTGAGAGCACGCTTGCAAAGGCAGCTCTCCCAAGAGAGAGGGTAGGGCTACTTAGCACAGCTTCTCCTTCTAAGCCCACTAATCAGCTCTTTGGTCCTTCACCACCACTATGGAGGTAGGGGTTGAGAGAGATGGGGAAAAGCCAAGCTTAAAGGATGTTCCTCCTTATGCAAGACATGTAAGGAAGGAGTAAGTGTCCTTCACTGGTTTCAAAGTGCTGCTCCACTGTTTAACAGTATATGATATCGCTGAAGCAGCTTTACCTTTTTGTGCTTGTTTCCTCCTCTTTCAAGAGAAAGAAATAGCAACACACACTGAGACTTTGTGGTTTGTACTGCCCGACATATATCAAGTACTTTTTTTAAAAAAAGATGTTTCTTTGGCTACGTTGGGTCTCAGTTGCACCACGCGAGCTCTCTAGTTGTGGCATGCAGGCTTAGTTGCTCCATGATATGTAGGACCTTAATTCCCCACCAAGGACTGAGCCTTAATCCCCATATTGCAAGGTGGATTCTTTAACCACTGGACCACCAGGGATGTTCCTATCAAGTGCTTTAAATAACATAAGCTCACCCCCGAGTCTCTGCTCACTTTGGTCTTGATTTCCCTGAGTTATTCCTAACAGTTAGTGCTATGGTTTCTACTTGCCTTTATTTATTTATTTTTTGCTACCCCCGCCCCAGTGTTTGACTCTATCCTTTGAAAGCCTGAGCTTGTCAGAGAGCTCCCCATACAGCCATGATCGTTTCTCCTGATGTCCATCACGCCTACCTGCATCTCTTTTTGAATCATCTGGATGTATAGTCAGAATTTCACTGCTCAGGATCTTTGATCTTCGTGAGTCATTTTTCTCTTTGTGGCTCTGGCTGTTGGCACGTACTTATTCTTCCTGGAACTTTTGAAGTCAGCTGTTCAGTTGGTCTGACATGTATGTCCAGAAATGTTCAGCCCTCCATTCCTTTCTTCTGTGAGCTCCAGGATGACATAGTCTCTTTTCCCTGTTTCTGTCACTCCCACATTGCTACCAAGTTCTCCTTTGTTGGTCAGAGTTAAATCCTAAGAGGCATATCATGGTTTCTCTTACTTTATGACATTTTGCTCGAGGGCCTAGAATTTAAATTAATAATTCTGTTTGGAAGTAGTTTATATGGCCTTGAGCTGTTGAAATGTCAAATATTCACTCGTTGTTTAGATTTTTATCATATTTCTTCTCTTTATCCTGCCTGCCACCTACGTTCCTTTAAAAAATTCTGTAAGTATCTTATAATTCATCTCCATATTCATCCATCACTCTTAATGGCCTATTTTTCAAATAAATAAACACTTGTAAGAAGATCTGAGTTTTCTAGCAAATAGGCTTAGTATTCCCCCCAAAAGTATGATGATTGATAGAAACTTTTCAAAAGTTAAAAATCTCTTTTGTTCATATTTTTTAAAAATACATGGGTTTTCTAAAATGAATATCCTTAGAGGGAAACACTATTAGGAAGAGGAAAAAAAACTGTTTATTGTTAAGAAAAATGGACAAAATTTTTCAAGCAAAAGATAAAAGTGTTCAAGGACATTGTAAATGTACTAAGTTAATGTTTGTACATCTTTGTTTTCATTGCTTTAAATAGTCATTAAGCTTATGGCAAGGATCATGTTATTTATTTAGGAGAAGTGTGAAATGGCATAATGGAAGGACTGTTGTTTTATTATATGTTCAGTACTTAGCACAGATTAAGTGCTGTAAGCTAACATTTTTGGGGGGCAAGATAGTCCATTGAAAACATGATGGACTCTCTGCCCTGAAAAAGTACTTATGTAATTGCACATAAAATTTTTCATAAAATTCCAGCTCCCTCAGAAACCATTTGAGCAGTTACTCTGTGCCAGATACTTAGCTTATGTGTTGATTTTTCATTATTTGAGAAGTTGTTCTACTAATCTGTGGGATTCAAACTGTGAACCAGAAAAGTAGCTGGTTAGTGTTATACTTTACATTTGCATAATCATTTGCCATACACAGGACACAGCTATTTGGGAGTACACTTGGGAGTAATTCAAATGTCTAAATCATGCAGCTTTCTCCATTTTGCCATTGGTTTTAGTGTTCCTTTTTCCAAATGAAAAAAACTTCACAGGTGGCAAGAATATTGGATGATTTAAAGAACTCAGCTCTTCTAGCAGTTGGGTGCTTACTAAGTAGTAAAGAACTAATCCGAATTCAAATGGACTACACAGGCAGAAATAGCCACCAGGGAATTTAGAAAGCATTCTATCACCCCAGTCTGTTTAAATGTCCCTCCTTTTCTTCCTGCCTCTTTCCTACACTATTTTATATATTAAAAAGTCCCTGGGAAGCTTTTCACCTGCTGGTGGTGGGGGGGGGTCCATTCAGGAATTATCTGTTTACAGAAATAACTGCTGTTTCAGCATCAGTGATCTTTTGAAAGTGGGGAATGCTATATCAGGGCCCAGGGGTTAAAATATGTCACCCCCATAGGGTTGCAGGCATCTATAGCTGACCGAATAGGATGCAGGAGAGCCGTGAGAAAGTGCCACTCCCAGCAGGGGACAAAGAGCCTGCCCTGCTCCTGCATTAAAGAGAGTACACCTGGGTCCCAAGAGCCTTGACTTGGGTTGGGAGAAAGCGCAGTGTTTGCACCAACTAGCAAATCTCTGCATGTTAGAGGGGTGCAATTTGCTGAGGGCCATGATACCCCATCATTTCCTCTGACCATCAGCCAGTGATTTCATAGTAAGACTCTCCACTCTCCAGCCTCCTTGGGAGTTGCCCATCAATTGTCCTTGGAAGACAGTTCTTAACTTAGAGGCACCCACAGTCTGGAACATTCTCTGGCACATGATGACGGGAAAATGTCCCTAGAGGTGGCATCTTTTCAGTCAGTGGAATCATCAGTAAACTGGAACAACTTAATGCTGGTTGCTCTCTCTTCTGGTGAACAGAGATGTTCAAGAGAAAGTCAGGAGATTGCCCTTCTTATTTCTGTCAATCAAAGATGCATCACTTGCTTGTCACGAGTTATATCAGGAGGTCGTCAGTTTTTAGCTTGTTTCCTCCTCTTTCAAGAGAAAGAAATAGCAACACACACTGAGACTTTGTGGTTTGTACTGCCCGACATATATCAAGTACTTTTTTTAAAAAAAGATGTTTCTTTGGCTACGTTGGGTCTCAGTTGCACCACGCAAGCTCTCTAGTTGTGGCATGCAGGCTTAGTTGCTCCATGATATGTAGGACCTTAATTCCCCACCAAGGACTGAGCCTTAATCCCCATATTGCAAGGTGGATTCTTTAACCACTGGACCACCAGGGATGTTCCTATCAAGTGCTTTAAATAACATAAGCTCACCCCCGAGTCTCTGCTCACTTTGGTCTTGATTTCCCTGAGTTATTCCTAACAGTTAGTGCTATGGTTTCTACTTGCCTTTATTTATTTATTTTTTGCTACCCCCGCCCCAGTGTTTGACTCTATCCTTTGAAAGCCTGAGCTTGTCAGAGAGCTCCCCATGCAGCCATGATCGTTTCTCCTGATGTCCATCACGCCTACCTGCATCTCTTTTTGAATCATCTGGATGTATAGTCAGAATTTCACTGCTCAGGATCTTTGATCTTCGTGAGTCATTTTTCTCTTTGTGGCTCTGGCTGTTGGCACGTACTTATTCTTCCTGGAACTTTTGAAGTCAGCTGTTCAGTTGGTCTGACATGTATGTCCAGAAATGTTCAGCCCTCCATTCCTTTCTTCTGTGAGCTCCAGGATGACATAGTCTCTTTTCCCTGTTTCTGTCACTCCCACATTGCTACCAAGTTCTCCTTTGTTGGTCAGAGTTAAATCCTAAGAGGCATATCATGGTTTCTCTTACTTTATGACATTTTGCTCGAGGGCCTAGAATTTAAATTAATAATTCTGGTTGGAAGTAGTTTATATGGCCTTGAGCTGTTGAAATGTCAAATATTCACTCGTTGTTTAGATTTTTATCATATTTCTTCTCTTTATCCTGCCTGCCACCTACGTTCCTTTAAAAAATTCTGTAAGTATCTTATAATTCATCTCCATATTCATCCATCACTCTTAATGGCCTATTTTTCAAATAAATAAACACTTGTAAGAAGATCTGAGTTTTCTAGCAAATAGGCTTAGTATTCCCCCCAAAAGTATGATGATTGATAGAAACTTTTCAAAAGTTAAAAATCTCTTTTGTTCATATTTTTTAAAAATACATGGGTTTTCTAAAATGAATATCCTTAGAGGGAAACACTATTAGGAAGAGGAAAAAAAACTGTTTATTGTTAAGAAAAATGGACAAAATTTTTTTCAAGCAAAAGATAAAAGTGTTCAAGGACATTGTAAATGTACTAAGTTAATGTTTGTACATCTTTGTTTTCATTGCTTTAAATAGTCATTAAGCTTATGGCAAGGATCATGTTATTTATTTAGGAGAAGTGTGAAATGGCATAATGGAAGGACTGTTGTTTTATTATATGTTCAGTACTTAGCACAGATTAAGTGCTGTAAGCTAACATTTTTGGGGGGCAAGATAGTCCATTGAAAACATGATGGACTCTCTGCCCTGAAAAAGTACTTATGTAATTGCACATAAAATTTTTCATAAAATTCCAGCTCCCTCAGAAACCATTTGAGCAGTTACTCTGTGCCAGATACTTAGCTTATGTGTTGATTTTTCATTATTTGAGAAGTTGTTCTACTAATCTGTGGGATTCAAACTGTGAACCAGAAAAGTAGCTGGTTAGTGTTATACTTTACATTTGCATAATCATTTGCCATACACAGGACACAGCTATTTGGGAGTACACTTGGGAGTAATTCAAATGTCTAAATCATGCAGCTTTCTCCATTTTGCCATTGGTTTTAGTGTTCCTTTTTCCAAATGAAAAAAACTTCACAGGTGGCAAGAATATTGGATGATTTAAAGAACTCAGCTCTTCTAGCAGTTGGGTGCTTACTAAGTAGTAAAGAACTAATCCGAATTCAAATGGACTACACAGGCAGAAATAGCCACCAGGGAATTTAGAAAGCATTCTATCACCCCAGTCTGTTTAAATGTCCCTCCTTTTCTTCCTGCCTCTTTCCTACACTATTTTATATATTAAAAAGTCCCTGGGAAGCTTTTCACCTGCTGGTGGTGGGGGGGGGGCCATTCAGGAATTATCTGTTTACAGAAATAACTGCTGTTTCAGCATCAGTGATCTTTTGAAAGTGGGGAATGCTATATCAGGGCCCAGGGGTTAAAATATGTCACCCCCATAGGGTTGCAGGCATCTATAGCTGACCGAATAGGATGCAGGAGAGCCGTGAGAAAGTGCCACTCCCAGCAGGGGACAAAGAGCCTGCCCTGCTCCTGCATTAAAGAGAGTACACCTGGGTCCCAAGAGCCTTGACTTGGGTTGGGAGAAAGCACAGTGTTTGCACCAACTAGCAAATCTCTGCATGTTAGAGGGGTGCAATTTGCTGAGGGCCATGATACCCCATCATTTCCTCTGACCATCAGCCAGTGATTTCATAGTAAGACTCTCCACTCTCCAGCCTCCTTGGGAGTTGCCCATCAATTGTCCTTGGAAGACAGTTCTTAACTTAGAGGCACCCACAGTCTGGAACATTCTCTGGCACATGATGACGGGAAAATGTCCCTAGAGGTGGCATCTTTTCAGTCAGTGGAATCATCAGTAAACTGGAACAACTTAATGCTGGTTGCTCTCTCTTCTGGTGAACAGAGATGTTCAAGAGAAAGTCAGGAGATTGCCCTTCTTATTTCTGTCAATCAAAGATGCATCACTTGCTTGTCACGAGTTATATCAGGTCGTCAGTTTTTCGCTTTTCGGTACTTCTTGGTTTATGAACTAGTATTTGCAGTTTTGCAAGGATATCAACTCCTTGGAAGAAATGAGATGGAAACTGGACCACTTCCCTTTTGAGGTTCATTGTGGTAAGATCCTCTGTTGGGCTGGAGTGTTCCTGACTGAGGTGCACTAGCAGGAGAGGGCACAGACGGCCTCTGGGGGGATGTTTCAGGCAGTGAGTGGAGGCTGGCATGGTGCCCTTGCAATACGTTCTGGGCTGGAAGCTGGCTATCCAGTTCTCTCTCTGCAGAGGGCGTAATATTGCGGTGAAGTGTTGCAGTTTCTCACCTGTCAGACTGGCTGCCTTAGCCCTTTTTGCTGCTGCTGCTGCTAAGTTGCTTCAGTTGTGTCCGACTCTGTGCGACCCTTTTTGGCTGTCATAAAATACTATAGACCCAGTTCAGTTCAGTCGCTCGGTCATGTCTGACTCTTTGCGACCCCATGAATCGCAGCACGCGATTGTCCATCACCAACTCGTGGAGTCCACCCAAACCCATGCCCGTTGAGTCAGTGATGCCATCCAACCATCTCATCCTCTGTTGGCCCCTTCTCCTCCTGCTAGGTGGCTTATAAACAATATACATTTATTTCTCACTGCTCTGGGGGCTGGAATGTCCAAGATCATGGTGCTGCCAAATTTGGTGTATGATGAAAGCCGGCTTCCTTAGTGATGTCCATCTTCTCCCTGTAACTTCCGTGGCAGAAGGGACAAGGGGGTTTTCTTAGGCCTATTTTATAAGGGCACTAATGCCACTCATGAAGGTTCTTCTCTCATAACCCAATGACTTCCCAAACACCTCATTTCCTGATATCACCATAGAGTATTAGGATTCTAACATGTGCATTTCGAGGGTATGCATTCAGACCATAGCACGGGAAAACATTAAAAAGCATATGGCAGCCCATCCTGCTGGCATTCCCATTGGTGGTGGGGATGCAAACTGGTATAACCATTTAAAGCGCTCCCCCAGTGGCTCAGCAGTAAAGAATCTGCCTGCAGTGCTTAGAAGAGAAGGGGCAATATCTGAGAAAACCACAGACTCGTTTATCTCTTGAGCCACAGATCTCACTTCATGAATTTCACCTGAGGACACACCTTCAATAATATACAACTATATTCTTTTAAGGCTGACAAAGGCTCCAGACCAGCAACATCAACATCACTGCAGCAGGGCACAAAGACAGTGGACCTGAACAGAAGTGAAAGTGAAGTCGCTCAGTCGTGTCCGACTCTTTGTGACCCCGTGGACTGTAACCTACTAGGCTCCTCCCTCCATGGGATTCTCCAGGCAAGAGTACTGGAGTGGGTTGCCATTTCCTTCTCCAGGGAATCTTCCCAACCCAGGGATCGCACCCAGGTCTCAAGCATTCCAGGCAGACGCTTTAACCTCTGAGCCACCAGGGAAGCTGAATAGAAGGAAACATGCAAATAACAAATGACACATAAATGTACCTTTTGGCCCAGCAATGCCAGCTTCTGGGAATTAAACCTTCAGACATGCCTTCTCCAAGAGAAAAATTTAAAAACCCACATCACAACACTGTTTATAGTTGCAAATTATTTGAAACAACTAAAACGCTCATACATAGGAGAATGGTTAAATAAACCAGATACAGGAGGCGGTCCCAAGATGGCGGAGGAATAGGACGGGGAGACCACTTTCTCCCTCACAAACTCATCAAAAGAACATTCCAACGCTGAGTAAATTCCACAAAACAACTTCTGAATGCTGGCAGAGGACATCAGACACCCAGAAAAGCAGATCATTGGCTTCAAAAACAGGTAGGAAAAAATATAAAAGACGAAAAAAGAGACAAAGGAGGTAGGGAGGGAGCTCCATCCCGGGAAGGGAATCCCGTCCCGGGAAGAGACTCGTAAGAAGAGAGGTTTCCAAACACAAGGAAACATTCTCGCTGCGAAGTCTGGGGCAAGCCTTGGAAGCACAGAGGGCAACATAACAGGAAGGAAAAATAAATAACTAAAACCAACAGGTTAAGAGCCCAACAGTAACTCCCCCAGCGGAAAAGCAGCGCAGACGCCTGCATCCGCCACTAACAAGTTTGGGGCTGGGCAGGGAGAGGCGGGAAACGCGGACTGCAGTGCTTTGTAAGAATCGGGCCACGGGAGGCGCGGGCTGCAAAGACTCGGGCTGGAACGCCCACCTCGCGCGTAACCAGAGGGCCCGTGCGTGACCAGAGCGAACTAACTTGGGCTAGCAATCCAGACTGTGGGATAGCTACCAC
>SJYT01040212.1:0-121516 GCA_006410635.1 Cephalophus harveyi
CTTTCAATGAATATCCAGAGCTGATATCCTTTAGGATGGACTGGTTTGATGTTCTTGCTGCCCAAGGGACTCTCAAGAGACTTCTCCAGCACCACAATTTGAAAGCATCAATTTTTTGGTGCTTATCCTTCTTTATGGTCCAACTCTCATATCCATACATGACTACTAGAAAAACCACAGCTTTGACTATAGGGATCTTTGTCAGCAAACTGACGTCTCTGCCTTTTAATATGCTGTCCAGGTTTGTCATAGCTTTCCTTCTAAGCAGCAAGTGTCTTAATTTAGTGACTGCAGTCACTGGCATGAGTATTGATTTTGTGGTTAACAAACAAATTTTAGCAAGTGTACAAATCTGCAAAAATGGAATCTCTGGAAAATGAATATTAATTCTATTTGTTTTCTCTCATTTCCTCACTCACTTTTCCTTCCTTCCTTCTTCCCTGAAAATATAGTCTTTTCCCCATTCCCCCCAAAACATTAGCTGATAAACTTCACCTAAGGCTTTGTTTTCTAGAGAATACACGTTAAACACAAAACAAATCTTATTTAAAGCTAAATAAATATGTTTGCTGTCTAAAGAAAAAAATTAAAATTTTCTACTTGGCAAATACACACCACTTTTATTTTCTGTTATACATATATATATTTAGGGAAATAGTGCCACTGGGTAACTTTCTGCTTCATGATGAAAACGTTAAAAAATAATCAAAATAATTATACCAAAATTATAATTAATTCCCACTTTACTAAATATGTCATAATAAAATATGGTACAGAAGCAAATTATTCACTTGGTTTAAAATTAAACAAATCGTTTTCAGAATGTCTCTATTCATATTTTAAAGTGGTTTCATATTGGAAATAATGAATCTTAGGAACACTTAAGAATATATTAAAAAAAATAATGAGGGAGAATATCACACTAAAGACTTTAGTAGGGTAATAATGATATACTAAGAGACTTCTAAGATCAGTGGAAAAGAATGAAATATGTAGAAAGAGACATAAGAATTCTGAGTAACATTTAAATGGCATTTTAAATTGGTAGAGAGTGGACTTGACACTGGTTAATACCTTGGAAACATTCAAAAAAGCATATAAAACAAAATATATGTTGAATATATTAAAAATTAAATATAAAAAGCTGAAATTGTAAAAGAACCAGGAAAAAATATAAGTGAATATTTTTATTATCCAGGCATGGAACAACCTTACTAAATATGAGCATTAAAACTATATGATAGGGACTTCCTTAGTAGCCCAGTGGCTGAGATTCCATGCTTCCAATACAGGGTCTGGGTTTGATCCCTGGTCAGGGAACTCAGACCCCACATGCTACAACTAAGAGTTTGTATGATGCAACTGAAAGTCCCTCATGCCACAACTAAGACACAGCCTGACACAGCCAAATTAATGAATTAGTGTTTTAAAAATATGAAAGAAAAAAATTGAGATTTGAATATATAAATATTTTGTGTGCTTAGTCTCTCAGTCGTGTCCAACTCTCTGCAATCCGATGGACTGTACCCCGCCAGGCTCTCCTTTGTTCATGGAATTCTCTAGGTAAGAATACTGGAGTGGGTAGCCACTGCCTTCTCCAGGAATATAAACATTTTAAAGCCAATAAAAAAGAAATTTCTAAAACATTAAAATATATACAGAAGACATATTCTAAATGAATAGCAAAATATTATAATCTTTGATATATACTGATATATATTAATTATGAATAAATTAGGAAAGATAATCATAAAAGAAAACCAAATGAATGATACAATCTAAATATAATAAAAAAGCACAAAGAAAAGTAGAAATGGCAAGAAAAGGAATGGAAAAGAATGTTTGATAGCACTTCTAAATAAGGAAATACAAAAAAAAATGAGAACTTAGTTGGAAAAGATAATAATCCTACTACCTAGTGTTCAACTGCAGGAAAAAATCATAACCTCTCATAGCCTTTGAGTTCAGAGGAGAAACTGGTACTTTTCCAGAAGGCCATGTGGTGATGTGTACTGAGCCTTTAAAGTGCTATATATATACTATTCAACCAGCTATTCAGCTTTTAGGATATAACTCTAATAAAATTATCTTGATCTACATAAAGATACAGCTAAAAGAATATTCCCCTTTGTAATAAGGAAAAACTGACAAACAACCTAAAATTCCCAAAGCAAGGATATTTAAATTACAGAATAGCTTAGAATATTGAGCAACTAACAATTTTTACTTCATTTTTAACTTAATGTCCAAGTAAAATGTTCATAATATAATGTTTGATTTTTTTAAAAATAATTGTTCTGGAGTTTCTTTTGGTAATACAGTGCTTACTATTTCCCAGGTATTGTCCTAAGCACTTTAAAATTATTAACTCATTTAATCCTTCCAATGGCCCAAAATGAATTAGATACTATCATTAGTACTCAGTTCAGTTCAGTTCAGTGTCTGACTCTTTGCTACCCCATAAACCATAGCACACCAGGCTTCCCTGTCCATCACCAATTCCCAAAGTTTGCTCAAATTCATGTCCATCAAGTCAGTGATGCCATCCAACCATCTCATCCTCTCTCGTCGTCTTCTCCTCCTGCCTTCAATCTTGAGCATTACTTTGCTACCATGTGGGATGAGTGCAATTGTGTGGTAGTTTGAGCATTTGTTGGCATTGCCTTTCTTTGGGATTGGAATGAAAACTGACCTTTTTGAGTCCTGCGGCCACTGCTGTGTTTTCCAGATTTGCTGGCAAATTGAGTGCAGCACTTTCACAGCATCATCTTTTAGGATTTGAAATAGCTCAGCTGGAATTCCATTACCTCCACTAGCTTTGTTCGTAGTGATGCTTCCTAAGGCCCACTTGATTTCACAATCCAGGATATCTGGCTCAAGGTGAGCAATCACACCATCATGGTTATCTGGGTCATGAAGATCATTTTTGTATACTTCTGTGTATTCTTGCCATGTTTTCTTAATATCTTCTGCTTTTGTTAGGTCCACACCATTTCTGTCCTTTATTGTGCCCATCTTTGCATGAAATGTTCCCTTGGTATTTCTAATTTTCTTGAAGAGATCTCTAGTCTTTCCCATTCTGTTCTTTTCCTCTATTTCTTTGCATTGATCAGTCAGGAAGGCTTTCTTATCCCTCCTTGCTATTTTTCGCAACTCAGCATTCAAATGTGTATATCTTTCCTTTTCTCCTTTGCCTTTAGCTTCTCTTCTTTTCTCAGCTGTTTGTAAGGCCTCCCCAGACAACCATTTTGCCCTTTTGCATTTCTTTTTCTTGGCGATGGTCTTGATCCCTGTCTTCTGTACAATGTCACGAACCTCCATCCATAGTTCATCAGGCACTCTGTCTATCAGATCTGGTCCCTTAAATCTATTTCTCACTTCCACTGTATAGTCATAAGGAATTTGATTTAGGTCATACCTGAATGGTCTAGGAGTTTTCCCCACTTTCTTCAATTTAAGTCTGAATTTGGCAATAAGGAGTTCATGATCTGAGCCACAGTCAGCTCCCGGTCTTGTTTTTGCTAACTGTATAGAGCTTCTCTATCTTTGGCTACAAAGAATATAATCAGTTTGATTTCAGTACTGACCATCTGGTGATGTCCATGTGTAGAGTCATCTCTTGTGCTGTTGGAAGAGGGTGTTTGCTATGACCAGTGCGTCCTCTTGGCAAAACTCGTTAGCCTTTGCCCTGCTTAATTTAGTACTCTTAGGCCAAATCTGCCTGTTACTCCAGGTATCTCTTGACTTCCTACTTTTGCACTCCAGTCCTCTATGATGAACAGAACATCTTCTGCTGGGAGCCACTGTGAGGAACTCTGCCCATGGCAAACAAAGGTCATGAGGAAGGAGGCCTGGCGTACGCAAAGGCGTGATCAAGGCTCAGGAAACCCCATTCCCAAGCATCTACCCCAAAACCAGAGTCTATCTACTTTACTGTTTCATGCTCTCGCCTACACCTCTGACTTTATGGGGGCTGCTGCCCACTGGTCCTCTCGGAGAAGGAATAAATGTGCAGCTCCAGGTCAATTAAAATTCCTGGGCATGACAAAAGAGTGTTTCAACTTAGGAACTCCTCTGAAGGTTATCTAGCCTGTCTGTACAGGCTCTTCGGGCCACATGTGATTGTTTACAGCCTCCCGACCATGAGAGGCATGTTTTAGACTTACTAAAGGCAAATTCTTTTGGGAAGTTAGAGATTATTAGCATAGTGTGTTGGTTAGGAATTATATTGGTGAAGGGTTTTTCATTTGTTGTGCCAATAATTGCTGCTAATTCCCTGCCCAGAAAAACATCTACTTCTGCTTTATTGACTATGCCAAAGCCTTTGACTGTGTGGATCACAATAAACTGTGGAAAATTCTGAAAGAGATGGGAATACCAGACCACCTAACCTGCCTCTTGAGAAATCTGTATGCAAGGGACAAGGGTGTCTCAGGTCAAACCTCTCTGCTGGCAAACTAGCTTCTGTGACAGGATTATCCATACTCCTGCCACTATGCACATGATTGTTTACTACCTCTCAACCATAAACAGCACAGAGAGTTTTGGAGTATTTTGAGAGTCTAAATTAGCATAGGGCTTTTCTCATTGTTGAGTCAATGATTGCCGCCAGGCCTCCATATCCTGAGGCACCTGGGAATACATTAATCAATGTATTTGGAATGTAGAAAAGGAAATATAGTAGTTTTTAAGGTTAGCAATACTAGACTTTTTGAGTTAATGAATTTTCTCTTTTGTTATACTTTGTTATAAATCACTGTGTCCTTGCTATGTAAAAATGTAACTCTATCACTATCTTAAGACTAAATAGATCTTAGGGGAACATTGGTGAAGGGTTTTCATTTGTTGGGCTGATGTTTGCTGCTAAATCTCCATATTCCCTGCCTTTATAATGAATATAACTAGCATATAGGAGAAATAAGTATTAACCTTTAAGATTAATCATGTTAACCTTGGGTTAAATAAATTCCTTTCTTGATTGTAACTCACTACACCCTCACCCTATAGGAATGCAACTTTATTTGGAGAGTAGTGCCTGGTTTAAGAAAAACACCCTTGGAAAAAATAAGTTTTTTGGTTATCAGAAAGAAAGGGTCGTAAAATGTCTGCAGGCCTCATGGCCAGAAGATGATGTAAAACCCCTAAGACCTTTTTTTATGTAAAGTACCTGATTTTGATAAAGGTCAGGACTGCTGACCCCCGAGTGACTCTGTATTCATCCCTATGTGTAACAAAAGGTATATAAACAAACCTAAAAAATAAAGGGATGGGGTCAGTTTCTGGAAAGACTGATTCCCCCATGTCGTTTCTTTCTTGCTCTCCATTTTTCTGGCTGAATTAATGTGGGTACTCACCAAGCCTGCTAATTTTGCCTGGGCTTCTAAGATCGGACCAGGGAGGCCTCAGTGCCTCCTCTCCTTCGGGAGAACAGAAAGATGCCTGTGGCCTATGTAGGTGGTGATTGGTATTCCACGTAAACCAAGTTATTCAGCCTCTTTTTCTCCACTAATATTTCCTACTACACTATCCATTTCTAATCTCTCTCTATATCTGTAATTAAGTAAGTTTTTCCCAGGACGCCAACTCCGTCCCCACCTTCGAATCACCCTGGATCCACCGGGGTTGTTAATTCTAGAAGGTCTCGTAGATTTTCATAGAACCATTTAATTTCAGCTTCTTTAGGATTACTGGTTGGGGCACAGACTTGGGATTACTCTGATACTGAATGGTTTGCCCTTGGAAACTAACAGAGATCATTCTGTCATTTTTGAGATTGCACCCAAGTACTGCATTTCGGACTCTCTTGACTGTGAGGGCTACTCCATTTCTTCTAAAGGATTCTAGCCCACAGTAGTAGATACGATCAACTGAATTAAATTCACTCATTCCAGTCCATTTTAGCTCACCGATTCCCTAAAATGTCGATGTTCACTCTTGCGGTCTCCTGTTTGACCACTTCCAATTTACTTTAATTCATGGACCTAACATTCCAGGTTCCTATGCAGTATTGCTCTTTACAGTATTGGAGTATCAGAGTTTACTTGCATCACCAGTCACATCCACAACTGGGCATTGTTTTCACTCTCTGTCTGTTCATTGTTTCTGGAGTTACTTCTCCACTCAATATCCAGTAGCATATTGGGCACCTACCAACCTGGGGAGTTTACCTTTCAGTGTCATATCTTTTTGCCTTTTCATATTGTTCATGGGGTTCTCAAGGCAAGAATACTGAAGTGGTTTCCCATTCCCTTGTCTAGTGGACCACATTTCATCAGAACTCTCCACCATGACCTGTCTGTCTTGGGTGGTCCTATAAGGCATGGCTCATAGTTTCACTGAGTGAGACAAGGCTGTGGTCCTTGTGATCAATTTGATTAGTTTCCTGTGATTGTGGTTTTAGAGTGCCTGAAGAACTATGGACGGAGGTTCATGTGATTGTGTGCCCTCTGATGGATAATGCTACTGCTGCTAAGTTGCTTCAGTAGTGTCCGACTCTGTGCAACCCCATGGACTGCAGCCTACCAGGCTCCTCTGTCCATGAGATTTTCCAGGCAAGAGTACTGGAGTGGGTTGCCATTGCCTTCTCCTGTCTGATGGTTAATCGTAAGAGACTTATGGAAGCTTCCTGATGGGAGAGACTGACTGAGGGGGAAACTGGGTCTTGTTCTAATGGGCGGGGCCATGCTCAGTAAATCTTTAAACCAAATTTCTCTTGATGGGTGGGGCTCTGTTCCCTCCCTTTTGTTTGACCTGAGATCACACTACCGTGGAGGTAATGAAGTCCCTTGAACTGCAAGGAGATCAAACTAGTCAATCCTAAAGGAAATCAGTCCTGAATATTCATTGGAAGGACTGATGCTGAAACTGAAACTCCAATACTTTGGCCACCTGATGCAAAGAACTGACTCACTGGAAAAGACCCTGATGCTGGGAAAAGATTGCAGGAAGGAGGAGAAGGGGACGACAGAGGATGAGATGGTTGGATGGCATCACCGACTATATGGACATGAGTTTGAGCAAGCTCCGGGAGCTAGTGAAGGATAGGAAAGCCTGGTGTGCTACAGTCCGTGGGGTCGCAGAGTTGAACACAACAAAGCAACTGAACTGAATGAAGATAACAGTGACCTCCTTCAAAATGTCCCATGCACGTACTGCAGCACTCAGTGCCCCCGACCCTATAGCGGGCCACCACCAACCCACGCCTCTGCTGGAGACTCCTAGACACTCACAGCAACCTGGGTCAGTCTCTTGTGGGGTCACTACTCCTTTCTCCTGGGTTATTATTAATTATCAGTACTAGTATCCCCATTTTAGTTTACAATATTTAAGTATAATACAATTTTTATTTTAAAAAGTTGAAAAATACACATATAGCATATATAACTTTCAAATATCAATTAAAAAGACTCAAAGATCTTTACCAAATGACAGTAGTTATCTTCAAATTAATATGTAACCTTTTATTTGAAACTTTATAAAGTGTTCAGAAAGATATGTATTATTTTGTTATACAGAAAGATATTGGGGCTTCCCTGTGGCTCAGTGGTAAAGAATCTGCTTGCCAATGCAGGAGACACAGGTTCAATCCCTGATCCAGGAAGATCCTACATGCTGCAGAGCAATGAAGTCTGTGTGCCACAACTACTGAGCCTGTGTTCTAGAGCCAGGGAGCTGCAACTGGCCACGTGCCGCAACTACGGAAGCATGCGCACCCTAGAGCCTGTGCTCTGCAGCAAGAGGGGCCAGCACCATGAGGACCCACCCACCACAACAAAAGAGTAGCCCCCTTCGCTGCAACTAGAAACAAGTCCATGCAGCGACGAGCCAAAAACACACAAGTACATCAATTCTAAAAGAAATACACTATTAAAGATGAAGTACAATAATAGAAAACCAGCTCACTCATATTCATATATTTGACTGTACTATTTATCATTAATATGACTCCTACAAATCACTTAAGCTCTAAGACCTGGTTTTCTCGTCAATAGAAAGGAAAATAATACCTTCCCTAAAAGGTCAAGTCCAAAATGCTTGAGCTCATAGTACTAGCTCAATAACTAAATTTCTAAGTACTTAGGAAACTTCTATAAATTACACGGCTACTACTTACCGACAGGATAATTCTCCATCCATAGCATCATGCTCATCTGTACTGGTATATGTTAATCTTCCTCCAACAACTGTTCCAACTAAGTATATCAGCCAGGCAAGACGTCCTAATACATAAAAAGAAGAGTTTAGAAAGAAACAAAGTTTAGACAGAAACAAAGCTTATTTTTCAGAATATTCTAAAATGAGCAAAAATTTTTTCAAACTAGTGATAAACTGTGAACTTAGTTCCTAACACAGAGTGAAGAGTTGGTTTTCATCAAGTTCATCAAGGCAGTGAAAGTGAAGTCGCTCGGTCGTGCCCGACTCTTTGCAACCCATGGACTGTAGCCCACCAAGCTCCTCCGTCCATGGGATTCTCCAGGCAAGAATACTGGAGTGGGTTGCCATTTCCTTCTCCAGGGGATCTTCCCGACCCAGGGATTGAACCCAGATCTCCCACTTTGCAGGCAGATGCTTGAACCTCTGCGCCACCAGGGAAGCCACAAGAGTTTAAATGATATTTAAGAACCTGAAACAACTATGAATCCCAGCTCTACCAATATGCTATGTAAGTTTTAGGATTTTCATTTGCAAAATGGAGAAAATAATATCTATCATGAAGACTTGATGAACATAAATTTGATAACAAAGCACCAAATGTAATGTCAACATCAAGGGCTGTTAGTAAGTATAACTATGATCCAATGACCAGTGTTTTTTTGAACAGTCCATGTCATGATAGTACCAGTCTCATCATTTTTAATACTACCCAGGCTTGGAAGATAACAGATGGTAACAAATTTACTCCCTTTGTACTTTAAAAATCCAAAATTTTTACTATGCAAATTACACTGTTTGATGACCAAATTAACTTCATGGGGAATAGCAGCAAAGGACTTTACAAGAGTGGCACAAATGGCAACACCTACAGTTTTCACAAATCTTTGGGGTAGTCAAAACTGACTTTAGAAATGAAGGTATTTATTGAGTAATTCTTGTTTAGACACCTTACATCCTTAGAGTCACTCATCTATGTCTCAAATTCTCCAAGATTTTTGAGATCTTTATGAGCAATTAACAACAAATCAATTATTTTTCAAAAAAGAAAAAAAAAAAATCTTACCTGGTAAGTACCACATCCCCTTAATCTATCACAAAGCCATGAATAAATCATAATTGACTAAGTATGCAGCATTTATATTAGCAATGTAAAAACAGAACACTACCCTGATCAAATAATTTATAAAACAAACTCAAGCTTCAAGAAACGTAAAATTAGTGGGCAAAAAACGTTAACAGAAAAAAGGCCCATGTAGGAAACTGATAACAAGTTACCAATACGCAGTTGAGATGTATTTTATGATCAATATTAAAGCCTATTAACAACATAATGCTCTCCTTTGATGACCTCACTTCTGTGGACCCTCTCAAGTGGCACCTGATTTTTTTTTGCACCTCTTGGGCCTCAAAGCCAGCTGTTCAGTTGATGTTCCTCATTTTTACTTCCAGAACATTCTCCCTCTCCATTGTAAAAGCACTCAGCTTTACATCTTGTGTCCTCATAGTACCAAATTATCTTTCATATTGCAACTATCACTCTACTTTGAGTTCCTTCTTATCTTTTGAATATGTTGGTTGCTGGTCCACTGTCACTCTTTCCAACATTATTTTTATCATAACTGGTAACAACTTTAATTATCTACAAAGATGAATCTTCCAACTCCCAACAATCCTTTGTCCTATTAGGAAACTACAATCACTTGAACACCTAAACAACTTCACTGAAATATAATTCACATACCACTTAAAGTATATGATTCAATGTTTTTGAATGAATTCACAGGGCCATACAATCACCACCACATTCTAGCTTTAGAACCTATCCATCCCTCTTGAAATCTTATTCTATACCACTCCGCACCCCTGCAGCCCTAAGGAACCAAGTAACCACTAATCAACTTTATGTCTCCTTAGATTTTTCCCATTCTATCTCATACGGATGAACTCATACAGTGTGATCTTTGTGACTATCTTCTTTCACTTAGTATAACGTGTAAGGATCAACCATGTTATAGCTTCTTGTATTGGGATTTCAATCGTTTTTATGTTCAAATAACATTCCATTTTGGGGGTATATCACATTTTGTTTACCCATTCAAAAGTTGATAGACACTTGGGCTGTTTTCACATTTCGCCTTTGTAAATAATGCTTCTATGAACATTTGCAGAGTTTTAATGTAGATATGTTTTCATGTCTCTTCATATCCAGAGTTGGGATTCATATCAAGAATTGGAATTGGTGGGTCATATGAAACCTGTTATTTTAACATTCTGAGGAACTACCAAACTACTTTCCAAAGCAGCTGTATCATTTTACATTCCCACCAGCAAAGTATGAAAGCCCAACTTCTCCAAATCCTTGCCAATACTTGGTATTACCTATCTTTTTATTGTATCTCTCCTAGTGGATATAAAGTGGTATCTTGTAATTCTGACGTGCCTTCCCCTAATGACCAACAATGCTGAGCCTTTTCCATGTGCTTACTGGTCTTTTTTATGTCTTCTTTGAAGAAATGTCTATTTAAATTCTTTGCTTATTTTAAAATTGGGCTTTTTATCTTTTTATTTATTGAGCTGCAAGAGTTCTTTATATATTCTTGATACAAGTTCCTTGTCAGATATGTGATTAGCAAATATGTTCTCCCATTCTGTGGGTTGTTTTCATTTTCTTGATGGTGTCCTTTGAAGCACAGAAATGTTTAATTTTCATGTGGTACAAAACTGCTAGTTTTTCTTTCAATATTTCAGCTTTTGATATCAAATCTAAAGAACCACTGCCCAATCCAAAGTCATAAAGATTTAGTTCTACATTTTCTTCTAAGAGTTTCATAGCTTTAACTCTTACATTTAGGTCTATGATTCATTTGATTTGTGTACTGTGGGACACAGGGGTCCAACTTCATTCTTTTGCGTGTGGACATTCAGCTGTCACTGCATCATTTGTTGAAAAGACAATCCGTTTGTCATTGAATTGTCTTTTCATCCCAATCAAAAGTCACCTGATTACAAACTGGAGCATTTATTACCTGAACTCTCAATTACATATCATTGATCAAGTGTCTACCTTTACACCAATAACCACGCTGTCTTGATTACTGCTGCTCTGTAGTAAATTTTGAAATAAGTTAGTATGAGTCTTTCAACTTCATTTATTTTTTTCCAAAATTATTTTGGATATACTGTGTCTCCTGGATTTCCACATCAATTTAAGGATCAGCTTGTCAATTCCTGCAAAGAAGCCAGCTGGGATTTTGACAGAGATTACATTGACTCTAGGTCAATTTGAGGAATAGTTCTAAATAATATCATCTTCTGAACCATGAGCATGGATGTCTTCCAACTTATTTAGATCTTTAATAACATTTTACAGTGTATAAGATTTAACACTTGCAAAGTTTTTACCTAAGTATTTTATTCTTTTTAATGGTATTGTAAGTAGGCTTCACTTAATTTTGATTGTTCACTGTTAATATATAAACCCACTGTTGATTTTTACTTACTGATCTTGTATTCTGCAACTTTGCTACTCTTGTATTAGTTGTAATAGTTTTTTGGGATTTGTTATTTTTTTCACTTTCTTATACCCTTCATGTCTTCTCTAACCTGCTTACCTATATTCAGTTCTGTTGCCAGTCATTATAATCTGTCCTGCATAGGTCAATTTCTCTCTTCCTCTACATTCTCATCTTACAAAACCATAATTGTTTAAATCCAATTCCCTACCTACTCTTTGTCTATCTACATACAGTTTAATATAACTGGAAAAAGACCACCATGTTGACTAGCCTATCTTTGGATTCACCTTTTCAGTCAGGCCTTACACAGCTCTCCTGTCAATTTTCAATGCCTCGAGCATGACCGCACGCCTTCAGGATGCTGCTAGTGCTGCTGAGTTGCCCAGTCATGTCCAAACCTTATGTGACCACATCGACTGTAGCCCACCAGGCTCCTCTGCCCATGGGATTTCCCAAGCAAGAATGCTGAAGTGGGTTGCCATTTCCTCCAGGGGATCTTCCAGACCCAGGGATAGAATCCAGGTCTCCTGCTTGGCAGGCAGATTCTTTACTACTGCACCACCTGGGAAGCCCATGACTTTAAGATACCCTTCATCAATTCCTTCCCTCCATGTATGCAATTGCCATTAAGAAGCGGATCTATTTTTCCAATCCTTTGTAACTCTGGGCTGGACTTTAACTAAAAGAATATTGCAGAAGTGATACTTATTCCAGTACTAGGCTTAGTCTTTAGAGAATTGGCAGCTTCCTCCAGGCTCTCAGGGAGTTTTCCCTGAGAGGAAGCCATTTACCATGTAAGAAGACCATATACCCTGAGACTGCCATACTATTAAAAGGCTAGCGATGTAGAGAGACTTCATGGAGACAGAAATGTCTAATTATAGCTCATTCATCAAACATCCCAGCAAAGACAGAAGGCTTTAGAATAAAGACTCATTTAGGTGATGCCGGCATAGCTGTCACCCAATTACAGAACATAATCTGCTGACATTTCATATTCCCCTTTCCTGATTTAATATTTTTTTTAAATTTTAGCACTTATCAGTTTCTAACAAAATATATTTTATTATTTATTTTGCTTTGTTACCTGTCTATTCCAATAGAACATAAATTGCATGGCAGCCATTACTGTTTCTGTTTGGTTGTCTATTGCATATCCAGGGCCTAAAACAGTGCCTGGCATATATAACTTATTAAATAGATATGGGTTATTGAATTAAGACATGACTGAGCATGCATACATGTTGAATTAAGAAATCATTACCTAGAAACTATAGCATGAAACAGGCAAAAAAAAGTTAACAGCTTATTTATCAATTTAAGTAAACATTAAAATGCAGTGTCATTACTAAAAATGAATGTTAATTGTAGTTCCATTTCTATTGCTTAAATAAAAGCAACTTTTCAACACACATTCAATACAAGGTACGATCCATGATCTAGTCTATCCTGTTATTTGCAAATTCATCTTCTTGATAAAATTTACACATTTGCAATTACCCAAATACTTGTGGATCATTCATGGCCAAACGCAGAACAGCAAATAATTTGAGTTGCCCAATGGGCACATTCCAAGATTAGGTAAAACAAAGCAACAATCTGCTTTCTTGTTTCATTCCTTCATTTTGAGTACCTGCTATATGTCATGTTCTGCCCACTGGGATATAAATATGAAGCAGGGTGAAAACGGACAGAGAGACCCTATATCCAGCAGACTGAATTTATTAAGAGGGAAAAAAACAAAAAACTGATTTTTTCAATGCAGTGTGATAAGTGTTGTTGTTGTTCATTCACTCAGTCATTTCTGACTCTTTGAGACCCCATGGACTGCAGCATGCCAGGCTTCTCTGTCCTTCATTATCTCCTGGAGTCTGTTCAAACTCATGTCCATTGAATTGGTGGTACCATCCAACCATCTCATCCTCTATCATTCCCTTCTCCTCATGTGATATTCATGAGATGAGTATTATTGTCTGATAATAAATACTAAATATAGGACATGAATTTCTCAAATTTTAACTTTTTACTGTTTAATTCATTTATTCTCTGAGCTTGAAACTAAGACTTGATATCAAAGAATGGTATGCAAAGATAGCATATGATCAACTGTGAACATTCCTTTCTAAAATTATGGTAAATTTTGAATGGAAGTTTGTACAGAGAAAAGTAGAATGTATAGTTATTCTTTCCATGTTTTAGCAGTGATTTTTTATTGTACAAGACAGAAAAGCAGGTATTTTTAACCCTAAAAATAGACAACTACTAATAAATGAGCATCAGTGTTAGACATGAACAATGAAATATAAGGGTACTTTTATTAATCTATCAAATAAAATTTTCATATTTCACAGAATGAGGAATGATATTTCTCATACACATTAATCCCTCCCTAAAACTCTAGAATTTTTAGAGGGATGGTCTTTAAATAGATGTTAAAAATTTATAAGGGTTATGTAATTATATCCAGAAAGTTTAAAGAATCAAGTAAAACTATAAATCTAAACTGTATTTAGAAATTTAAATATCCTATACATAAGTTTCATATCTATAATTTTTATAAAAAATCTGACCTGAGATTATATTTCCATTATAGCTTTCCATTTTTGTATTTACTCTGAAATGTTCAGGGCACTTGTTTCCACAGCTGTTCAAGAACAGAACATTTTTTCCTCTAACAAAATAATTATTGCTGTAATAATCCATAATTATGGTTTATAACCTCAATAATCCCAAAGAAATCAGTCATTACCATAGATCACAAGTAATCGTTAACTACTGTTAATGACCTATTTCTTAGGGATTATTGTTTTTCTAAACCATGACCATATCACCACAAATATGGAGGAGCAAGACAATATTATACAAATGATATCATAATATAATAATAAACTTATTTTGTAACATTAAAAGCCATTAAGCATCTAAATTAAAGCAGACATAACAAGAGCATATAATTTTCTTTGTTCAACACTAACTGAAGTCTTTAGTCTATAAAAAAGAAATTGAGCACTACTACATATAGCAGCACAAACTAGAACTGCATTACGCACTTTTCATAATATAAAACAGACTACAGATATTTTTAAAGAGCAGACAGACTTCTCACTAACCTTTCAAATAGAAGGAAAATACAACTACTAAACATTTTCTATGTAACAGGCAGTATATTAGAAACTTTGAAATGATGTTTTATTAATACTGTAAAAACTCTGAATTATATTTATCAAGAATCACACCTGACTTATTTTACTCAAAAGACAGATCTATTTAATACCAATAAACTATTACATTTCAGTTAATTTTATTAATGTGTCTTAGAACAGCTATACTTTCACTCAATATCCTTCTGTAGGAAAACAAGTCTTTGATTTTACAAATCAATCTTTTTACATTGTAACGTAATATGATACTTAGAATATATGTAATGTATACGAAGTACAGTCTTCTCTCTCAGTATCCAAAAGGGATTATTTCTAGAACCCCCCCATGGATAACAAAATCTACAGATCCTCAAGTGAAAGTGAAAGAAAGTGAAGTCGCTCAGTTGTGTCTGACTCTTTGCGGCCCCACAGACTGTAGCCTACCAGGCTTCTCTGTCCATCGGATTTTCCAGGCAAGGGTACTGGAGTGGGCTGCCATTTCCTTCTCCAGAAAATCTTCCTGATCCAGGGATTGAACCTGGGTCTCCCGCATTGTCGGCAGACGCTTTACCGTCTGAGCCACCAGGGAAGTCACAGATGCTCAATACCCTTATATAAAATGGCACACACAGTGTTTGCATATAACCTATAACCCCCATAGACTTTAAATCATTTCCAGATTATTTATAAACCTAATATAATGTAAAGCCCAGGTAAACAGTTGTAAATACAATATAAATGCTAGGTGAATAGTTGCTGCTGCTGCTGCTAAGTCGCTTCAGTCGTGCCCAACTCTGTGCGACCACATAGATGGCAGCACACCAGGCACATGGCTAATTCAAATCTGGCTTTTTGGAACGTTCTTGAAGTCTTTTGGAGGGGGGAGGGTATTTTCTGTGGTTGGTTGAATTACCAAGTGTGGTAACCTCAGATATAGGTAGATGACTATAGAGTAAAACAAATCCAATGAACTCCCTATCCAGTTTAACCACAGCTTTACCAATACTGTCACATCTATCACCACACCCCTCCCCTAGCTTGTCCCCTTACCTTGTACCCTAGAAGTTACCATGAATCTGTATTTGGTGCTTAATATTTTCTTGACATTTTTTGTTTTATCACTATTACATATATTCCTACCAATATATTTTTAGTCTCACTTGTTTCAGGGTTCTATTAAGTGTTTCACACTATATATATACATGCGTGCTCAGTTGCATCTGACTCTTTGCACCCCCACAGACTGTAGCCACCAGACTCTTCTGTCCATGGAATATTTTCCGGCAAGATTACTAGATCAGGTTGCCATCTCTTAATCCAGGGGAAGACCTCATACTATTAATATATACAATTTTCTGAAACTGCTTATTTTTTCACTAAATATATCTAAAACTAATTTTTAGGTATACTTGAAATACATTCATTTTTTACCATTATATAATATTCCACTGTATTACGTATTATGCATATTATGATCTGTTTATCCATTTTCATGTCGATGGGCATTTGAACTTTTAACATTTTTTGCCTTTAATAACATTTAGGCTATGAACGTTCTCAAACATGTCCTCTTGTTTAGAAGAGATTTTCTAAAAGACATACCTAAGAGTAGAAGCTCCAGGTCAGCAGGAATTCAAAAGTTTACTTTCCAAGATAACACCAAACTGATTTCCATTCTGTTTTCAACTGACTATACTTTATACTCCTACCAGTAGTATATAAGAATTTCTTTTGATAGACATTCTCCTGTAAGATTTATTTTTGCCAATCTACTGGAAGTAAAATGGTATCTCATGTGCCTTAATTTCCATTTCTCTTATAAGTAGTAACATGTTTGTTTCTGTTTTTCATTTCCCTAAAGAACTGCTTGCTTTATTTCTAGGAAATTTTTCCAGACTCTTCTAGATGGTGAACCTTGCCTGGGTTAGTGTGTGTATGAAGTGAAGTTGCTCAGTCATGTCTGACTCTTTGCAACCTCATGGACTATAGCCTATCAGGCTCCTCCGTCCATGGGATTTTCCAGGCAAGAGTGCTGGAGTGGATTGCCATTTCCTTCTCCAGATGGTCTTCCCAACCCAGGAATCGAACCTGGGTCTCCCACATTGCAGGCAGACGCTTTACCATCTGAGCCATCAGGGAAGCTGAAGTGTGTGTATATGTATTGCATCTCCCACTACTGGTGGTTTTTTTTTTTTAAATCTTGAGTTAACTTTAGGTTATTTTTCTAGGAATTTATTCATCTCAAGTTTTCTAACTTGTTGACCTCAAAAAAAAATACTATGTATAACTTTTATCTTTGAAAACTTTGTTATATCTGTGTTTCCTGTTTGATCCTAATATTTGCGAATTCACTTTCCTTCTTATCTCATGAGAGGTCTGTCAATTTTATTAGTATTTTTAGAGAATCAACTTTTCATTTTTTAATTTCACTAAATCTTTATATTTTAGTTAATTAATTTTTGTTGTTTCCTTCTTTCTCCTTTCTCTGGGTTTGATCTGCTTCCTTCTAACACTCAACTTGGAGGCTTAAGTTACATTATAGCCTTTCTTCTTTTTGTGAAATAAATCTTCAACTGAGTTCCAAACATATTTCCATTTTTCTCTCTCTTTTTAAAATTTCCCCAAGACGACTTATTTTACTCCGTAGTTACTCAGAAGTATGTTTATAAAATTACAAACTACATATAATTTATACTTTTTGCAGTTCAGTTCAGTCACTCAGTCGTGTCCAACTCTTTGCAACCCCGTGAATCGCAGCATGCCAGGCCTCCCTGTCCATAACCAATTCCCAGAGTTTACCCAAACTCATGTCCATCAAGTTGGTGATGTCATCTCATCCTCTGTCATCCCCTTCTCCTCCTGCCCCCCAACCTCTCCCAGCATCAGGGTCTTTTCAAACGAGTCAACTCTTTGCATGAGGTTGCCAAAGTATTGGAGTTTCAGCTTCATTATCAGTCCTTCCAATGAATATCCAGGACTGATCTCCTTTAGTATGGACTGGTTGGATCTCCTTGCAGTCCAAGGGACTCTCTAGAGACTTCTCCAACCCCACAGTTCAAAAGCAGGTTGGTTTTAATTGCAAATTGGAAAGAAAATGTGAGCTCAATGATTATTTAATTTAGTTGAGACTTGTTTTATGAATTTGGTAAATTTTAAAAACTGAGATATAACTGAACTAACATATATATTAGTTTCAGGTGTACAATACAATGATTTGGTATTTGTATACACTGTGAAATGATCACCATAGTAAGTCTAGCTAACATTCAACACCAGAGAGTCACAAATTTTATTTTCCTGTGGTGAGAATTTTTAAACTCTACTCTCTCAGAACTTCTCAAATATGCAATACAGTGTTATTAACTATAGCTGGTGTGCTATATATTACATCTCCATAATTTATTTTATAACTGGAAGTTTATATAACTTTTGACTATCTCTACTCATTTCAACCATTCCCCAAGTCCCACCTCTAACAACTACCAATCTCTGCTCTGTATCTATGAGTTTGGTTTGTTATTCAGATTTCACATATAATGAGACCATATAGTATTTGTCTTTCTCTGAGTTCATTTAAAATGCCCTAAAGGTCAACACATATTGCTACAATGGGCAAGATGTCATTCTTTATATATGGTCAAAAAATATTCCTTTTTTATATATAATGTATAACTTTACATACATATGTTTACGTATATACACACACAATCACATTTTCTTTATTCACTCCTCTCTATCAAAGGTTGCTTCAATGTCTTAAGTAGTATAAACAAGGCTTCAATGAACATGTGGGTGTAGACATTCTTTCAAATTAGTGTTTTTGTTTTCTTCAGATAAAAACTCAGAAATGGAACTGCTAGGTCAAATGGTATTGTTATGTTTTTAACTTTTTGAGGACCCTCCATATTGTTGTTGTTCAGTCGCTCAGTCATGTAGGATTCTTCATGACCTCACAGACTACATCACACCAGTGTTCCCTGTCCTTCACTATCTCCTGGAGTTTGCTCAAAGTTATGTCTACTGAGTCAGTGACGCCATCCAACCAGCTCATCCTCTGTCACCTTTCTCCTGCCCTCAATCTTTCCCAGCATCAGGGTCTTTTCCAATGAGTCGGCTCTTCACATCAGGTGGTCAAAGTATTGGAGCTTCAGTTTTAACATCAGTCCTTCCAATGAATAGTCTAGGTTCATTTCCTTTAGGATTAAATGATTTGTCTCCTCGCTGTCCAAGGGACTCTTCAGGCACTTCTCTAGGACCACAGTTTGAGAGATCAGTTCTTTGGTGCTCAGCCTTCTTTATGTTCCAACTCTGAAATCTGTACATGACTCTGGAAAAAACATAGCTTGGACTATACATTGGAAAAGTGATGTCACTTCTTTTGAGTAGAAATAGGTTTGTCGCTGCTTTTCTTCCAGGGAGCAAGCATCTTTTAATTTCATGGTTGCAGTCATCATCCACAGTGATTTGGGAGTCCAAGAAAGAAAACATGTCACAGTTTTCAATTTTTCCCTTTCTATTTGCCATGAAGTAATAGAACCAGATACTATGATTTTTGTTTTTTTGAATGTTGAGTTTTAAGCCAGCTTTTTCACTCTCCTCTTTCACTTTCATCAAGAGACTCTTTAGTTCTTCCTCACTTTCTGCCATAAGGGTGGTGTCATCTGCATATCTGAGGTTACTGATATTTCTCCTGGCAATCTTGATTCCAGCTTGTCAGGGGCCAGCCTGAGGAATCCCACCCGTGACAACGTCATGCGGAAGGAAGCCTGACAAACGCAAGGACGTGATCAGGTTTCAGGGGTTCCTCCTGGAATTTCCTGAGCATCCACCGCTCCCCCCGCCCCCCCAAAAAAATAAGAATCTGCCGGCCTCTGTACTCTGCTTTTCCACTCTTCTGATATTCTCTGGGATAAAGTCAAATCAGGGCTTTAATCTTCTGCATTTGAAGGGATGTTTCAGTTAAACCCCCTCTGATAACTCTCTAGCTTGCCCAACAGGTTTCCCAGACCTCTTACAGCTTGTGAATTGCTTACAGCCCCCAACCATGAGAGGCACAAAGCTTAAAAGCATCTTAAAGAAACAGAGTTTTCTAAAGAGTTAAAAATCATATTGGTGACGGGTTTTCACTGTTGACTCAATGATTGCTGCCAGGCCTCCGTATTCTTTATCTTTTAGGCACCTGGGAAGATGTTAATCAATGTAAACGGGATATGATAGAGGATATATAGTTGTTTTGATGTTAGCAACACTAGACTTTTGAGTTAATTACTTTTCTNGGTTTTCACTGTTGACTCAATGACTGCTGCCAGACCTCCATATTCTTTATCTTTTAGGCACCTGGGAGGATGTTAATCAATGTAAACGGGATATGGAAAAGGATATATAGTAGTTTTGATGTTAGCAACACTAGACTTTTGAGTTAATTACTTTTCTTTGTTGTATATCACTGCACTCCTCTTGTGTCCTTGCTATGTAAGAATGTAACTTTATTTAGTGCTTTCTGAGAGTGGCACCAGACTTTGGGAAGATCAACACAAATAAGTCTTCTGGTTGACAAACCCTTATCGGAAAAAGGCTGTAAAATGTTAATTGGCCCTTTTTGGCTGTAAGATGATGTAAATCACCTAAGACTTGTGTATACAATCAGGTATGCAGAGAGAAAAGCCTGGTTTTGATAAGAGTCAGGGTTGCTGACGCTGCATAATTTTGTATTACCCATTGATCTCTATGTACAAAAAAAGGTATAAAAGGAGATTTTAGACAATAGAGGCCGGGATCAGTCGCTGGACTGGTTTCCCCTGTGTCTCCTCTTTAATTTCAGGCTGAATTCCCATCTGGAGTGGGGCGGCTCATCATGTCTACTTACTTGCCCTGGCTTCTAAGATCTGTGAGAGAGAGAGCCCAAGGCGGGGCACTCTGCGATATTCAAATGGATGCCAGTGGCCCAATGTAGATGGTGCAAGTTCCTTGTCTGGAGCTTTATTGGCCTTCCCCATAAACCAAGTTATTCAGCCTCTTTTCTCCACTTAATTTTCCTACTACACTATTTCTTCCTAATCTAATCTAATCTAATATTAATAAATAAATAAATCTTCCCTCGCCAACGCCGTCCATCCTTCGAATCACCCTGGATCCACCGGGGCTGGACCCCGGCATGTACATGACTACTGGAAAAACCATAGCTTTGACTAGATGGACTTTTGTTCGCAAAAAACGGTTCATGGTTGGTGTATATCAAAGGCTTCTCTAAGGACCAAAAATACGACATGAAGGCATTGTGCTGAGAGTGTTAGCAATACAATAATTCCTACAGTAGATATTTGCTGATGGGCTCATCTTTTCAAACCATCCCTCTCATCTTATTGTTTCCCTGCTCGAGAACGTACAATGGCTTGCTCTTGGGCAATCATATTAAATCAGAAGATTGCAAAGTAGGAGACCAATTGAGCTTCTCTGTTGCCTCAGTTCTCTTTTTTAATAAATGAGGGGCTCCAGATCTGGGGAGGTCTGTGGTGTATCTAAAGCCAGAGCTGGAGGGACTTTCCTGGTGGTCTAGTGGTTAAGACTTTGCCTTCCAATGCAGGGGGTGCATGTTGGATCCCTGGTTGGGGAGCTAAGATGCCACATGCCTCAGGTCCAAAAACCAGAAACATAAAGCAGAAGCAATATTGTAACAAATTCAATAAAGACTTTAAAAATAGTCCATGTTGGAAAAAACTCTTGAAGTAACGCCAGAGCTGGACAGGGGCCAGGAGGCCATGCTTTTCTGTTTGCCTTCTCAGGCTGCCCCTCTTCTTGTTCTTCTCTTCTGTCTAATTTTCTTTGCCAGCACCCATACTCCTCCCACCCCCCCCGCCCCCTTGCCCTGGGTTAGCTATTCTTTGACTGAAATAATCGCTCCCTTGCACAGGTTCTGAGCCTGGGTTAGGTCTTTGTTATTTCTGTGGTGACCTCCTGTTTGGGATCCCTTGTCAGCCTTTCCTTGTTTCCATTATAAATTCTTCTAGAAGCAGAGGCTGGCACGTGCTTCTCCTGCTGGAAAATGTGGCCATTGTCTAATGTCCAGAGTCTTTGGCCTCACCATCTAGTCTTACAACTTATCTCTTTTAGTTTTCTCTTATTCCCCTTTAAACATTCTGCTCTTAGCCTAGCCAAGTGAAAATGATTCTGTGTTTGTCATGCACATTCCATGTCGTATTATTCTAAAATACGATTCCCTTCCTCATGAATTCTCTATGTCAGGAATTTTTAGTCCCCCCTACTCCATCTGGCCTTTTATGTGTTCTTTGCATGTCCAAATCCTACCTTTTTTTTAAGTCAAATTATTTACCTTTTTGTAGGAGCCCATGTATATTGGAGATTAACTCCTTATCAGATCTATGGTTTGCAAATATTTCTCTCATTCTGTAGGGTGTCTTTTCATTTTGTCACTAAGACAGAAAGTTTTCAGTTTTTCACCACTGAGTGTGATATGCTGTTAGCTCTGTGCATTCGTATTTATATAGCCTTCTAATGTTGACATAAATTCCTTCTGTTCTTAGTTTGAGAATTTTTACATGAAAGGGTGTTGCATTTCGTCAAATACTCTCCCTGTATTTTTTGAGATGATTGTGTGCTCTTTACCCTTCATTTTGCTAATATGGTGAATCACATTATTTATGTTTGTTGAACCATCCTTCCATCCCAGAGACGGATCCCACTTGGTTGTGGTGTGGGATCCTTTTAGTGTGCATCTGTGTTTGGTTTGTAGTATTTTATTGAGGGTTTTTGCGTCTGCATCCATCAGGAATATTGGCCTGTGGTTCTTTTATTCCTGTAGTGTCTTTATCTGGCTTTGATATCAGGCTAATACTGGCCTCATATGAGTCTGGCAATGTTCCCTCCTCTTCTATGTTTTGGAAGAGTTTGAGAGAAGGATTAAAGTTACTCTTCAAATGTGTAGTAGAAGTTGCCAGTGTCGCCATCTGTTCCTTGTCTTTTCTTTTTTGGGAGGTTTTGATTCCTGAGTCAATCTCTTTATTTGTTATTGGTCTGTTCAGGTTTTCTGTTTCTTCATGTCTCAGGAAGGTTAGCAGGTTGTATGTTTCTAATAATTTATGCATTTCTCCTAAGTTATCCCCTTTTTTCGGTGTATAACTGTGGTCTTTTTGTATTTCTGTAGTATCAACTTTAATACATTCTAGACTTTGTGCCAAATGTTTCCTATGTAATTTACCTAAAGATCTTATCTCTTTGGTATTATAATATGTGAATATTTCCTTAAGTTGGCAGGTAACATGACACAATGGAACACTGGTCGTCAGAAATTCTCAGATCAAGTGAGGCCTCACTCAGTATAAGCCAGGGGTCATCTGGGGCCACCTGGGGCAATCCAATGTAGCCTTAAATTGTTTATAAGGTTTCACGTTCAAATCCTTGAGCCACTAATTTATAAGCCAGTTGAGTGACAAATTACAGGGCAGCATAATAAGTAGTTAAGAGCTCAAGGCTGAGAGTCCCTCTGGCTAGATTATAATTCTGGCTCTCCCAACCACTGGCTTCCAACGTTTACTCAGTTACTGTTGGAAAAGGTTTTCCAGGAGCAGATGCTGAGAAGTTTGCGGTGCAGAGTGTTTATGAACGGACCTAGGTGAAAGGAATTCCAAGTGTGTAAGACTGGTAGAGAAGTCAGACTGTGATGCAGGCTTGAGAAAGGCTCAGCTGACCCCATGGGGAGCTCTGAGTGGAATATACACGCCTGTCACAGTTGTCCCATGGTGGGGTCAGGGCTTTAAGCCTTTTCATGATTCATTACTTGATATGGGATTCCCTGGAGAGGATGTCTTCTTGGGAAGGACGACTTCTGCTGCTGGAGGAACAAGAAGGATCTTGGTGGTACATTTCATTGCAGCTACCTGACCCTGAGAGGGTCAGGTATTTTACCAACAAAGGTCCGTCTGGTCAAGTCCATGGTTTTTCCTCTGGTCATGTATGGATGCGAGAGTTGGACTGTGAAGAAAGCTGAGAGCCAAAGAATTGATGCTTTTGAACTGTGGTGTTGGAGAAGACTCTTGAGAGTCCCTTGGACTGCAAGGAGATCCAACCAGTCCATTCTGAAGGAGATCAGCCCTGGGATTTCTTTGGAAGGAATGATGCTAAAACTGAAACTCCGATACTTTGGCCACCTCATGTGAAGAGTTGACTCATTGGAAAAGACTCTGATGCTGGGAGGGATTGGGGGCAGGAGGAGAAGGGGACGACCGAGGATGAGATGGCTGGATGGCATCACTGACTCAATGGACGTGAGTCTGAGTGAACTCTGGGAGTTGGTGATGAACAGGGAGGCCTGGCATGCTGCGATTCATGGGGTCGCAAAGAGTTGGACACGACTGAGTGACTGAACTGAACTGAAATGACCCTCTCAGAGCACATTTGCCAAGTAGTGATGTTAATAAAATTTACCTGCCAGGATATTTTGCTAATTAAATGGATTATTCTACATAAAGTGCTTCGTACAGGGGTAGGGTCACAGAGTAAGCTCTTGATGTACACTACTTGAGGATGATGATACTGATGACAAGGCTTAGAGTTTTTGAACTGACGGGAAAGTTGAAATTCATCAGATTCAGTAGTTTGCAGTGCTCTGCATGTATCAGAATCACTTGGAAGTCTTGTGAAAACTCAGGTTTAGCCTCCAGAGTTTCTGACTCAGTAGGTCTTGGATGAATTTGCATTTCTGATTAGTTCCTAAGTGATACTGATGTGACTAGGTTTGTTATCACACCTTGAGGACTATTGGTCTAAGTGTTTCTTTCTCAGGGGAGATTGCTGGTTATGATTGGCCAATGTCCTATAGTTTGGTTGAGACAGACGTGGGATTATATCCAGAATCAATATTCCCAGTCTGCTGGTTTTCCCACTGTTGTAACATCTATAGTTACCATGTCAGCATTGAAATGACTTCTTCTTCAGAGCTGATACTATCTGCTCTGGAGGATGAAAGTGTTTGTATTAAGATTTTTTGAATGTAACTAATATCATGTGTAACATTGGAATCAGTACATCTGTTTCATGAATTCCTGCAGCTAATTGCTTTTATGGAATAATTCCTGGTGGTATATTTCTCTTTTCCAGCACTCCCGAGGTCATCTGAAGTAAAAATCAAGCAGTTTTACTGTAAAGTTTAATTAAGAAGTTTAATTAAGAGAAACTAAGTAGCATATATCAAACTTTCATGTACTCTGCAGATGGGAGTCATGAGGGTTCCCGGGTCACCTGAGACCGTGGAGCTTGTTCACACCTGCAGTTACCTCAGTGCCATTCTTTCCCAGACTCTCATCTGAGACATTGAAGCCTGCTTGCTTTTCTTCTTCCTTTTTAAGTTTTCATTTTGTACTGGGGTATAGCCAATTAACAATGCTGTGATAGTTTCAGGTGAACTGTGATGGGACTCCGGAGAAGGCAATGGCACCCCACTCCAGTACTCTTGCCTGGAAAATCCCATGGACGGAGGAGCCTGGTGGGCTGCAGTCCATGGGGTCGCTGAGTCGGACACGATTGAGCGACTTCACTTTCACTTCTCACTTTCATGCATTGGAGAAGGAAATGGCAACCCACTCCAGTGTTCTTGCCTGGAGAATCCCAGGGACAGGGGAGCCTGGTGGGCTACCGTCTATGGGGTCACACAGAGTCGGACACGACTGAAGTGACTTAGCAGCAGTAGCAGCAGCAGTGATGGGACTCAGCCACACATACACATTTATCCATTCTCCTCCAAACTCCCTTTCCATCCAGGCTGCCACATAACATAGAGCAGAGTTCTCTGTGCTATACAGTAGGTCCTTGTTGGTTATCCATTTTAAATACATCTGCGTGTCATGTCCCTTCCAAACTCCCTAACTATCCCTTCCCCACATCCTTCAGTCTGTAAGTCTGTTTCTGTTTTATAAACAAGCCCATTTGTATCATGGTAGATTCCACGTGCAAGGGATGGCATATGATGTTTCTCCTTCTCTGTCAGACTTGCATCACTCAGTATGACACTCTCTAGGTCTATCCATGGTGCTGCAGATGGCATTATTTCATTCTTTTTAATGGTGACACCCCCCTTGCTTCTGCACTTATCCTCCCAACTTTCTCGATCCTCCTGGCTGACGTGACTTCCATCTTTCCTGCCTTCCCCCATCACATATCCAACACCCACTGTGAATAATCCTCCTGCGAACCGATCGCTCTCCCCTTCTATTTCTTTTCTTCTACTTGCATGTGGCACATGTGAGCCTTGGGAAAAGTCAGAGTTACATTTGCTAAATTGCTGTCTCCTCTCCCTTCTGACCCAAGACAAAACTCTTATTTGTTCAGGCTGCAATATGGCCTATTTTCTCAGAAAGTTGGTTCGAGGGCCTGACCATCTTATACCCTTTGGTCATGATTCTGCATCATGGAACAGAGCTGATTCTACCAGCAGGAGGGGAACTGGGTCACTTTTTGGGGATGTCATCCTCTTTGAGCATTTACACCTTCCTAAGTGCTGAAGATCTCTTTTCATTTCTTTCTGGAAAGCCACCTGCACTTCTTTTAGAGTCTCTCCTTCCTGGACTCCTTCCAAGGACCTCATGCTACAACCCATTTCTACTCTACAGTTCCCTTACATAAAATGGATCTTTCTAGTGAGCGTGAAAAAAAGACATGAATTTATATTTTACTATTGTTCAGTTTCTTATTTGAAATCAGAGCAGATTGCAACTGAGGAGTCAATGGGCATAATTTTAAGATGCGCTGAATGGCTCCGGCTGGGTAAAGGGGGCTGGGGAGGGAGAGAAGAATCTTAGGGTCCCCCCAGCCCTAATGGATCATTGACTGCTTTAACTTTGCCTGATTATTCCTTTTCTATTCTTGCCTCATGACATAGAAGAAGAACTGACAAAAGATCTGGCTAAATAATTTCCAGGGTCCCATGCAAAATGAAAATGCAGGGCCCTTATTAAAAAATATTTAAGGCTTTCAGGTGGTGACAGGAGAGCATGACCCAGCTCCAGACACTTCTGATGGGACCTTGTGTGACTGAGCAGGTTGTATGCCTGTAAGCCAGCCTTGGTGACAATCAAAGCCTGTGAACATGTGTGACACAGGCTCTTGGGTCAAAGACTTCAGGTATATTTGCCTTTCCTAATCTGCTCATGACTTCCAGCCAGAAATTTCTGCTGCTCCACCTCGCTTTCCTGGCTTGGTCAACTAGAGGCATTAGGAGATTCTTTAACCACTGTCCTTAAAGTACAGCTTAAGGGGCCTTTAGGGCAGAATATTCATCTATACCTCCTCATGGATCGCAGCCTTGTCATGGAGAAGGGGCTTGCATAACTCAGTGAAGCTGTGTGCCATGCCGTGCAGGACCACCCGAGACCAACGGGTCATAGTGAAGAGTTGTCACAAAACATGGTCCACTGGAGGAGGGAATGGAAAACCACACCAGCATTCTAGCTGTGAGAACCCCGAGAGTCATACACAACTTAGCAACTGAACAACAACAATTCATCTGTAATATCATAAGTATTGATCACACTTAACACCATCAGCTGGAAACTGTTCTCAGGAAGCAACAGTTAAGAGACAATGATCTTTAAAAGAAACATTTATTGGAGAATAGTTGCTTTATAATGCGTTAGTTTCTGCTGTACAGCAGTGATTCAGCTGTATGTATACACATATCTCTTGTTATTTTTAGATTTCCTCCCCATTTAGGTCACCACAGAGCACCGAGTAGAGGTCCCTGTGCTGCATAGTAGGCTCGTTAGTTACTTATTTTATGCATAGTATCAATAGTGTATGTGATCATAGTATCAATATATCAATAGTATCCATATTGATTCTGTTGTGCATAGTATCAATAGTGTATATGTGTCAATCACACTTCCAATTCATCCCACTCCCTCTTTCCCTCTTGGTATCTATTAATTTGTTCTCTACACCTGTGTCTGTGTTTCTGCTTTGAATATAAGTTCATCTGTACCATTTTTCTAGATTCCACATATAAGTGATATTGTATGACAATTTTTTTTTTCTTTCTGACTTATTTCACTCTGTATGACAGGCTCTAGGCTTAGCCAGGATGAGATAATGATCTTAAGACAAAGATCTGCTCAGACTCTTATCTGCTTAAAGCATGGAAGGGCTTTTTGAATTTCACTTTTGAACTGAGTTCACTAGGATGGATGACCAGGATTGAAGAACTGATCGTGACCTGGATGTGCCTTTGAGCTGTGGTCCAGGGGCAGCAAACCACATGCTCTGTGAGTTAGGAAAGACTGAGGAGAATTCTTGTTTCAAAATGTTACAGAGTTTCATGCACGGGCTTTTTGTCCCTTCTCTAACAAAACACCTTAGGAATGCCCAAAATCAAGGGAGGAAGGGGAGCCCATCAAGTGACATGAAGGGCAGTTTTAACTTCTGATTTTTCTTACAGTGTTCAAGAGAAAGGCTGACCCTGGACTTTCTCAGACAGGCTCCTGAAGTTCAGCAAAGAAAAAGCAAATTCAAAACCTGCTGGTACAAGGCTGACTCAGTGATTAAGTGAGGCAGATGCAGAGCTCTAGAAATTTCAGGAGGTGCAGGTGAGAAGTCATCTCTTATACGGTTTTATAAGATGATAAAGTTAATTCCAAAGGGCACCTGAGATCATATATCTTGATTCTGTTGTCCTGCCCGCAGTTCATGTTTGCTGTAACTTACATTTTTTTCTGAAGAAAGAAGCAGTCCACATGAGGTATGGATGTTTCTAATCCCTTAATTTAAAAATCACTTCTAAAACAATTTTCCAGAAAGAAAACAAGATGTTTAGAGCTGCAGCCACTGTTTTATGAGACACTGACAATCAGAACTTTGATTTCATTGTGTTTATAATGGCATAAATTGGAAGGAAGGAATGAAAGGATGGAGGAGTATTTTGTTTGGTCACAAAAGGTCGGGGGCCATCTGAATATTATTCTGACCCCACTGAATTATTTCCAGGATGAGAAATGTGGAGAGGAAGACCCAAGACATCCTGGAGAAGCTAGGTGGAAAGTCTCAGGATGGAAGGTTCTTGGCAATCAAGGCAGCTCATAGAAACTGAGCATCTTCAGAGCAAAAAATGCCTCCACTCTTGTTTCTATCTCTTTTGCTTATTTTCTCAGGGGAATCTCAGTGCCATTGGGTGAATGAACTTTGGAGTACTTAAGTGAGTTACAGTGCACTGAGGTGAGGGCAGTGAGGAGCACTCCATAAGCAGCTATGTGGTTAACCTTGGCAGTTTATCTGCTGTTTCAATTCACAGGTCAGGTGTTCATCTCTAAAGCTTAGCAACTGTCCCCACCAATTCAGTGAAGCCCACTGTAACCTGTAAAAACAGCCAAGATGGCAGAGTGAGTGTACAGGAAGAAGGGGTCTGTAAAGTGCTGGAGTTTTTCTTAAAAAATGTGTGGCATTCTCATGACATGTTTTAGTCTTAAAAATATGGCAATGGACTGTACTATATCATAGTAATTATTCTGATACTTCTATAGTTCTTTGAATCTAGATCTAACTGAACTTTTGCTTTAAAGAATGAAATGGAGGACTTCGCTGGTGGTCCAGAGGTTAAGAATCTGCCTACCAATGCAGGAGACATGGCTTTG
This sequence comes from Cephalophus harveyi, assembly GCA_006410635.1. Classification (NCBI taxonomy): domain Eukaryota; kingdom Metazoa; phylum Chordata; class Mammalia; order Artiodactyla; family Bovidae; genus Cephalophus; species Cephalophus harveyi. The sequence goes on from SJYT01040212.1 coordinate 29,440, forward strand.
ATCCCTGGATTTGAAGAAGGAAATGGCAATCCACTCCAGCACTCTTGTCTGGGAAATCCCATGGACAGAGGAGCCTGATAGGTTACAGTCCATGGGTTTGCAAAGAGTTGGACACAACTGAGAGACTTCACTTTCACTTTTGGAAGATCTCACATGCCTCGGGGCAACAAAGCCCTTCTGCCACAATTACTGAGCTGGCATGCCCTAGAGCTCATGCTCTGCAACAAGAGAAGCCACTGGAAGGAGAAGCCTGTGTACTGCAACTAGAGAAAGCCTGTATGCAGCAGCAGAGACACACTGCAGCCAAAAATAAATAAATAAATGTAAAAAATAATGAAATGGGGATCCAGCATTATTTTACAGCATTTGCTTTGTTGCATTTGCATCACTTTGCTTTGTTTGGTTTACAGGGTTTAATTGTTTTGACCTTCAAACCATGTGTAATTAATGCCTGGATCCCCTGGATCTCCTGGTTCAGCTGTTTTGATTGCATTAATTGTCATTTAATAAAGTTAGGTATTTCTTAGTTCCCTGAACCCACTACTCTAAAGGATTTTAATTTCCTCTTCAATTTTACCCTCTTTCTTTCAGTCTCAGGAGATAAGATGCCATTTCTAATGTTTAAGGTCAGTCTGTCCTTTGACACCATACTCTGTCTCCTCCAGGATCCTGTTACACTAAGCATTCTGTCTTTTGTCTATAGCTTCAGCTTTATCCCCTCGAATGACTCTTTCCTTTCAAGACTGTAAGCTTAGTAATGGAGGTGTGTTTTACTACTTTATCTGCCAGAAGTCTGGAGTTTATTCTTTACACTTTGACTTGAATCCAGAGGTAGGGTGGATTTCTTTTCCTAACAGCCAAAGCCTCTTCAGGGCACCAAGGGGAACTGTTTAGGGGTTGAGATTGAAAGCTATGGTTTTTCCAGTAGTCATGTATGGATGTGAGAGTTGGACTATAAAGAAGGTTGAGCGCTGAAGAATTGATGCTTTTGAACTGTGGTATTGGAGAAGACTCTTGAGAGTCCCGTGGACTGCAAGGAGATCCAACCAGTTCATTAAAGAAAATCAGTCCTGAATATTCATTGGAAGGATTGATGCTAAAGTTGAAACTCCAATACTTTGACCACCTGATGTGAAGAATTGACTCACTGGAAAAGACCCTGATGCTGGGAAAGATTGAAGGCGGGAGAAGAAGGGGATGACAGAGGATGAGATGGTTGGTTGGCATCACCAACTCAATGGATATGAGTTTGAGCAAGCTGTAGGAGTTGGTGATAGACAGGGAAGCCTGGCGTGCTGCAGTCCATGGGGTCGCAAAGAGTCAGACATGACTGAGCTACTGAAGTGAACTAAACTGGGACAGCTGAAGAAGGAAGCCACCATACAGTTAGGCTGGGTGTGCTTTGGCCTTACAAATCAAAAGGTTTTTCCCAACTATTTTCTAGTAAATGGACTTCAAAACCTTATCCTGAATTTATTGGGATTCTAGACAGAGAAAGGTGGGAAAACCCCAGGATGCTGCTTTCCTCCTTGGAGGGAGAGTTGACACAGAAAGGGAAGAATGGAACTTTTTGGATAATGATATTGATATCCTGATAGGGTTATATAGGTATATACAAGTATACCAACCCAGACATTTTTATATCTACTCAGATAGTCATCATCTCTGATGATCTAATGCCCCTTCTGAAGATCAAAGTTTTCGTCTTTATCATTTCTCTCAGCCTGAATAAAACTTTAAGGCTTTTTTTTTTTTTTTTGTAGAGGAGCTTTACTGGCAATGAATTCTCTTAATATTAAAAAAAATATGAAAATGTCCCTTCATCTTTACATTTAAAGAATATTTTCACTGCATATAAAATTCTTAGTTGTGAGTGTTTTTATTCCAGCAATTAAAAGACAATGAAGGTGATAAATTTTGAATCTTTGCTTACCTGAATGTAATAGGTCTTTGTCCTGAGGCTGTTTTGAAGACTTTAAGTCCAGTATCAGCAGTTTGCTTATGATATGCCCGGATGTATTTGTTTTTCAGTTTTGTTTGTTTACTTCTTGCTTGGGTTTTCCTGAGCTTTTTCAATATGAAATTTTGTCTTTTATCAAATTTGAGAAATTTTGGGACATTGTCTTTTTTTTTTTTCTATCTTTTTTTGTTTGCTTGTTTTTAGAGAAATAGATCTTTATTTCTGCAAATTGTTTATATCTTCTGTGGCTTGGCAGATGCATGTATGCTTCCCAGGTAGCTCAGTGGTAAAGAATCCGCCTGCCAGTGCAGCAGACATGGGCTGATCCCTGGGAAGGGAAGATCCCCTGTAGGAGGAAATGGATGCCCACTCCAGTATTCTTGCCTGGGAAGTCCCATAGACAGAGGAGCCTAGTGGGCTACAGTCCACGGGGTTACAAAAGAGCCGAACACGACTGAGTATGCACGTAGATGCATGTATGCATTATACATCTTACCAAAATATCTTATATAATTATCTTACATATTTTATAATGCTTCTCTTATATAGTCAACCAGTAAAATACTAGACCAATGGTTCTTTTTAAGATGTGTCATCTGTTCCTCTTTGTATGTTCAGTAATTTTGGATTTTATCTCAGGCTTCATGAAAATTACTTTATGGAAACTATCAATTCTGCTATATTCCTGCTATGAGAGTTTTATCAATTTGCTTTTTTAAAAATAGAACAAAGTTAAAAAAATATTTCTGTATTTAGATAGTTATTAATTTTGGCTGCACTGGGTCTTCACTGTGGTGCAGAGTCTTCTCTAGTTGTGACACTCAGGCTCTAGAGTGCTTGGGGTCAGTAGTTGCAGGTCACATGTTTAGTTGTGGTTTATGGGATCTCAGTTCTGCCACCAGGGATTAAACCCAGGTCTCCTACATTGGGAGTATGATGTCTTATCCACTGGACCACCAGAGAAGCATCCAATTTATTTTCTTGGACTCAAACTTAAAACTCTTTTTTTGATGGAGGTTCAAATCAGTTCTCAATTCTTTTAACTTAGCTACACTATTTTAATGTGGGGCAGCCAGAGACTTTGGCAGAAATTACGTACATAACATGGTGTTGATGCACTCTGCTTCTCTATTCCCTTATTTTCTAGGATCTAAGGTTGTTGTGAACTGTTTTCTTTTTCTTCAAACCAGAAGTACATGAGTTTTTATATCAAAGTTTCAGTTACTTGTTGCCATCTTCATCCTGCTTGCTAGTTAAAATCCATAAAAAATGCAAGCATGACCAAATCTTCTTCCAATTGTTGTCTTTTCTCCAAAATTTCCCTTTTACTTTTTTTTTTTTAAACTCTCAAGTGCCTTCACATCATTACTGTATTTTATTTTACTCACAGTTCATAGCTAATATCTGAAGAAAGATTAGGTCCAGTAAGGACTGACTTAGCTGTACTGGAAATGGGTACTAGTTTTATTTTAAAAGAAGTATCATAATCATAACCCTTCCAGAATTTAGGGTATTTACAGCCAGTCCAGCTATATATGCACTGCAAATACCCAACAAATGTTTGCTGAGTGAGTAAATGAGCTAAACATCTGGCCTGATTTACTTTTTCACTGAAATAGAAGGTTGTCTGATTTAATTAGATTCACCGACTTTTTGACTTTTGCTATTCTGTTAACCCAATTATGGACTTGGAGAGAGGGAAGTAGTGATTTCTATTTATCACCATGCTGTTTGTTTGGTGGATTCTTACTTTACTTAAATTAACATTTCTGAGAATACCTGCCATTGTTTCTCAGCAGTGAAAATCAATCAGCCAGAAGGGAAGAATATCTTTAGTTTTGGAACAGATAAGCTTTCTTTGTCATTGTTCTTAAGAAACAAGATTTCAATTAAGAAGCAAGTCACTTGGGTAAGTAAAATTGCTTTCAGTTCAGTTCAGTCACTCATTCGTGTCTGATTGTTTGTAACACCATGGACTGCAACATGCCAGGCCTCCACGTCCATCACCAACTCCCAGAGCTTACTCCAACTGGTATCCATTGAGTTGGTGATGCCATGCAACCATCTCATCCTCTGTTGACCCTTCTCCTCCTGCCTTCAGTCTTTCCCAGCATCAGGGTCTTTTCAAATAAGTCAGTTCTTCGCATGAGGTGGCCAAAGTATTGGAGTTTCAACTTCAGCATCAGTCCTTCCAAAGAACACGCAGGGCTGATCTCCTTTAGAATGGACTGGTTTGATTTCCTTGCAGTTCAAGGGACTCTCAAGCGTCCTCTCCAACACCACAGTTCAAAAGCATCAATTCTTTGGCACTCCAAGTCTCACATCCATACATGACCAATGGAAAAACCATAGCCTTGACTAGACGGACCTTTGTTGGCAAAGTAATACCTCTGTTTTTCAATATACTATCTAGGTTGGTCATAACTTTCCTTCCAAGGAGTAAGCGTCTTCTAATTTCATGGCTGCAACCACCATCTGCAGTGATTTTGGAGCCCAAGAAAATAAAGTCTGGCACTGTTTCCACTGTTTCCCCATCGATTTCCCATGAAGTGATGGGACTGGATGCCATGATCTTCTTGTTCTGAATGTTGAGCTTTAAGCCAACTTTTTCACTCTCCTCTTTCACTTTCCTCAAGAGGCTTTTTAGTTCCTCTTCATTTTCTGCCATAAGGGTGGTGTCATCTGCATATCTGAGGTTATTGATATTTCTCCTGACAGTCTTGATTCCAGCTTGTGCTTCTTCCAGCCCAGCGTTTGTATTCTGCATATAAATTAAATAAGCAGGGTGACAATATACAGCCTTGATGTACTCCTTTTCCTATTTGAAGCCAGTCTGTTGTTCCATGACCAGTTCTAACTGTTGCTTCCTGACCTGCATACAGATTTCTCAAGAGGCAGGTCAGGTGGTCTGGTATTCCCATCTCTTTCAGAATTTTCCACAGTTTATTGTGACCCACACAAAGGCTTTGGCATAGTCAATAAAGCAGAAATAGATGTTTTTCTGGAGCTTTCTTGCTTTTTTGATGATCCATTGGATGTTGGCAGTTTGATCTCTGGTTCCTCTGCCTTTTCTAAAAAGGGAGAGTTCACAGTTCACGTATTGCTGAAGCCTGGCTTGGAGAATTTTGAGCATTACTTTACTTGCAAGGAGATCCAACCAATCCATTCTAAAGGAGATCAGCCCTGGGTGTTCACAGTTCACAGTTCACAGTTCACGTATTGCTGAAGCCTGGCTTGGAGAATTTTGAGCATTACTTTACTTGCAAGGAGATCCAACCAATCCATTCTAAAGGAGATCAGCCCTGGGTGTTCTTTGAAAGGAATGATACTGAAGCTGAAACTCCAGTACTTCGGCCACCTAATGTGAAGAGTTGACTCACTGGAAAAGACTCTGATGCTGGGAGGGATTGGGGGCAGGAGGAAAAGGGGATGACAGAGGATGAGATGGCTGGATGGCATCATCGACTCGATGGATATGAGTTTNAGAAGAGGGTGTTTCCTATGACCAGTACATTCTCTTGGCAAAACTCTATTAGTCTTTGCCCTGCTTCATTCCGTATTTCAAGGCCATATTTGCCTGTTACTCCAGATGTTTCTTGACTTTTTACTTTTGCATTCCAGTCCCCTATAATGAAAAGGACATCTTTTTTTGGTGTTAGTTCTAAAGATCTTGTAGGTCTTCATAGAACCATTCAACTTCAGCTTTTTCAGCATTACTCGTTGGGGCATAGACTTTGGATTACTGTGATATTGAATGGTTTGCCTTGGAAATGAACAGAGATCATTCTGTCGTTTTTGAGATTGCATCCAAGTACTGCATTTCAGACTCTTTTGTTGACCATGATGGCTACTCCATTTCTTCTAGAGATTCCTGCCCACAGTAGTAGATATAATGGTCATCTGAGTTATATAATGGTCATCCTGTTATTTAGCTTGGGCCAAACTATGGTGGAGGTAGTAAAGATAATGGTGACCTCCTTCTAAAGGTCTGATGAACGAACTGCTACACTCAGTGCCCCCAACCCTGCAGGAGGCCATCACCGACTGATGTCTCCACTGAAGACTCCTGGACACTCACGGGCAAATCTGGGTCAGTCTCTTGTGGGATCACTGCTCCTTTCTGCTGGGTCCTGGTGCACACGAGTTTTGGTTGAGCCCTCTGAGTGTCTCTGGCAGGTATGAAGTTTGATTCTAAACGTGATTTTGCCTTTCTTAACATCTTGCTGGGGCTTATCCTTTGCCCTTGGACACGGGATATCTCCTCACAGCTGCCCCAGCGCTGCGCAGCTGCCCCTCCAGTGCCTACTGTCTTGCTGGGGCTTCTCTGCCCTTGGACTTGGGGTATTTCCTCACAGTCACTCCAGCACTAGGCAACTGCTGCTCCAGCGCTGCACAGCTGCCACTGCTAAAACAATAGAACCAGTGATTTGTATAAAAGACAACCTGCTCACTTAAATGTCGTAGAGGACATGAAATATGAACAAATCAGCAGTCTATGAGAAACTAATTTGATTGCTTTTCCAAAAGGAATTCAATTGCTGAAGTAGTAGTCAAAGAAATGGAACAGATGTTTGATCCAGTACCTCATAAAATACTTTACTTAGCCACATATGAATGAATTAAAATTGATTTTTATGGATGTCAGTTCAGGAGTTGCTATACTTTATAATTGAACCCCAAATTACTCAGAAGATTTATTTTTCAACAACACTATGTAACTTGGAGTGGAGAAAGTTTACAGAAAATTGGAGAGAGGAATTATTAGCCAAGATTTGAAAACCATATATTGTTTATGGGGATATTTAAAATCTAGGAACTTAGTGTTTTATAAGTCTTTACTTAATCTTTGCTCAAGAGAGCATATTACTAAATAGACAGGTTTAGTCCTCTTTACCAGCAGTAAAATCTAGCCCTCCACCCTCCTATTTTTAATGTGAATGACAGTGACCTTCTTCTCAACAAGAAAATATAGCAGGAATTGTGAATGGCCTTCAAGGCTAAGTCATCAAAAACATTTCTGCCTTGCTTACACTGGGGTCACTCACGCAAGGGGAATCCAGCCACGGTGGAATTAGGACACCCGAGAGACTCTACTGAGAGGTCCTTGTGTGATGAACTGGAGCCTGCTGCCAACAGCTAGCAGACTTCCTGGCCATATAAGTGAGCCTCAGATCTAATTTCAGACGAGCTCTTAGAGAACTTCAGATGGCTCCAGCTCCAGGGGACAACTTGAATAAAACCCCAGGAGAAACCCTGAGCCATAACAACACAGATAAGTTACTCTTGAGATGCTGACCCATGGAGACTGTGAGACAAATGTTTATTGTTGTTTAAACGACTGGATTTTGAAGTAATTTGCTATGAAGCAATAGGAGGTCACAAAGATCTAGTTTTACATGAATTTCCATTTATCCTTAGAAATGACCTGAGAGCTTACCTTACATTATGTTATGCTTAACTAGATTTTTTTACTGTTTCTTTTTAGGTTTAGAGGCCAGTTTCTTCAAATGAGGGCAGAGATTCTCTCTGTATCTCTCTGAGGGAGATTGCATGTGGGGTGAAGGGGTGGGGTGATGAGGTGTGTGTGTGTATGTAGGTATGTGTGTGAGAGAGAGGGAGATAGAGTATATTACAGATAAACAGGAGCTAAATGGAAGAAAAATGATGTCTTTGAGTGGAATGTGGTGAAAGATGAAATGTGTACACGAAGGATAGAGTAGAGATGTTGGCAGAGCAGTCAGGACAGAAACTCGAGGGTGCTCCAATGATTAATTTCATAGTGTGCTCAGCTGGATGCTTTACTTTCAGGGAGCTAACACGGGGGCTAGATTTAAAATAATAATGCTCATTTTAAGGATGGAGAAGGAAATGGCAACCCACTCCAGTGTTCTTGCCTGGAGAATCCCAGGGATGGGGGAGCCTGGTGGGCTGCCATCTATGGGGTCACACAGAGTCGGATACGACTGAAGCGACTTAGCAGCAGCAGCAGCATTTTAAGGATCTGCGTGTACCGGAGCGAAGATTAGGAAAGCCAGGGATCAAGGCCATTCCAAACGTCTGTGCCCTCTCCCTTGGCTTGCTTTCCCTTCTCTCTGACTCCCTGGCCAGACACACAGGTTTTCTAGTCCTCAACCTGAAGGGAGGCAGCTCTGCAGGCTTTGCTGATTACCACCCACTGCTGGGCAGAGAGCCCGTGGGCTGGGACAAATGAGTCGTCCATTCTGTACCTGTCCTGCTTCTAAGAGCCTGGGTACCTTCCTTGAATGAGTGTCGTTTCCATGCTTTGGGGAGGTGGCACTGTAATGAAAATGTCCAATTTCACTATAAGTGATTATCTGAAAGGAAAAGAAAAGAAAACCCTGAATCATGTTTACAGGCGGCACACAGCACAACACAAAGAACCAAACGTGTCTGAAAAAGAGTTACTCCTGTTACTTCTCCTTGACTCCCCTCTACTATTTCATAAACTCCTTTTAACTTGTTTCAGATTTTCTCCAGCACTCTAAGCCCTGCACCGTGTGCTCTGGATGGCTTTTCAACTTTTCAGCGACGCCCTCTTCACGTTGAGAACAATGGAAGCATCTGCAGCTCTGTGGAGATGAAACAGGCAAGCTCTTCTGACTCTGTGGGTGGGTGTGCAGAGACAAATAACTCCACACCTGACATCTGCTTCTTTTACTACCCTTCAGGGTCTCTGCCCTGAATTTCTCGAAACCCCTTCAAAATCACTCCGAACCACAGCAGACTGTTCGGGACCAGTAAACACTCCCGCAGCATAAATAGTTGTTCCTGTCAAATTGTTCAACTGTGTCTTAGGGAAAGAATATGAATGCCTTTTCCCTCATACCTTACAAGCAAAAATTCATTAAGGCAACAGGTAAGTCACAGAAACATGTTCCTCTCGTGAGCTTTTATTGTTACGCTGTGGGAAATAAATGTTCCTGATGCTGTAATTGCTGGTATAATAAAAACCTGAGTGAGGATGGTCTTGAAATTCCAGGTGCTAAGGACTTTTTACTAGCCCTCTTCAGACACCGTGGACTCATTGAGTTCTAGAGTTCTCTTGTGTTTATACCAGCCAATAATAAGGTCCTTCTTCTTGGAATCCCAGTGGGCGTGGAGCATGGTTTGTGCAAAGCCAGTGTGTGACAGGCTCCAGAAGACCCAAAGGAGGGCCGGCACTGGTTGACAGGACCACAGTTCATATCTGCTGTATGCCTTGCCTCAGGTAGTTGGAGTGATGTCTCAATCCCAAAGGATCTTGAAAAGCAAAAGGCAGCTCCAGGCAGACAGGGGAAACAGGATAAATCTGTTCAATATAAAGGTGTTTACCCTGCATCTCAGCCTTAGAAGTGTTCCGATCCCACTAGGACAGAAGGGAGCTTATAGAAACATATTGTCAGTGGAGCAGACAGAGGGGAGTGATTTTCAAAAGTCTGCTGTAACCTTCTGGTTCAGTGTTTGTTTCCCCGAGGGAGAGGTGGTGAGATTTTGTATTTTTGTCTTTGTAGGAGTTCACATCTAGATAAAGCATACCTTGGTTCCTTGGGTGAATAATTGAAGATTGTTTATGTTTCCAGGGTGAGGGAAACCAAGGTATGTTGATTGATGACACACAGCTTAGTGGTATTGAGGTAAGTTTTGCATCAGCTGGAACAGGCGGACCGCATGACGACATGTAACTGACTTGGACAATTGCAAAAGAGAGTGATTAAGAGACCAGGCTTGGGAGCCAGACTGCCTGGGTTTCGACCCTTCCTCTGCCACCTGCCAGATACATGACTGTTCCGCAGTCCAAACTCGTACTGTTCGCCATCCGACAGGCCAATAAGTTGAGAGATGACTTGTTGGAAAAAGGAATAGTGACTTTATACAGAAAGCTTGTTGACAGAGTAAATGGTGGACTCATGCACCGAAGTACCACCTTGCCTGAGTTAGAATTCAGGCTTTTCTTATACTAAAAGGGGAGGGAGCAAAGTCAGACATTTCCTGGTTCCAGCCAGATTGGAGCTGCTGCTGATGCTGCTAAGTCGCTTCAGTCGTGTCCGATTCTGTGTGACCCCATGGACGGCAGCCCACCAGGCTCCCCCATCCCTGGGATTCTCCAGGCGAGAACAGTGGAGTGGGTTGCCATTTCCCTTTCCAAAGCATGAAAGTGAAAAGTGAAGGTGAAGTCGCTCAGTCGTGTCCAACTCTTGGCGACCCTATGGACTGCAGCCTACCAGGCTCCTCCGTCCATGGGATTTTCCAGGCAAGAGTACTGGAGTGGGGTTGCCATTGCCTTCTCCTAGCCAGACTAGAGGGGAGGTGTTAATTCCTTCCTGCAGTCATTCACAGGTGGGCTTGGTCAGGATGTTTCCTCTGAGCTAAGCAAAGGTATTTTAGCTCAATGCTCATCACCTGGGAGACAGGTATTTCAGTAAAGGGTGATGATCTAAGCTCCATCCTAGCTGTGCAAGTCTGTGACCCTCTCAGTGTTTGGAACTGGTAGTTAAGGCATGAAGAACACAATGGAAATAAATAATCATCTGCGGAAATAAGTGGAGGTGATTCAAATGCCTCTCCATTCTCCCAGTATCTGAAAGCACGGAGTGGTCTGTAGGTGATCTCAGATTTAGGAGCTGATCTACATAAGCAGCTGCCAGATAAAAGGACCAGACAAGTGGCAATAACCACGAGATTCTTTTCCATCAAAAGTGAAAACTTGATGATCCAGACTGTGTAAAGGCTGCCTAAAGTTAAGATGAGGAAATATCTACATCCTAGAAGGAAACAAATCTAAAGATTTAAAACAGCAGGCATGCTTAGCCACCATCCAGGCTGAGTCACCTGTGCAAGTGGCACAGACTGTCCAGCAGACTTCCACTGACGCTCAGGTGATGATTCAGGTGATGCCTTCAAGGAGGAAACTGTGAAATAAGCAACTGAGACAGTTGCTTTTTATGACAATAAATTCCACACTATTTAGAGAATGCATATCTTGTGAAACTGAACGAAGTTTAAATCCTCAAGTTGGGTAGAAAAAGAGAGACAGCCAGAGACCACACCATTTCACTTCAAAAAAGAACGGTGTATTTTATAATGTATACCTTATTAAGTCAGAGTATCTTTAGGATTCTTAAAATGTTTTTCCATTTTTATTCCTCCTTTATTCTTGGGTTGAAATCAGAGGTGTGTTTTGAGTATGACCTTAGCTCTTGCTGGTGAATTTGAGCTCCTTGCAAAGAAAAGAACATTGCTGAAAGAGCCATAAACAAACAAGAAGTCAGTGTATATTTGCAAATATTTTCTCAAAAGTCTAAGGGTCACTGAAGTAATGGAAAATGGAACAAAGGAACAGTTGCAAGAAAGAACATCAACGAAAAATGAAAACTTCAAAAGGAAATACACAGAGAAACAGAAATAGTTAAATTAACATCTACTGAAGGGGCAAGATGTTATAGGAACTGCAAAAAGTAGAGAGATCTTTGAGAGAGAAAAAGACAAACCAATAAATAAAAAAGCACTGTTGTGATAAGACTTTAAATGGATAAGGCTGTGAGTGAATTTACTGTTTTCTAAACAGGCTGATTTTCAAAACCTAGGTGCAGGCTTTACTAGTAGAAAGTCATGAAGACTTTTAAAAAAGCCTGGGATGTTGTATTCAGTTTGAGGCATTTCACTGCCAGGAGGATGACGGCAAACAGAGATGAGAATTCAGAGAAAAAAAGCACACGACGGAAGTATTTGAGGGTCTATGGAGGACAGACTTTTCAAGAGAAAGTATGAATAAATAGAATAAATGGCAGCTCAGTTTGCAAAGTCTAAAGAGAGGGAGGTGATATGTTGTATGTGCCTAAAATTTAACAGATGAAAATGGCAAGATAACAGACAGTGTCTCATTCAAGTCCCATAAACTTAGTTATCAGTGTGATTCTCCCATTCATGTTAGGATTCGGACACTTATCTGTGTTTGCGTATGTGGAACATTTGTACACACACACATCCATATACCCATTTTTCTTTTCCTTCTTCCTGCATTTTATTCTTGAGTTGACCTCTAAGACTAATGAAAATGATGCTTTTTACATTTCCTCTAAAGAGATTTAAGAAATCCACATACTTGGCTGACAGTCTCAGGTCTGCCCAAAGTGAGCTGCTATTGTTTTCCTTGAGATTATACAATGCAAATTTTTAAAAGGTCTAGCTTTGTTTACTATGAATTATTAAAGGAAGTTGCTTTAATGAAGGGAATTAAGTATATGTTATTTTTTACTCTCACAATAGAGAGTAAAACAGAATCTCAATAGAGGACACTGAGATCCACTAAAATAAATTATTGAACATATATGAACAGGTAAGAGGCTCAAAACATATAGACCTGATGCTGTTGCACATACATTACCACTATGCTCTATTTTCTATAACTCAGTCATTCTCTTTCCTGCCCTATTTCAAGCCTTTTACATAGTAGGTGCATTAAACGAAAAAAAAAAAAAATTCAATAGACAAATGCCAATGGTTTTACAGATGGAGAGGTTTAGGGAGGCTACGTAGTTGATTTCTGAAGCGCTGGGATGTTTCAGCCTTATTTACAACCCTTTCTGCTGTGTAAGTCATAGATTACCTTGCGCTATGGTTGGGTAGCTATGGATGTTCCATCAGTGGGAGCATCCGGCCGAGGCTTAAGCAAATGTTGTTTTGTGCTGCCAGCTGGGCTTCAAAACGTGTCAGTCCCCGTGTTGGTTGCCGACTCGTATTTTTTAAGAAAATATAAAAATTGTCATCTCCTCTGTCAGCACGAGATCACTGAATCATTAAGACTCAACAGCACAGAGATATTTTCCTTTGCTGTGGATTTCAGCAAAGGAACTCCTTTCTACAGGGAGCAGTTTTCAAAACCCTGAGTTTAATGCGATGAAAATGACATTCAACGCACGACAGGTATTCATAGAAGCTATGACAACTAAGTAAAGGAGAAGTGTATCTCTCAGAAAGTGGCGGTTACAGTCTAATGACGGAATTAAACCCGGAACAAAATGAGCAAAGGCGGCAACATCTCCCAGTGACCAGCAGGGGTCGCCAGACAACCAGCAAACGAACAGGAAGCGCGTGCTTTCAGGCAACTGAATTGGTGAACCGAGGATGTTCGGATGCGATACAGCAGGATGCTCTCCCGGGACACATAAAACCCACTCAATATCCTAACTCAAAACTGAAAAACAGAAATGCACCTCTCAGAAACGACGTTTTCCGCTATGTAAAAGGGAGAAACCTCGGGGCCAACTCTGGGGCTCTGTGTGGAGTTGATGGGGCTGGAGTCCAAGAGGGTGGAAAAGACCCGAGGGGAGAAGTTCTCTGCTGGGTTGGATGCTATTGATCCGACTTCAGAGACGCAGAACAGAGAGCCCAGCCTCCAGGCAGGCTGCCTTTGCCATGTTCTAGTGCAAAGGATTAAAAACGGCTCCTGACCCCTTGTGCTTCAAAGGTTTTTGTAAAACGCATTTTTAAAATATTTTTCAAAAGTTCAGATGGCAATTTTTTTTCTTTTTTAAACAATGACTCTTTTATTCTTCTTGCAGCTGCTCTGTATTCTCTTCCTCTTCAATGTCTGCGTAAAAACAGGCGTGTCCTCACTGATGCTTTGTGTTTGGATTTCTGAATCATCGTCTGAAAGGATCAAGAGGATAGATGAGTTGTGAAGGGGGCAGTAATGTTCCTGAGAATGTGCTGTGTTTGGCTCTGCCCTAAGCGCTCACCGTGTGCAGCTGATGACCTCCAGTGGACCCTGTAATGTGGACATGGTTTCAAGGATGATGGGAAAAACAGCTCCACTGAGAGCTGAAGCAGGGCCCAGCTTGCTGGATGAATGTTCTTAACCCTCATACTGTCTGATGCTAAATCTCAGGCCAGAGGAGATAACGGAACTTAAAATTCAACTGTTCCAACCACCTGTCTTATGATCACTTTCCTTCTTGTGGCACTTCTGTCAACTGGTGGCCTGTCCGTGGTTACAATTACTGTGATGGGCACATCTCTGGCTGTGAGAGGTGCCTTATAGCTGGCTGGAAACAACCTTGGCACCTAGAAGGTCAATAAAAGAAGATTGGTTTCTCTTCCGCTGACACACATTTGAAGGGTGTTATTCCGAATGTCCCATGTGTTAGTCAGCATTCTCCAGAGAAACAGAACCAACAGAACACACACACATGTGTATGGAGAAGTGGGCAGGCAGGGCGATTCATTCTCTCTGAGTTGTCCATCCTCTGCCCTTGGACATCAGCTTCAGACTCCAGGATCTACACCATCAGCCCCTGATTCTTGGGTCTTTGGATGTGTCCTGGAACTCACAACACCCCCCCAGCTCTCCAGGATCCCAGGACTTCCCTCAGACTGAGCCACACCACCAGTTTTCCTGGTTCTAAGCTTGCAGACGGCAGATCATAGACCTTCTCGGCCTCCACTGTCACATGAGCCAATTCTTATAAACTTTGTTTTCCATCCAGACCCTCAACAGATTAGATGCTGTCTACCTGCCTTGGTGAGGATGGGATTCTTTCCTCAGTCTACTGATTCCAAAGCTGAATCCACCTCTGTACCCTGACACTGAACTGAATCTTGGAGACAGAATTTTGAGTGAAGGAGAAGAGAATAGCCTTACTGCTTTCTCAGGCAAAGGGGGCCACAGCAGGCCCCTCATGCCCTCAAACTGTGTGTTTCCACCTGGAGAGGTTAGTAAGGAGTTTTATAGGAATGGTTCAAAGAGGAGAGCTTGATCAGCTCATGGACGTTCTTCTGATTGGCTGATGGTGAGGTAATCGGGAGTCAGCATCATCAAGTTCTGGTTCCAACCAGTCTACAGTCTACATGCTTGTGGGCAGCAGACGGTTAACTTCTCCCACCTGGTGGGGATTTCTGAATCTGCAAAACAGCTCAAAGATATTTTTATGTGTATCCCTGGATGACATCACTGACTCAATGGAAATGAGTTTGAACAAACTCCTAGAGATAATGAAGGACAGGGAAACCTGGCATGCTGCAGCCCATGGGGTTGCAGAGAGTCAGGCACAACTGAACGACTGAACCGAACTGAGCTAGAGGAGGAACCAGGACCCTGCCCCAAAGAGTTACTGTTTCTTGGCTGCTTCTTCCTGGTCTCCTCATCCCCTCTCTTCTCTGATTAGCAACTGTTTGAATCTTCCTGTTGAAACTCAGGGAAGGTCATGGAGGCTGAATGGGACCTATTTCCTATAATCAAGATATGGGGGATACAGAAAGGATTTTGTGCCCAGCAGCCCCACAGGATCCTGCTTGGTATCAATTCCAATGCCACCTTCTTCTGGAGACACGGTCACAGACATACCAGAAACAATATTTTACCAGTTATTTGGGTATCTCTCAGCCCAGAAAAACTAACCATTACACTCTGAGTCTTCTCTGTCAAATATGTTATGATCTCTCAGAGGTCTTTTTTAAAACATGATATCAGAAGTCCTCAGGTGGCACAGTGTTGAAAGAAACTGCCTGCCAATGCAAGAGATGCAGGAGGTGTGGGTTCTATCCCTGGGTTGGGGAGATCCCCTGGAAAAGGAAATGGCAACCTATTCCAGGACTCTTGCCTGGAAAACATCTTGGTCAGAGGAACATGGTGGGATACAGTCCGTGGGATCGCAAAGAATTGGACATGACTGAGTGCACGCACACATCATTTTCAGTTCTTCCTCCATCCGAATGACCCTAATGCTCCACATTCTTCCTACATGTGGTCCTCAGAGTGGAGCTGAGGTCAGCACATGGCAGTTCTATCATCTCTGCTTTTACATACATGTTTCCATTGATGCCTCTTTTCTAAGAAACCCTCAAATTGCTATTTTTTTCTCCTGCTTCTTGTGTATTTTCACTTTACTTCCAAGAAAGGTTTTTTTTTTTTGTTGTTGTTGAGCCCTTATAATCAGATAAAAAAGCCCACACAACAAAATGATGAAAGATAACTTAGCAATGGCATATAACAAAAGGAAAAAATGGCTTCATAATATTAGGCTCAGTGCTGTTCAATGGCAGGATTCAACCTAAGAAACATTCCTTGACTTTTATAGCATCTGCACTAACTGTGCTTTCCAAATTATGGTGAACATTCTAGGCTTGTTTGAAGTAATAAAGTTTAGGACATTAACACTAAATTCTTGGCTAGTTATCTCTATGCTTTTATAAAAATTCATATTTAAATAACCTTAGTTGTATAGATTATAAAGATAACATGCTAAAGCCATTGCCTTCTTAGGCACAATTTGCAAGTATAATTTAGAAAAACTACTCAGTTATCCCAAGAGAGTATTTTGAACAAGTTGGAAAACAGAATTAAACAGCATGTCATGCAAAGTGGTGACTGAGTAAATGTTTCTTTTTTATTTCTAAGGGACAGAGTGTTATATGCAAACAGTCTGAACTAAGGTTGCCTAAGATGTCAATTCAAAGTTATTAGAGCCATTTTATGGGCATTAAAAAACGCCTGATGTTGTCTTTTCATTCTCAAATTCCATAAGTGGACAAAATCTATTTGCACTTGGTTGTGCCCAGATGACATTAATTTTTAATGCGGTTAAACTCCATTTGAATATATACCAAGATGGAAGCCATGATTAGCTTATTTTGCAAATGACCACTTCATTCTTTCCCATTATCAGATAATCTCTGGTGGAGAGAGAGCTTTCTTGACGTCTTGTATGACCTCTTGAATGGTTGTAAAATCAAAGTTCTGAGCCTGACCTTTAGACATCAGTTGACCCAAGGTGAATTAGACCTTCTTCAGGACTTGAAAGATACTGAGCCAGTGCTTGGAGGAGTGATTATAGGGCTTAAGTCACAGAGCAGAAGAAGATAAAGATTATGATTTAAGAACATTTTCCTGCTGGTAAGGAAAAGGACCTTCTTGACATGAGAAGATCAAGATATAAGATATAAGGGAAAGATATAAGGGATGGAACCTGGTGGGACCTGAATATCTCAAAAAGAATCCAGTGCTATAGCTTTTAGGGTCTCAAACAACAATGAGATGCTCAAAACCTAAGATAAGTAGAGGGGCTTCAGAGATCTGTGTCCACCTGAAATCCAGAGAAGAGACACCCTTGCCAAGTGCCTCATACCATATGGGCAGCTTTAGAAGGAAAGAAGCGGTGTGTTCTGAAGTGGTGATGATCTCATTAAATTGCACAGTTCTTGAGGTGGTGCAGAGAATTCACCCATGCTGTTAGCATTCAGGAAGGAAGGGCAGGTGTGTGGGGTAGAGAGTGGACAGGTCTGATGGGACATTATCAGACATGGCATAATCAGAGGCCAAGAAAGAACATGGGGTGGCTCAGAAAGCTACAAATGCAGATGCTAACAAGGGCTGGTATGTAACCTGGGTGAGCCAGTTGGCTTGACCCTCTGTTCCTCCCTTTGCAGCCCTGAGTCCACTCTGGGGAGGAGCCTGGGTGAGCCTCCTGGAGGATAACAGAGGGTATGGAGCAGAGGCTGCTCTCCAGCTGAGGCCCCTGAGACCAACAGTGTGTGTCCACACAAGGTGTGAGAGTGAGGCCATCTGGGACTATCCCACCTCAGCTGCCAGCTGACCACAGAGAGTAGCTCAACTGCCCAGATTAGAGGAACTGCTCAGCTCATCCAGAGGAGAGAAATAACAAATGACAACAAGTATATTTAAGTACTGGGAAGATCACTGTTTCAAAGAGCAGAGCCAGATTCACCTGTGTTCAGTAGCCTCTGAAGGCAAGGGCTGAAGATACACTGACAAAGCGAAAATGAAAGTCGCTCAGTTGTGTCTGACTCTTTGCGACCCCATGGACTATACAGTCCACGGAATTCTCCAGGCCAGAATACTGGGGTGGGTAGCCTTTTCCTTCTCCAGGGGTTCTACCCAACCCAGGGATCGAACCTAGGTCTCCTGCATTGGAGGTGGATTCTTTACCAGCTGAGCCACAATGGAAGCCCAAGAATACAGGCGTGGGTAGCCTATCCCTTCTCCAGCAGATCTTTCTGACCTAGGAATCAAATCGAGGTCTCCTGAGTTGCAGACGGATTCTTTACCAACTGAGCTATCAGGGAAGCCCATACATTGACAATGTCCACTTTATCTTTTTTGGTCTGAATTGGGCCAACTTAATTAAAATTCTTCATGTAAGTTATTGCCTTTTACTCAATGAGAAGCGTGTTAGTATGGTTTATGTATAGCATCAAATAAAGAATATTTAGCATTTCGAAATGAAATTTGCTCAGTCATGTCCAACTCTTTCCGACCTTATGGACTATACAGTCCATGGAATTCTCCAGGCCAGAATACTGGAGTGATTAGCCTTTCCCTTCTCCAGGGAATCTTCCTAACCCAGGGATTGAACCCAGGTCTCCTGCATTGCAGGTAGATTTTTAACGAGCTGAGCCACAAGGGAAGCCCCACATTTTATAGATGATCTTTAAGATCAGATGCTTTTAAAATTCACTGTGATAAGATATGTTAGCAAACGTTGCTAAAACAAAACAACAAATAACACATAATGTGAAGAATGACAAACGCTTGATAACTTTAAGAAGACCTTTTTTTATTATCCTCAAGTTTCATAATCAGAAAAGATTTGTTTGCACAGTCTTTAATATAACATTAGTGTCAGTGTTAGTCGCTCAGTCGTGCCTGACTCTTTGCGACCCCATGGACTGCAGTCCACCAGGCTCCTCTGTCCATGAGATTTTCCAGGCAAGGATACTGGAGTGGGTTGCCATTTCCTTCTCCAGGGCATCTTCCCAACCCAGGGATCGAACCCAGGTATCCCACATTGCAGGCAGATGCTTTAACCTCTGAGCCACCAGGGAAGGTAATATAACATTACCCTGATGATATTGATTTTATTTATTTATATATTTTTATTGAAATATAGTTGAATAATTAATACAATATTGTGTTAGCCTCAGGTGTACGACAAAGTGATTCACTTATACATATATATGTATATATATTTGTACAATGATATTAATTTTAACATAGCTAAACTCTATTTAAATTTGGGTCATGATAAAAGCAACAGTTTATCCTTAGAAATGACCACTTTCAGGTTTCACCACATCAGAGAGCTTCAAGTCTTACAAAGATGAGGTTAATCATATATACTGATGTAGTATTTATTTGCTGAAATTTGAAAGACACTCAAAGCAACCTGATGGTACAAACTAACACTTACCTCTGATCTGCCCTTTAGTCTAGAACTCCATAAATTTAGCAGTTATGTCCTGAAGATGAAGGCATCTTAGGTTTCCCTCACAGCTTAAGAGCCAGAGGAAAGCCTCGGAGATTGTTGAGTCCAGAGACTACCAACCAATCCTTCACAGGCGAAATCTGCTTGGCAGATGTGTTTTGTTTGGCCTACACAGTGCTGGCTCACAAATGTAAAAAAAATTTGAATTAGTTGCATTGCCAAATTTTTGGAAATTGGATAATTATGTACAAAATCCGCATTTCCAAATTCTCTTGAAAAAATGTGGATGATCTGGCAACACTCAGCCTGCAGGACAACAGTTGATTGAAGCTGGATATAGGTGGGGGCTGGCTAGGTCGCCAAGGAAACCATCCTGCCTCTGCTACCCGACACCCGGTGTGCATCACTCGCCCACAGCCTCAGCCTTCCCAGGTATGTGAACGCATGACCTCCGATCTACTCCAGCGAGTTTACTTTTCAGATAAGCAAACATAGGTTCAGATACAAGTAGCTTCAACATCAGGCAGTGAGGGAGTGATGTTGGAAAGGTAAAGCTCTGTAAGCTGTGGAAGTGGCATTAGCTCTCCTTCCCACCTGGCATCTGGCTGAGGGCAGTGTTGACTTTGAATGGGTGTGAGCAGAAGGGAAGAGTCTGGGATTGTCCAAGAAGGACAGGCTGGAAAGCAGCCTGGGGGCCCCAGTGTCAGTGTCAGATCCTAGGGTTAGGTGGTGGGGGGCCCCAGAAGGCAGAGCAGGAGCTAAAAGACCTGGAGAGCAAAGAAAGCAAATCTCTGTTCCATTGGTTGCTCCCCACCTGCCATGTTGGGCTTATCATCTTCATTGGATAAACATTGGGCTACTCATGACATTCATAGGCTTTGGAATTCAGGAAAGTCTCTAAAAAATACAAAAGAGACTGAAATTCAAGCTAATCCCACTGATAAACATGTCTTTTTTGTTTTTAACTTTTATTGAAGCATAGTTGATTTACAATGTTGTGTTAATTTCTGCTGTACAGCAAAGAGACTCAGTTATACATATATATACATATGATATATATATTATATTCTTTTCTATTATGGTGTATCACAGGATATTGAATGTAGTCCCCTGTGCTGTACTATAGAACTTTGTTGCTTATTCATCCTATATATAGCAGTTTGTATCTTCTAATCTCAAACTCCTACTCCTTTCTCTCCCTCCCCCCTCCTCCTTGGCTGAGGGAAGACATGGGCAGGAGGGGGAACCTCGCTGGACCATGCTGGTTTGCTGACCTTGGACTTCTGGCCTCCAGAGCCTCGGGAAATGCTTCTTATCTAAGTCATCCATTCTACGGCACTCTGTGAGAGCCGGACAGACAGACGCTAGGCCTGTCTCCTCCACTTCTCTCCATCCCTCAGGTTTTATCTGATAGGTTGTTTCCTTGAGATGTTTATGTGACTTCCTGAGTCTGGGCTGGTTACTCTTCCTAACAGCCTCCATAACACCTTGCATTCACTTCCACATGGTTGCTTCACTATACATCTGTATCTATAGCTGTATCTATCCATCTATATCTTACTGTTCTTTATCTTCTACTTGACCTTAGGCTCTGTCAGGGCAGAGATTGTGTGTGGCAGGTCACAGTTTATCCTTAGCTTTTAGCAGGTGGTAACAAATATGAAAAAATTTCTAAGTATTGGCTGGATAAATGAAGCAATTAGGCAAGAAGAAGCAGAGATATTTAAGACATCAGTCAAGCAAAGGAAAACAACAAAAGAAGCCCTTTTACTTCTGATATTCTTTATCTTGGATATTCTTACACCTTTAAAGATAACTTTTACTTGGCTATGGTCAGATAAAGAAATTAGCTGGTAGATTTGTTATGACCAGTCTAATTCCTTTGAGTTTCCTGCCTTTATATTCAACAACTTTAAAAAATTACACACTTTAAAAACTCAGCAAGAGGAGGACTTCACAGACTGTGTCTTCCAACAACTATATTTTTATATACATTAGGCACTTACCCTTTGCAAGCTTGGGGATTCTTAGGGCCTGCAAGGGATTATATTAATCTAAACTCTAATCATTTCCTTTGGCATAAAAAGTCCAGCAGTTAAGAAGAGGCCAGAGGCCCTAGTAGCCATCTTAACACAATTTGGATGGATGCAGATGAAATTACAGAGTCACATTTTACTTGCTGTATGCAGTCCCAGTTATGAGCCTGGTCACATCCCAGAGTTCAGAGGGCTCAGAGACAGGGCTGGGGGAGCTACACAGCTCCCAGTAATTATTCTGTGATAAAACGGGCTTTCCTCTGCGCTGACCAACACAGACATGAGCTCTGGACCTCTGACTGTCTGATCCTGTGTGGTTTAAAAAAAACATTCTCCAATCTTCCCAAAACATTCATTATCTTTCCTTTGTGAGGTTTCATGCTTAGGCAGCTGGTGGGAGGAAGGGTTGGGGCAGGATTAGGGGAATGGCTGTTTCAGATGCTGCAATTATTTCAGGACTGGAAACAGAATTGAAATGACCCAGATGGCTGGCCTAATGAAGCTGAACCAAAATCTATGCCAAGAGGAGCCAGAGCTGTGTTTCATCTCTCTCTGTGTATGTGTGTGTGTGTGAGAGAGAGAGGAACCAGTGTGCACGCACGGTTGATTTTTGGCTGAAAAGGGCTTGGGGGTTGTTGGAACAAAAGTGCAGCGGGCTGAGATGAAAGCGCTTAAGCAGAGAAAAGAAATCACAACCAAACACAGAGCCTTTTCCTGCCCTGGTCTGGCCTCTGGCAGGCCTACTCCGTCTCAGTTGCACTCACATGGAAAATCCACTTTCCTTTGGCTTCTAAAATAAATCATGTTTCCTGGAGTGTGTGGTGCTGTTTGGAGAAGGTGCTTGAGGTGATTAAGCTGAGTGGGGAGTTGGGGGGAATCATGCTGCCGACTTGTGTGGGGGCATTGACCCAAAACCCCATGGCTAGTGGAAAACCATGCTGTGCTATCTGCTGGAGCCATGGCCACGGTCACCTCGTCAGTGGACTCTGACTTGCTGGCACCAGACTCCCCCCACCCCCCTCTCAAACAACACTATGGGCAAGAGTGAGGACAGGGCTCAGGAACAACTCCGTATCTCCTTGGGTTTTGGAACCATAAGAAGATCTTTTATTTTAACTCTAGTAGTTAATATAAGTGAATCTTTAGAACACTACCTGTTATATAATATACACTGATTACATTTTGGCTATTATTTTTATTATTGTAGGTAGCTCTTTGCAGGAATCTACCCTTAGCGGGAAGTTCCTTTTCTTGTTACTTTAGCAAAGCTACCTTGCAACTAGCTTTTACTTTATTTCCAATTTATTTATTTGACCGTGCCAGGTCTTAGTTGTGGTAGGTGGGCTCTCGCTTGCGTCATGTGGAATCTTTCCTTGTGGATGCACATGAGCTCCAGAGCACACAGGTTCAGTGATTGCAGTGCATGGGCTTAGTTGCTTTGCAGCATGTGGGATCTTATTCCTTGACCAGGGATCGAACCCATGCTCCCTGATTGCAACAGAGGATTCTTAGCCAATCAACCATGAGGAAGTCCCGGTAACTAACTTTTAAGCCAGGCACCAGGCTGTGCTCATGTCTGGCCCTAGCACAGCTTTCACATCTTTTGATCACACAATACTTTGCCTAACCTGTTGGTTCTCTCTGTAGATCAAAGAGGTAGGAATGAAGAATGAGTAATTAACAGCTGACCGGATCTCTTCCCTAGCTTCCCCTTCAGCAATCTCTTGAATAAATTGTGTGAATAAGACAATACCTGAAGAAAGATCATGAGGAGCTGACAATCCTACACATAGTGGGGCATGGTGACGAATCTGATCCCTCCCATCTCAGTGATTAGCTGAGATTACTTCCTTATTTCCCTTTAAAAACTTTCATGGCCCAGCCGTTGAAGATGGTTTTGGGGGTATATTGAGTCCACCTTCTTCCCAGATTGCTGACTTTTCTGATTAAAAGCAACTTTCCTTTCTACCAACACTTGCCTCTCACGCGTTGATTTTCCACCAGCGAGCAGCTGGACCTGAGTCTGGCACCATTATTATTATTTATTGTCTATTTGGCATCTTAGCCTTGGGACTTATTGTGCTTTTCAGTGGAAGGCAACTTCTTTAAGAAACATAAAGCGCCATGAACTGCCAGTTGGACCAGAGAGGAAATTGACTTCAGAAGTGATATGGCAGCTCTGGACCTGAGATAATCAAGGATAAGCCTTAGTTTCCCTAGCTGTAAAATAAAATTATGAAGGCACAGAGGAGCCCATCTACCCCTCATTGGAAAAAAAAAATAACATTATTGCCCACCTATCTACTATGTGTTATGATCATTTGGTATACTTTACATATATTACTTCATTTCAGTTCAGTTCAGTCGCTCAGTCATGTCCAACTCTTTGCAACCCCATGAACTGCAGTATGCCAGGCCTCCCTGTCTAACACCAACTCCCGGAGTTCACTCAAATTCATGTCTATCAAGTTAGTGATGCCATCCAGCCATCTCATCCTCGGTCGTCCCCTTCTCCTCCTGCCCCCAATCCCTCCCAGCATCAGAGTCTTTTCCAGTGAGTCAACTCTTCGCATGAGGTGGCCAAGTACTGGAGTTTCATCTTCAGCATCAGTCCTTCCAATGAACACCCAGGACTGATGTCCTTTAGGATGGACTGGTTGGATCTCCTTGCAGTCCAAGGGACTCTCAAGAGTCTTCTCTAACACCACATTTCAAAAGCATCAATTTTCTTCAGAGTCCAACTCTCACATCCATACATGACCACTGGAAAAACCATAGCCCTGACTAGACGGACCTTTGTTGGCAAAGTAATGTCTCTGCTTTTAAATATGCTACCTAGGTTGGTCATAACTTTCCTTCCAAGGAGTAAGCATCTTTTAATTTCATGGTGCAGTCACCATCTGCAGTGATTTTTGAGCCCCCCAAAATAAAGTTTGACACTGCTTCCACTGTTTTCCCATCTATTTCCCATGAAGTGATGGGACCAGATGCTATGATCTTCGTTTTCTGAATGTTGAGCTTTAAGTCAACCTTTTCACTCTCCTCTTTTACTTTCACCAAGAGGCTCTTTAGCGCCTCTTCACTTTCTGCCATAAGGGTGGTGTCATCTGCATATCTGAGGTTATTGATATTTCTCCTGGCAAACTTGATTCCAACTCGTGCTTCTTTCAGTCCAGCGTTTCTCATGATGTACTCTGCATAGAAGTTAAATTAGCAGGGTGACAATATACAGCCTTTATGTACTCCTTTTCCTATCTGGAACCAGTCTGTTCCATGTCCAGTTCTAACTGTTGCTTCCTGACCTGCATATAGGTTTCTCAAGGCTTTCTTACCTCTCCTTGCTATTCTTTGGAACTCTGTGTTCAGATGCTTATTTCTTTCCTTTTCTCCTTTGCTTTTCACTTCTCTTCTTTTCACAGCTATATGTAAGGCCTCCTCAGACATCCATTTTGCTTTTTTGCATTTCTTTTCCATGGGGATGGTGTTGATCCCTGTCTCCTGTACAATGTCACAAACCTCCATCCATAGTTCCTCAGGCACTCTATCTATCAGATCTAGTCCTTTAAATCTATTTCTCACTTCCACGGTATAAGCATAAGGGTTAGGTCCTCACCATTTACTTGAATTTGGTTTTATTAAGAGAATGAAATTCATAGAACCCAAGAAACATTAAAATAGCAATTATTTTCACTTATTGAGTGCTTAATACGTGTCAAATTTTCTACTCACCATATTTTATTATTTCCTTGTGGTCACCGTTCAAGTTATTATTATTGCCCAGATCTGTGAGTGAAGCCTGAGGCTCAGAGTGGGTCAATGATTCATCCTGGTTACACAGCCAGTAAGTACCGATGAAGGGATTTGAACTCATATCTCTTCAGTTCTTGAGCACACATTCTCATGATTAAAACTGGGCTGCCTTCTGAGGTTGTCTTCTTATTAAATCATATTGGTTCTAAATCTACTTGAATGGAGACAAGATGCACTTGCTTGGTAATAAATTTTATTGATGCTATACCAGAGTTAAGGGAAGGAAAGTGTCCTAGGGAGAAGCATGGTTCAAACAGCACATTATGCCATGTGTGCAGAGGAGAAGGGGTAAGTAAGAAGGAACCAACGGTTGAGGGTTTCCCAAGATGTGGTGATAGAAACAATTTCTAAACTGGAGATATGCTGGGGTATTGGCCACAGTGAGAACGTGCCCTGTGTGTTGAGGGGAGGTGTGCAGGTCTGGGGCTTTTTCTCTGATGTGTGCACAGTGGGGATGAGGGTGAAGACAGGTGGTGAGGAGGAGCATGACCACCCAGACACCTGCTCTGGCTCATAGGACACCACCACGTGGATTCCCTCTCCAGCTTCCAATGTGGGAAGGATCTCTTTAGGAGATATATTGAGGGGAGATGCTATAATTTTTAGTTCTGTTGGAATCTGGACCCCTGGCCTCTGCTGATGAATTGCTGGAGCCCCAGTTCAACAATCCCCAGGGTGTCGGTTCATCTCACAGGACACTGAGGACAGCAATGAGCTTATCAGAGGTGCTTGCTGACTCCCAGGGCTCCTGCAAGGAGGGGACAATAAACACGAATATCAGTGTTACAAAAATGCCAAGTATGGCCATCGGTCCTCTGGTGGGTGGTGGTGTGCCCATCCAGTCTGCTCAGTCTCTCTGGAGTGCCATGAACACAGGGGCGCAGGAGAGCACGTTCTTGCAGACACACAGCTAAATCCACAAGGCAGTCATGTTGGGGGTCTGGCTCTAAGCAAGGAGATGAGTGGAAGGAGATGAGGCTGTAGAAACATCACTAGGGTCGTGTCCAGGCTCCAGAGTCTATCACTCACCTTTCCCCGTGCTTCAGTGCCTTTCTGTTTATGAAGTCACTTCCTCAGAGTGCAGATCTTTACTTGCTTTCATCATTCTAAACAAAGCTTATATTCTCAAGTTGAGTCGCACATGTCTATAAGAAAAATTGCAGTGGATGTGCAGAACAAAGGCGGGGACTTGTCTGTCTGATCTTCCTGTGTGCTCAGTTCAGACTGCCCAATCTTCGTGTGCTCAGCTGCTGGCAGTGATATTGGAAGCTGCTGGCTACCCTGGGATCCTAAGTGGTTGTGAAGCTGCTGAAAACCAGAGGAATGCACAGCAGAAGGGAGACAGCCATGCCTGCTGCAAGGGAATCTGGGCTCCGAGATGCTGGCTCTTCTTCACGTCACCCTCACAGGGGCTCTGTGCTGATGGTGAAAAATGCTTCCTTCCAGTGAGATTCTGGTATATCCATCAATCTTCAACACACACGTGGAGCCTGTTTCAACCAAAATAGTTATTGCTTCAATTTGCAACGTGTATAGTTAACCTTTAACTTAACTATACATGGACAGAAGAGGCTGGCAGGCTATATAGTCCCTGGGGTGGCAAAGAGTCGGGCATGACTGAGCGACTAACATGCACACACACTTAGTTAACTTTTAAGCTGTAGTTTACTGTTTTCTCTTAAGTGTATGATGTATAATTAACTGTTTTAAAATTAGGATGAGGGAGACGTCCCTGGTGGTCCAGTGGCTAAAACTCTGCATTCCCAATGCAAAGGGCCAGGGTTCCCTCCCCGGTCAGGGAACTAGATCTCACATGCTGCAACCAAAACCCAGAGTAGTCAATTAATTAAATAAATAAATATTTTAAAAATATCATAAAATTAGGATGGAGACAGATATTCTTGTCTTCAAATGGGACTCTTTGGTCTGATGTCCAAAGCTGGAGTGTTGCTGCTTCTGGAAACTGTCTTTCCTGGGTTCTGTGGCATCACACTGTTCTGGTTATTAGTCATCAATTTCTTTTCACTGGCTCCTACTGGGTCTCTAAATGTTGGGTTGATTCAGTCAGTGCTTGACCTTTCACCCTCTTCTCTTTTTGGACCCTCTTTAATCAAATATTGGGAGGGCATTAGATATTAATAACTCTTAAATTTATATCATGACCCTTCTTCCTTGATTGTTGTTTTCATACATCCAACTCTCTGCCTGAGTCTCTACTAGGATACTGAATTAGAACTTTCTTTTTAAAAATATTTTTTAACTGAAGTACAATTGATGTACAATGTTGCATTAATTTCTGCTGCATAGCAAACTGATTCAGTCATGCATATATGTACATTCTTTTTAAAAATATTCTTTTCCATTCTGGCTTGTCATAGGATACTGAGTTTCCTATACAGTAAGACCTTCTTGTTTATCCTGTATATAATAGTTTGCATCTGTTAACCCTAACCGCCCACTCCATCCCTCCCCCAACCCGCTCCCCCTTGGGGAGTCTATTCTCTATGTCCCTGTAAGTTGGAACTTTCAAATGAGCATGTCCAGAACTGAACTTTTGATTTCTCTTTCCCCAAAGCTGCTTCTCTCCTGTCTTTCTTAAAAGTAACACCATCGATTGGGTTGCTCAGGCCAGACACTGGAGGAGTACCTTGCTCTCTTTTCCTTCTGTTCCTGTTCAACCCACCTCCAAATTTGAATTCCAACACTTCCCACCATCTAAACTGCCAGTATGGTTCAAATTATGCCCATCTCTCCTTTGGGTCATCTTCAGATAGGCTCCTAAATCATACAGCCCTCTACCAGTCTTATCTCTTAGATTATCCTCCATATTGCACACGTGGACCTTATCATTCATGTTTATTATTTGTGTCTATAGAAGAGACATCAAGTCACACAGACATAAGTAGAGTAAGGACTTGAATTCAGTTCTCCACAGTCCTGAAAAAGTAAACCTTTGAATAGCTTTTATCTCATCATCTAATCATTTAAATTATAAAGTTTACTTTTAAGGTTTTACTAATAATGGCTAATAATCGTATAGCACTTAGTTTGTACTCGGCAGAGTTCCAAGAGCTTTACATAATTTAGACTCACTATAATTAAAATAGTCAAACAGACCATGTACTATTTTACTGCTATTTAGTATGAGGAAACTGAGGCTCAGAGCTGTTAAATGACTTGTCTAAGTTTACACAGTCAGTAAGCAGCAGAGGCAAAATTCAAACCCCAGCCACCTGGCTCCAGAGCTATGTCTTGCTGGCTGGGTTACACCAACCCTCAATTGAAGCCATGAGTTTGATCCAGCATGAGTCATTAGTCTCTTTGGGGGCATTTATTTCTCTTTGTGGACATTGGTTATTTTAGTGGTGAGATTAATTGACTATAATAACAAAATCTATCCTCTGTTTTATCAATTTTGGTTTTCAGATGCAGCTAAAGAGAAGAACTGTAGGAACTTTCTGATTTTTTTCTATGTTCATGTGATCTTGGGCCCATATTTTTGAGCTTTAGGTGATATTTACCCCAGGGGCAGGCTCCAAATGAACTCCCAAATTGCTTCAAATATTTTTCTATTTGGTAACATTTTCTCCAAAGGCTCTGCCCTGAAAGCTGCTCCATGAAACAGCAAATTCTATTACATCCCTTAGCAACTATTTGAAAAATAGTTGGTCTCTCTCTCTTGCACCTGTGCTGTGTTCTTAGTAGATTTATTTAGCCAGGAAAAAGTTCAAAAAGGGTTGGTGATTTGAACAGAGCCTTGATAAACTGAAAGGATTTTGAATATTGAAGGAAGTTTCACCCATGCCAGCTCCACACTGTGGGATGTATAGAAACTGTGCACCTGTTTGCTATGTAATTTAACTATTTTCATCCTAATCTCTTTATGTCCCAAAGGCAACACACTGCTAGTTCACCTGGCATCATCTGTAATGTCACGGCACCCAGAAACAGAATTTCACTTCCTTTCAGTCCCTGCCTGCCTTGCCAGCCACTCCATCCTAATGAAAAATTCTTTGTTAATAAGGGACTATTATCATTATTGATTGGGCTTCCCAGGTGGTGCTAGTGTTAAAGAACCTGCCTGCCAATGCAGGAGACACAAGAGACAAAGGCTCTATCCTTGGGTTGGGAACACCCCCTGGAGCAGGGTGTGGCAACCCGCTCAGGTATTCTTGCTTGGAGAATCCCATAGACAGAGGAGCCTGGCGGGCTACTGTCCAGAGGGTTGCAAAGAGTGTGACTGAAGCGTCTTAGCAGCAGATCATTATTGATTAAGTTTTGCCATCTCTCTTGGGTGTGGGTGAGTCCTTTGCTCATTTTGCTCTGTCTCTATACTGTATTTTAATTTGTCACTAGATTGGTTGGCCCAGTGCTGATATAAAGATCAAGGACCATCTCGGTGGTTTGTCTGGAGATATTTCATGGTCTTGGAGGGAAAGCTTGGAGTTTTATAAACAAAACTTCTCCCTGTGCCTGGTGCTCTGTAACTAGACTCATAAAATCAAGCAGGGAATACATTCCTGTAATAAAATCTTTAATCTGCTTCCATCTTTAACTCAGGGGTGACTTTTTTTGTTGTTGTCTAAACCTCAATCCTGAACACTTTTCTCTCTCTGGGACTGTCTGTGGTTCTAAGTAGTAATGAAAATTGCTCAGTCATGTCTGACTCTTTTCAAAGCCACAGACTGTAGCCCATCAGGCTCCTCTGTCCATGGAATTCACCAGGCAACAATACTGGAATGGGTAGCCATTCCCTTCTCCAGGGGATCTCTCCGGCCCAGGGATCAAACCCAAGTCTTCTGCATTGCAGGCAGATTCTTTACTGTCTGAGCCACCAGGGAAGTCCCTAAGCACTTCTAATGACCTCTGCAAACATCACTTCAGATTACGATGAGTCCAAAATCTGTCATAGGCTTGGAAGATGATGCTATTTGGGGGTAACATTTTAATTTGAAATAATTTCACATGTAGAGAAAAGTTGTAAGAATAGAAGAACAAACTTCCATGTACTTATCCCCTAGATTCCCCAGCTGCTGATTTTTACCACACTTGCTTTGCACAATCCTGTTTGAAATGATCATCTTTTAATTCTCTGAATTCTAGCTAGTCCACTACCTGTAGAGCATAGAAGTCTAAATGTGAAGGGTCTCTGGATGCTAATAAAAGGAGGATTAGGGGGTTGAGGGTAGTAGTATTGGGGGAGATGATGAAAGGTGGATCATTATGAGAAGAAACAGCAGCAGAGCAGGAGCTCTGTTCCCGGTGTGCACAGTCCTCCAACAGGCATTCCAGAAACAGGGCACCAGGCACACTGTTTCTTCTTACCTACTCAGGATGTCTGACTTCTAAACAAGCTTGAGTGTCCATTTTCCCATATAAATTGGTGACAACTGTGGCGATAGTGGTAAAAGAACCTGCCTGCCAATGTAGGAGACATGTAAGAGATGCTGGGTTAGTCCTTGAGTCAGGAAGATCCCCTGGAGAAGGAAGTGGAAACCCACTCCAGTATTCTTGCCTGGGGAATCCTGTGGATGGGGAGCCTGGAGGGCTATGGTCCACGGGATCACAAAGAGTCAGACACGACTGAAAAGACTTAGCACGCATTTCTATTTAGGGAGTTAAGAGTGATGCAGAAAACGAAGTCAAGTGCAAAAGTCAGAGATACATAGGGATTTTGCTTGCTGCTGTCCATTGAAGATCCCTCTGAGGAGCATTCTGGGGTCTCCCCATGGACCCACAGATCACACAGCAAAGACTGTCAGGGAAGCGGTGGCTTGCCAGATCTCTTAGTGGTGTGCAAGCATCCCAATAGGTTCAGCCTCTGGCTTTGCCGCTCGGCCTGGGAGGGGAATGAGTAATGCGATTTGAATTGGCAAAAACCATGATTTTCACTTTAAAAGGGATCTTTTATTCTTGAACCAAAGCCAATTGAAATGCCCCGAGCCTGGGCCTTTTTATTCAGACAAGAACAATGAGATCAATTTCCAAGAGAAAATGAGGAAAGGGGAGAGAGAGACGGCAGCTGAGGTAATAGGCTGTAAAGGACAAAGTCTGAAATTAAATATTATGGCTTAAATAGTCCTGCAATTCAAACCACCCTGTCTCTCTCCCACCTCCACACCCCCACAATCTTGCATTAAAGAAATAAAACACAAAACTCGTCACAGCAAAAGGGAAGACAATCTTTTTTTCTAATAGCAGAAAATTCTCTCTGCGACATGAATTTGAGCTATGGAGATTTGATTTCTATGGAGATAAAGAGGCAGAGAAAGTTAGCGCTGTTTGGAACAGAATGGAAATCTGGGGTTGAGGAGGAAAGGAGAGGGGAGGAAAGCTCACGCGTGCTGGCTTATTAGGATGGGCCATATTTTATCCTGTTTTCACTGAGCAGCAGAAGGGATGTAGGGAGCTTTTTATTTAATTTGGGGGCAATTAGGAAATGGAAACTCAGTCTGAGTGACTTAAGACAGCTCATTACCTTCTGGCGGACAGAAGGAGAGTACATATTTTAAATGTTAATATCTGATTATTTGTAAGCTTCACTCTGAAATTCAAGGGCATAGAAGGACCAGTGACTTGATTAACAGAGGAAGCAGCCTTGTGCACACAGCTGGTTTCATCTCTGTAATAGGTCAGAGTCTGAACAGCAGCCTTTCTTAGTGTCTTCTTGGAAATGACAGATGCTGGGGAGCCAAGGAAGTTTAGAAAAAGATAGCAACTTTTGGAAACCCCCACCCTCCCGAAATCATTTAAGTAATGTTATGATGCGGGTAGTTGTTCCTAGAAGATCTTGCTTGGCCATCCTAGAATCATGATTTCAATTCTGCACTTCACTTGGGGTGAATTACTGACATCCTTAGAAGTAACTGGAAGCCTCTCACATCAGTAATTTCGATATCATGTGTAACAAGATGTTTTGAATTGCTTCATAAAATGAATGTATCTTGATTGGATATGAGAGAATTCATGGTCATTTCATTTTCTGGCAATAGTGGCTGACTCCCTCCTCGACCAGAGGACACAGGCTGACATGAATTTTCTAAAAAAAAAAAAAAAAAAAAAAAGTGCTGATTTTTCTATCCTGAGAATTTGTGTGTGTGTATTTGTGTGTGTGTGTGTGTGTGTGGGGGGTTATCTGAAGGCTTTGTTCATCAGTTTTTTAGGAAAAGTAATAAAAATAAACACTACCTGGTTTAAGTAGCAAACTTTGGGGTATCCACTGGATCCAAAAAGAGCAGACCACCTTGGAGAAAAAAAAGGCAACCCACTTCAGTATTCTTGCCTGGAAAATCCCATGAACAGAGGAGCCTGGCGGGCTATAGTCCATAGGGATGCAAAGAGTCAGACACAACTTAGCAACTGAGCACGCACAAACGTAGGTGACAATGGTTCTTGTGCATGTGTGCTAAGCTGCTGCAGTCGTGTCTGACTCTGTGACCCTTTGGATTGTAGCCTGCCAAGCTCCTCTGTCCATGGGATTCTCAAGCAAGAATACTGGAGTGGGTTGCCATGCCTCCCTTCAGGGTATCTTCCTGACACAGGAATCGAAGCAGCATCTCTTATGTCTCCTGATTTAATAGGTGGGTTCTTAACCAGTAGCACCACCTGGGAAGCTCCAACAATGGTTCTTAACTGAGAATAATTTTGTCCCCCAGGGACAACTTTGAAGCCAGTATGAGGACAAAAACAAAGTGAAATGGCTTGAGAAATATCTTGTGTATAATTCGGCCTAAGAACAATCTCGTAAGACATTATTTTAAGGGCATGGCATTTTAAATGATTTTGCCAAAGTACAACATGGTTTTAACTTTCTGCTCCCACCTGAAATTTTTACCTTATTTTTATAAACTGTTAACTTATCAATATACTTTTAAAAATACCTGTGGTTTAAGAAAATCAATAATGTGTCTTTAGCTAAGTTTAGTTCTGTAGTGTGATGTTACATATCAATTTTTTTGGGGCATTTAAAAAAACCTGATTCTTGTGTGACTTTTAATCTCTCTGTGTATATTTTCAATTATTAGATTACATTGTATATAAAAAAAAGCACAAAATAATAGACCAGCCTCACCACAAGCTTTCACAAGTCTCTCTCTGACTTCAGGCCCCGTGTTTAATTCCTGGTCCCAAGCCCTCCAGTTTCCATCAGGGGTCCCCTTGAGGCTCTGCAGACATGGCTGAGAGTGGGGAAGAGTTATAGAGGACAGACGTGGCCCCACCCACCATTCCCACATATATGGGGTCCTTAACAGAGGATCGGAGCCTCTTGAGATGGAGAAACCCCTTAAGAATTGTCTAGCATACTGGACTAGTCTTTGTGTAAAGGAAAAGCAATTTGCTATTTAAACTCCTAGCAGACTGTATCCTCTTCTAATCCTACAGAAGTGGCAGAATTTCTCTTTGGAGTAGATGAGCTGTTTAGCTGTGAAAAAAAGATAAGCTTCAGGGAATGGCTTGGAAATCATAAAAATGATTGCCTTTACCAACAAAAGGAATTTGAAGGTTTTTAGGGACTGGACAAGAGAAGGACAGTCCATCTGTGATGAGGAAGCTAAGAACTTACAGGTAGTTTTTATGGTTGGTGGACATAGTTGAAGGGGATTTGTAATATGAATGCCTTACGTACATTAAAAAAAGAGATTATTTTTACTGAAATATAGTTGATTTACAATATTGTGCCAATTTCTGCTGTACAACAAAGTAACTCACTTATACATATATATGAATCTTTAAAAATTTTCTTTTCCATTATGGTTTATCATAGGCTTCCTTGGTGGCTCAGATGGTAAAGAATCTGCCTGCAATGCGGAGACCCAGGTTCGATCCCTGGGTGGGGAAGATTCCCTGGGGAAAGGAATAGCCACCCACTCCAGTACACTTGCCTGGAGAATTCCATGGACAGAGGAGAATAGTGGACCACACTCCACGAGGTCACAAAGAGTCGGATATGGACTGACTAACACTATTGAATATAATTCCCTGGGCTATATAGTAGGACCTTGTTGTTTATCCAGCCTATGTATAATAGTTTGCGTCTGCTAATCCCAAACTCTCAATCCACCCTGCCTCCTCCCCCGCCTCCCCCTGGGCAACCACATGTTTGTTCTCTATGTCTGTGAGTCTGTTTTTGTTTCACAGATAAGTGCATTTTTGTTATAGGGCTGCTTTTTTTTTCCTTTTTTTCCTAACACTGTTGTTACTGTCTTTGCAGGAGAAACAGAGGTGTGATTCCCACAAGTCCTCAGGCTGCCATCCTTGTGTTGGATGTAAACTCAGAGAGGAGAAGCAAAATAGGTTTGTAGACAATTTAGGTTAGTAAGTTGTTCTGAAAAGATGTTTTGCTTCATCAGTTTCCAATTTCTCATTCTCTGGATGACATTGAGTTTCTAGGTGTCATTTTTAAAGGTGACAAGAAAACCAGGATAGTTCCACCAGGGTAATGAGTTCCTGCTACTGACATCTTCATTTATTCAGTCAGTCCTTTATCAAGCATGTATTTAATGCATATGGTGCTTTAGAAAGATGCTGGGTATAGAAAGCATAAAATGGCAGACAAATAAGGTATTAAAATAATGATATAAGTGACAATAGAAGGCCACAGAAAGTGCTAAAGGAAACACTGAATGCAGTCAAATAAAATAGTCATGCTTGTAATGATCAGGATAGGATAAGATGGAGAAGAGAGAACATCATGGATGCTTCATGCTACCTTTTTTTCTTACCACTTATCAGAAAGGGTATCCTTTCTTTTCTTTTCTTTTTTTTTACTGCTTCTAGGCCACTATGTCATTTCTTTTAAGACACTGCTTTTGTTATAGAAATCTCATTTTATATGATAGTTTATTTTTCGTACTTTTTTTTTCTGTATTAGGCTTTTGTGGACTAGCCTTAGGGCTGTGACCACCAGACATAGCACTGCTTCAATAGGAGGCTGGTTTTTGGGTTTCAAATTAAAATGGAGCAAGACCCTATGGTCCTTGTCTCCTGTGCTCTCCACCTGCTTTTTGTCTGTGGAAAAATTTTAGCCAAAGAATAAGTTTAATCAGAGAAGTGAGAAAATGCAGAAACAAAGGAAGGTAGTCAGAGGAGACCAAACAAAAAAGTTTACTCATTAAGCAAAGTCAAGCATCTCCAGTTCCTTTTCAAGGGCTACAGATAATATTCTGACCCATATCCTATTTTGCAGATACTGAAACCCCCATCGGGTGGGAGAAGTTAACTACATGATGACCAGGCTGTAGCCATGACATAAGTTGCCACAATTCAGAGAATGGGCCTCAAAGAAACGGAAACAAACCAACCCTGGAACTGAAGATTAACTGTATTTAAAACAATCAAGACGATCCTGGTCAGACCACCGATGACCAATTTTAAGATGACTGTCTGAGCTGACTGAGCTGTTTCTGCATGTAGCCCTCTTTCTCAGCCCTCGAAAGCTCTTGTCCACTGGTGGTAAGTAGGGGGGCAATGGGCTTTTGGACCAAAGTTCTCCCTCCTCCAGCCCCCCTCCCAGCTACCAGTGTTTCTGGCATCCAAAATAAAGCAAACTTTCCTTTCTACTAACCTGGACTCTTTATTGGCTTTTTGAGCAGCAAGCAGTTGGACCCCACTTTTGGTTACAAAACGAACATTTTCTTGAAATAGAATTTAAGTTGGAACTGTCTTTAGTGGTGATAACATTTTAAATATTAATTCATAGTCATTTTGTGGTTGTTGTTCAGTTGCTAAGTCCTGTTAGACTCTGTGACTCCATAGATTGCAGCACACCAGGCTCCCCCTGTCCTTCACTATCTCCCAGAGTTTGCTCAGATTCATGTCCATTGAGTCAGTGATGCTCTCTAACCATCTCATCCTCTGCTGCCCCCTTCTCATTTTGCCTTTAATCTTTCCAAGCATCAGGGTCTTTTCTAATGAGTCTGCTGTTTGCATCAGGTGGTCAAAGTATTGGAGTTTCAGCTTCAGCAACAGTCCTTCCAATGAATATTCAGGGTTGATTTTCTTTAGGATTAACTGGTTTGATCTCCTTGCTGTCCAAGGGATTCTCAAGAATCTTCTCTGGCACCACAATTTGAAAGCATGAATTTTTTGGTGCTCAGCCTTCTTTATGGTCTTTATTGTCCAGCTCATATCTGTAGATGACTACTAGAAAAACCATAACTTTGACTATAGGGACCTTTGTCAGCAAAGTGATGCCTCTGCTTGACCACAGTAACTGTTCAAATGATTTTGGAGGCCAAGAAAATAAAATTTGTCACTACCTCCACTTCCCCCCCTTCTATTTGCCGTGAAGTGATGGGACCAGATGCCATGATCTTAGTTTTTTGAATGTTGAGTTTTAAGCCAAATTTTTCATTCTCCTCTTTCAACCTCATCAAGAGGCTCTATGGTTTCTCTTCACTTTCTGCCATTAGAGTGGTATCATCTGCATATCTGAGGTTGTTGATATTTCTCCTGAAAATCTTGATTCCAGCTTGTGATTCATCAAGCCCAGCATTTCACATAGAAATGTCATTGAGTTAATAAAAAAAATTATTTCCACCCTGACCCCAAAAGCCTGCAGTACCACAATTGGATTACAGTATTACCATTACTTTAATTATTTGTATATTATTTAGGCTGGAGAAATTAAACTTTTTGAATTCAATGTTGAATATTGATTTTAAAAGTCTATCCATTTTCAACAACAAAAATCAGACAGCCTGGCTAAAGTGGGTAAGGGACTTGAACAGACATTTTCCAAAGAACATATCCAATTGGCCAAGAAGCATGTGAAAAGATGCTCAGCATCACTAATCATTATGGAAATGCACATCAAAAGCACAAGATAACACTTGACACCCATTAGAATGGCTAACATTGTAAAAACAGAAAATGACCATCATTGCCAATTATACAGAGAAATTCTTACCATTGTTTACTGTTGGTGAGGCAGTAAATAGTAACCACTATAGAAAACAATGCGGGAGCTCCTCAAAAAATTAAAAATAGGATTGCAATATGCTCCAGCAATTCTACCTCTGGGAATATACCCAAAATAATTGAAGCAGGGTTTTTAAGAGATTTTTACTCTCATGTTCAGAGTAGCATTATTCATAATAGCTGAAACATGGAAGGAACACAAGAGTCTATTGATGGATAAATGGATAAACAAAATGTGGTCTGAACGTACAGTGGAATAACATTCAGCCTTAAAAGAAGAAGGGAATTCCAACACATGCTATAATATAGATGAACCTTGAGGACATTTTGCCAAGTGTAATAAGCTAGTCATGAAAAGACTAATATGATATGATTCCACTATTATGAGGTGTCTACATTAGTCAAAATCACAGAGACAGAAAGTCAAATACTGATTCCCAGGGACTGGGTGGGGGAGGGGAAATGGGAAGTTACTGTTACGTATTATGGGCAGTTATGTGTATAGAATTCTAGTTTTGCAAGATAAAAAAGATTTATGGATATTGATTCTGGTGATGATTTCACAATATGAATGTATTTAATACCATTGAACTGCACTTTTAAAAATGGTTGAGATGGTAAATTTTATGTTACATATACTTTACCATGATAAAAAACAAGTAGAAAAAGAGGAAAAATAGTTTACCCATTTTCTTCCCAAAACTGTGAACTCTTGTTCGAGAATAATCAGTACTGTTGTTTTTCGATTCAGATCTCATGTTACATTTGTGGTTTTAGCTAGGCTATTTTAGAGCAAGAAAATAGTCTTAAGCTATTTGTAGTGCATACTGTGGTATGCTGTAAAGCTGCCTCCTGTAAGACAAGAGTGCTGCTGCTCCAGATACCCATGACTCACAGCTGAGTCCCTCCCCAGGAACTACTCTCAGCAGAAGGGAGTTATGTCATTCAGAATGCACCCCTCATCTAGAAAAATGGTATTGATGAACCTATTTGCAGTGCAGGAATATAGACACAGACTCAGAGAACAGACTTGTGAGCACAGCAGGGGAAGGAGAGGATGGGATGAATTGAGAGTAGTATTTAAATATATACATTATCATATGTAAAATTGATAGCTAGTGGGAAGTCGCTATATAACACAGAAATCCCAGCCTGGGGTGCTCTGTGATGACCCAGAGGGGTGGGATGGTGGAGTAGGAGGGAGGCTCAAGAGGGAGGGAATATATGTATTCTTATGGCTGATTCACAATGTTGTACCGCAGATACCACCACAACATTGTTAAGCAATTATCTTCCAATTAAAAATTAAAAAAAAAAACAACAAAATACATTCTTGCCTATATTTATTAACTGGTTGATGTTGAAGTCAGAATGCCTGTCTGCTTTGCTTCAATTTGGGACAATTCTGAAGGGCTACCTGTAATGGGGAACAAAATATCATGTCTTGCTAGAGATGGTGTGTCTGAGCCTGGTGTTAGAGTCAGTTGTTCACTGTGAGATAGGTTTGGTCAGACCCATCAAGTCCTTGATGCACAGGATCAGCAACAATTTACCAACAGATGGAAAGATATATTTATGATCAGTCATGAGCAAGGCCAGAAGGCACAGGAAGTATAGAAACCCCTGCCAACTACCAATCCTGCACTGGCATAAATCCCTTTGCTCACTCCTATGGCCTCATGGAGGATGTTTTATAACCAGCTATCAGTCAGTTCAGTTGCTCAGCTGTGTCTGACTCTTTGCGACCCCATTGACTGCAGCACGCCAGGCCTCCCTGTCCATCACCATCTTCCGGAATTTACTCAAGCTCATATCCATTGAGTCAGTGATGCCATCCAAGCATCTCATCCTCTGTCATCCCTTTCTCCTCCTGCCTTCAGTCTTTCCCAGCATCAGGGTCTTTTCAAATGAGTCAGTTCTTCGCATCAGGTGGCCAAAGTATTGGAGTTTCAGCTTCAGCATCAGTCCTTCCAATGAATATTCAGAACGTATTTCCTTTAGGATGGACTGGTTGGATCTCCTTGCAGTCCAAGGGACTCTCAGGAGTCTTCTCCAACACCACAGTTCCCTTCCAATAAATATTCAGAACTTATTTCCTTTAGGATGGACTGGTTGGATCTTCTTGCAGTCCAAGGACTCTCAAGAGTCTTCTCCAACACCACAGTTCAAAAGCATCAATTCTTTGGTGCTCAGCTTTCTTTATAGTCCAACTCTCACATCCATACATGACTACTGGGAAAACCATAGCTTTGACAAATGGACCGTTGTTGGCAAAGTAATGCCTCTGCTTTTTAATATGGTGTCTAGGTTGGTCATAACTTTTCTTCCAAGAAGCAAGCGTCTTTTAATTTCATGGCTGCAATCACCATCTGCAGTGATTTTCGTGAAGTCGTGAAATTGCTCAGTTGTGTCTGACTCTTTGCAACCCCGTGGACTGTAGCCTACCAGGCTCCTCCGTCCATGGGATTCTCCAGGCAAGAATACTGGAGTGGGTTGCCATTTCCTTCTCCAGGGGATCTTCCCGACCCAGGGATCGAACCCAGGTCTCCCGCATTGGAGGCAGACGCTTTAACCTCTGAGCCACCAGGGAAGCCCAGTGATTTTGGAGCCCCCTGAAATAAAGTCTGTTACTATTTCCCCATCTATTTGCCATGAAGTGATGAGACCAGATGCCATGATCTTCATTTTCTAAATGTTGAGTATTAAGCCAATTTTTTCACTCTCATCAAGAGGCTCTTTAGTTCCTCTTCACTTTCTGCCATAAGGGTGGTGTCATGTGCATATCTGAGGTTATTGATATTTCTCCCAGCAATCTTGATTCCAGCTTGTGTTTCTTCCAGCCCAGCATTTCTCATGATGTTCTCTGCATGTAAGTTAAATAAGCAGGGTGACGATATACAGCCTTGACATACTCCTTTACCTATTTGGAGCCAGTCTGTTGTTCCATTTCCAGTTCTTCAGTTCAGTTCAGTCGCTCAGTCGTGTCCAACTCTTTGCGACCCATGGACTGTAGATCACAAGCACCCCTCTATCCATGGGGATTCTCCAGGCAAGAATACTGGAGTGGGTTGCCACATACTCCTCCTCGGGATCCTCACAATCCAGGGATCTAACCCAGATCTCCCACATTGCAGGCAGATTCTTTCTCTACCATCTGAGCAACCAGAGAAGCCCCCAAATATTGGAGTGGGTAGTCTATTTCTTCTTCAGGGGATCTTCCTGACCTGGGAATCGAACCAGGGTCTCCTGCATTGCAGGTGGATTCTTTACCAGCTGAGTTACCAGGGAAGCTCTAGTGGCAAATGGCTTACTATTAAAGCAGAGACTGAAGAAGGATTTGAAAATCAAGGACAAGATCTGACCATTTAGAAATGGGCATAAAGTATAAAGATTCTTGTAACTCTTTAGCTCTTGTAGCTCTTACTTCACACTGGAGAATATCTACTACAGAGGGGATGCTACCCACCAAAGAGACCCTCAGTGTCAGCCAGGCCCCATTATCTATTGCTATTGCTGGTAGAATGTAGGAGTCATCGTGGTGGGGTAAAGGTCATGCATGGCCCCCAACGCATGAGTTGTCACTCACAAAAGCTGATCTAGTGACTATTGCTACTGAATGTCCAATGTGCCAGCCACGGAGATCAGCATTGAGCCCCACAACAGAGCATGATTCTCTGAGGAGGTCAATGAGCCAGTTGGTGGTGGGTTGATTGGGACTGAATTCTTTCTGCCGTGAAAGTGACAGCTATTTGTTTCAACTGGAGATGATACATATTCTAAGGATGGATTTGCTTTCCTTACTTGCAGGGCTTCACTGTCTGAAGGCTTGACCCGCCAACATGGTAATCCAAATCACATCACCTCAGACCAAAGGTCACACATCTAGGAAGGAGATGGACAATGGGCTCATGACCCTAGGATGGCATTGACCATGAAGACACCGCACCATTCAGAATATCCTGGCACAGTGGAGGTGATGAAATGAAATTTAGAAGGCTCAACTCAGGTGCTTGTTTGCAGCTAAAACTGAGAGTAAGGCAGTTTTCTCCAGTCTGTGTTATGTACAGCAAATCAATCACTAATCTCAGAGGCAGAAATGACCCTGATCACTACAAGACTTAATGATCCACTTGGGAAATCCATGCTTCTTTTCCCTGTAATTTTAGGTATTGACCATTTCCATCAGAGGACATAGGGAGAGCTTCTTTAAATGTTCAGCTGTGACTGTCACATGGGCACTTTGGATATCTTGTGTTAAGAGACTAATAGGCAAGGAATGGAGCTTTCATATTGGCAGGGAAGTTGACCTTGGTCACTGAGAGCCAGGAGAGAAGCTCTTACAAGATGGTAGCAGGAAGAGCCCACATAACACTCAGATGATCTGCTGGGGGATCTCTGGATACTCAATTTTGGTTTTATTTATTTATTTTTGGCTCTGCGGGGTCTTCGTTTTTGCTCAGGCTTTTCTCTAGCTGTGGAGAGTGAGGGTTACCATCTAGTTGCATTGCAGGCCCTTCTTATTGCGGTGGCTTCTCTTTGTTGTGGAATACAGGCTGGAGGTGCATGGGCTCAGTAGTTGTGGCTCCCAGGCTCTAGAGCACAGGCTCAGTAGTTGCGGTGCACGGGCTTCGTTGCTCCGCAGCATGTGGAATCTTCCCAAATCAGGGATGGAACCTGTGTCCCCTGCAGTGACAGGCAGAGTCTTGTCCACTGAGCCACCAGGGAAGCCCCTGGATATACAGTTTTAATGACCAATAGACAAGTGTCGCAAGCGTAAACTTAAAAGAGCCTAATGTCTAGGGGATTAGATCCCTCAGGGATGAGGGTTTGGGTTGCATCGAGATACGTTATTTAGACCACTATCTCACAGAGTCGTGAGATAGTGGATGAGGAAGAAGATAGATTCAGTTACGGTCCTAAGACTGGCTTCAGTGGTTGTTATAATGTGTTCTTTTGCAAGTTTCCTTGGAAAAAATGCCACTTAAAACTCTGAAGGAGTTCTTCCCAGGAGAGTGTGATTACCATATGATACAAACCGATCTAAGTGGTACAAAGGATGGACTTTAATTGACAAGGTGGTGGGTCTGGCAGCTGTCCCCTCCAAGTTGGAGACACTCATTCTCTACCTGATTGGAGTATTGGCTGTGATGGTTCCCAGCTGGCCTGTCTCGGAATTGTCCTTACCAGTGGGAATTGTCTCACCCAGGTACTTTCTATTTCTGAGGAGGCCTTCCCCTAATGACTGGTCCATGTAGAGGATAGAAAGACTCAGACCTCTTTGCTTCAAGTCAGGCCAATTCTGAAGGGCCATTCCACCTCCAGACCTCCTTGTAGGACTGGCAACTGTACACGCAAATTTCTGGTGCATGGTGTGTTTCCTAGGAACCTGACCCAGGCCCAAGGGGATCTCAAGGGTGCACAAAACCCAAACTCAGGAGAAGCTGAACTCCCCAGATTCAGGAACCAGAGGAATCACAGTAGAGCTGGACCATGTGGAGTCATAGTTCTTGAAGTAGAGGTTTTGATCTTCATTTCAGGGATTTGCCACAAATCTGAATTTATAGTGCTATTTGAATCTGCTCTTCTCTGTCTCTGTGTGGTACCACCACTCAAATTCTTTGCATACTCCTGGGCCAAATGGTATGAAGAGAGAATCTGTGTATCTCCCCAAATAGTAATCACATATAAAGGGGGAAATCACAGATTTACACTGGAGTAATCTGGCATATACTAGCTGGATCATGCAATCAACATGCACCTCACCTTGGGACAGGTCAACACTAAGGAGATCATTCCAGAACAAAGGACACTCAAAAGACATTATGAGCAAAAGCAATATGTGTTTGCAGGTGGAATTCCAATTCACAGACACCATTCAAATGGGGCCATCTATGGGCATCAAATTAGTCATCTGTCTAAACAGTGGCTCTTTCACTTTTCTAGTTTAGGATTCCATCTGCAAACACGTATTGCTTTGACTTGTCATGTCTTTTAAGTGTCCTTTTTTCTGGAATGGTTCTTTAGATTTTTTCTGTCTCTGTTCCTTGACAGCCTAAGAGCACAGGTCTTCCTTTCTACAAGCTGACTTCATCCACTGTTTCTCAACCAGGACCAAGCCACACATCCACAGCAGGAATGCCAGCAAGGTGACAATGATCTGAGTGTTGACCTGTCCCAAGGTGAGGTGCACCTTGATTGCAATTACCAGCTGGTATTTGCCAGATTTCTTCAGTGTAAATCTGTGAATTGAATTGGATGGTAGGATTGTGTCAACTGGACTTCCCTAGTGGTTCAGCTGGCAAAGAATCTGCCTGCAATGTAGGAGACCAGGGTTCAATCCCTGGGTTGGGAAGATACCCTGGAGAAGGGATTGGCTACCCACTCCAGGATTCTTGCCAGGAGAATCCCCATGGATAGAGGGGCAACTTGTGGGCTGGAGAATTCCATGGCCTGTATAGTTCATGGGGTCACAAAGAGTGGGACACAACTGAATGACTTTTACTTCACTTCATTTCACTTCATTGTATCAGTGCTTATTTCCTGACTGGGAGAAGTGTGTGGTAATAGTAATATAACCCCTTGCTTTGGAGAAAAGAAGTATACACTGCGGTATTTAAGGGTAATGAGTCAATGCGCCTTTCTTTCTCTCTCTAAAGGAAGAGAGAGATAGATGGGCCAAATGAGGTCAAGTTTAACAATTAGGGAATCTGCATGAAGGGCTTGCAAATACTATTCTTACAACGTTTCTGTAGGTTTGAATCTACTTGACAATTAAAAAATGGAAAGACTTGAGAGAATTTCAATTCAATTGGCAATTGAAACGAAAGAGAATCTGATTAACGCAGCTAATAACCACCCTTTCTGTTTACACTGGTCCTTTCACTTTCCCCATTGGACAATGCCAGCCAGCGGATGGTTGGTTTCAAGATGCTTGGCTGGCCTTGGTTCTGCTGTGTGGCTTGGGTGGCGTGGCAGCTTCAGACATGAAATGTTTGCTCAAGTTTCCCCAGTGGAGCCTAGGATGGGAGCCACTGTCAAGGGTATTTTGTGTTTCTTCACAAGGAACTCGAAATCTTTCTCTTCATTAAAACAACAAACATTTTATTATCAGGGCATTTATATTCCCAGTGTTCTGTTTCTTGCCTACCAGGTTGTTTTGTGTGTGTGCTTTAAGTTGTTTGATTGAAATATAGTTGATTTGTAACATCTAAGGTATAGAGCAAAGTGATTTATTTTTACATATACACATTCTTCTTTTTCAGATTCTTCTCCATTATAGATTATTAAAAGATATTGAATATAATTCCCCGTGCTATACAGTGGGTCCTTGTTGTTTATCTATTTTATATATAGTAGTGTATCTGTTAATCCCAAACTCCTCATTTTTCCCTCCATGTCCTTTCCCTTTTGGTAACCATAGGTGTGTTTTCCATGTCTGTGAGTCTGTTTCTATTTTGTAAATACATTCATTTGCATCACTGTTTTTAGATTCCACATATAAACTTACCAGATTTTACATTCAGATGGATCCTTATTTGGATATCAGCTCAACTACTTACTGTGTGATCTTTAATTATTAAGTTCCTTTTTTATAAGATAGGTATAAATATACCTAGGAGAAGGAAATGGCAACCCACTCTAGTACTCTTGCCTGGAGAATCCCAGGGATGGAGGAGCCTGGTAGGCTGCCGTCTATGGGGTCACACAGAGTCGGACATGACTGAAGCGACTTAGCAGCAGCAGCAGCAGCAGCAAATATACCTAGCTAGTGGGTGTGTTTTGATGAGTAAATGATGGAAGTACAGTGCCGGGCACAATGCCTGGCATATAGTAAGCCCTCAATAAATTACAAAGGTGGTGGGTTATTGTAGTTTTTGTTTTCATTACTTGCCGTGCTTCCATCTGG
The DNA here is from genome assembly GCA_006410635.1 of Cephalophus harveyi. Classification (NCBI taxonomy): domain Eukaryota; kingdom Metazoa; phylum Chordata; class Mammalia; order Artiodactyla; family Bovidae; genus Cephalophus; species Cephalophus harveyi. The sequence goes on from SJYT01040212.1 coordinate 74,290, forward strand.
GAGACTTTTTTTTTTTTTTAATTTTAATTATATTTGAGTGGTAAACCTTTGACACTTCTTTCAAGGAGAGAGATTTGCTTTGGAAATTGTCAGCCATTTTTTTCCATCTCTATGCTTTTAGGTCTGTAGTCAATGTTTTTCCACTATGAAGGAATAAATGGCACCAAAATAGTGCTATTATAGTGTAGCTCCAAGCCTTTTGGTTCTATTTTCTTAAGTGCTTTATGATCCATTTTATTTGTTAGTTCCAACACAGCCTTATGAGGTGCATAATTATTTTCATTTTTACTACATAGAAGGTTTATTAATTAGTTTGAGTTTGTGCAACCTTAAGAAGGTCAGGGATAATGTTTGAATCTAGTTCCTTCAAATCCTAGCATTTCACCTGGTCCTTTGGGCCTTGCCATTTCTCTTGATTTCTTTATTTTTGACATGGTTATACATGTAAGCTATTGTTCAAAAGGAAAAGGTAAAAGCAAAGAAAGCCATATGACATTATTGAAAGAAGTTAAATCAAGCCAGACCCATTAAGTGACACTGATTTTTTTGTTTTAGTTTATGAGTGCTTTTCCTGAGTTTTTCTCACATGTCTATTTTTTTTTTTCTTTGCAGATTCATTGTGTCAGACCACTCAAATAGTTTCAGTATTTAATACTTGACTTTTTGTGAATTTACTGCCCACCAAAGAGTTGCAGAGTGTTTTTCTTGGCAGGTGCTTTTCTTCTGCTTTCAGGACAATGTAAAAATTGGCTCTCTTCTCACCTTCTATTGAAGAGAATGAGAGAATTACAGAAGTAATGCATTTGAAATGCTGCTGATACTATACAATGCTATGCAATTTTGAGATCTTAAAATGAAGGCTTGGCTCTCCAGAAACCCTGGAGAAGGGATTTTTTCTGGAAGAGGTTTTTAGAAATGGGAGGCAAATTTTTGAAAGTCAAAGATTGTAATGAAAAAGTAGAGGTTTTCGCCCCACTCCTTCCTATTCCTTAGTCACGAGATACAGAGGCAACCACTTTCAACTGTTTCACCTGTGCTGTGTGCTCAGGCTCTCAGTTGTGTCCAACTCTTCACAACCCAGGATCTGTAGCCTGCCAAGCTCCTCTGTCCATGGAATTTTCCAGGCAAGAATACTGGAGTGGGTTGCCATTTCCTTCTCCAAGGCATCTTCCTGACTCAGGGATCAAACCCAAGTATCTTGCATCTCCTGCATTGGTAGGTGGATTCTTTACCACTGTGCCACTTGGGAACCCCTTATGTTTTTAAATAATGAGAAAATAATGTCAGTTCTTGATTATTTTCAATTTTTAACATTATCTAATGAAATAATTAGATGAATTAGATTAGACTTTTAAAGGTGGCATATTTATTACATTGTACTGTGTAGCAACTTACCTCCAAATTTGGAAGCAACAATCATTTATTTTCTCACAGTTTCTCTGAGTTAGGACTGCATGTGCAACTTAGCTGTGTAGTGCTAGGTTAAATTACCTTATGAAGTTCCCATCAAGCCACTGGCTGAGGTTGTGGTATCATCAGAAAGCTCATCTGAGAGAGGAAAAAATTCTAAATTTATCCAGGTGATTCTTGGGAAAATCCAGTTTTGCAGACTGTTGGACTGAGGAGTCATTTCATTGCTGGATGTTGGCTGGAGACCTCTCTCTGTTCTTTAGCATATGAATATCCCCACAAGGCAGTTCACAACATGGTAGCCAATTTACTTCAGAATGAGCAAAAGAGAAGGCGAGAGACAACATAAAAGTTGGGAGCCCCAGTTCTCTGTGTTTTTACTGTAGGAGTCAGTAAATCCAGCCAACATTCAACTGGAGCATATGGAACTAGGGCTTGAATACCAGAACTATTGGGAGGCATCTTAGAAACTCCTTTCTATGGTTCATCCTCTAGAGCCCAATAATTCATGTTCTTTTCACATGCAAATACATTCACTCCAACCAATAAGTCCCCCAATTTTATCTCATTATGTAGTATTAGCTTAAAATCCAGAACCTCACCAAATTAGATCCAGGTGTGGATTGGATTGATCATCAAGGATAGTTTCTCAAATACAGCTCCTTAAGTATATATCTATTCAATCTGTAGACCTGTGAAGCTAAAGAAAGAAAGAAAGTGAAGTCGCTCAGTCGTGTCTGACTCTTTGTGATCCCATGGACTGTAGTCTACCGGACTTCTCTGTCCATGGGATTTTCCAGGCAAAAGTACTGGAGTGGGTTGCCATTTCCTTCTCTAGGGGATCTTCCTGACCCAGGGATCGAACCCAGGTCTCCTGCATTGCAGGCAGACGTTTTACCCTCTGAGCCAACTAAAAAGACAGATTATATGCTCCTCCCTTTCCCACCCTTCTGGTCTCCACAGCCAGTGAACAAAGGTGGGATAGACATAGTCTGTTTATTATAAAAATTTCTGTTAATAAAGGGAGTGGGGAAATGGAATGCATTAGTCATTGCTTGATGGAAATTCTGGAATCCAGCTAGGCAAATGTTTGAAGATTAATTCATTCTTGAGGTATGGAATAATTCTTTATGGCTTTTGCCTGTGCTCCCTGGGTTTTTAGTTCCACCTCATGGTCATCCTTTCTTCATGGAAAGTATCATGTGTTTAAATAGTCTTTTTTCTGTCCAGGATTTTGACCTTGTTCCAACTGCTTTCAATGTCATAGCTTCTTGCTTTATCTCATAATTCATTGTGTCATCAGTTCCCTGTTCAAAGTCTAAGACATTGAGTCTCTTTGGCAAATCATAGATCATATTGACCTATTTCCAAGGGAGGTCAAAAACTTAAAAATCTTAAATTTTTGGAATGGAATGCCGAGTCTCCTGAGAATTCTCCCACACAGGGGAAGGGCTAGTCAATCACAAGACTGGCAAATGTTCCTTACCAATGTCTTTTGTGCTTTTAAGAAATGCATTTGCTTATATATTTATCTTTGAGGTGTACCGATCTTTACAATGATACTTCACAACTGTTGTTTTTATTTTATTTTAAATCTGTAGTGATGGAATTCAGAACAAAGCCCCATAGCTTCTACCAGAATTCAGCTGAAACCTTGCCTCCTCCGTGGAAACCTCTGTGTGCATCCTTATTCAGAGACACCTTCCACCACTTCCTTCAGCATCCTCTGAAACAATGGGCATGTGACACAGTATCTTTGAAGGATCCAGTATCTCTGAAGAGTGAAATGTTCCACACACAGTGTTCTCTGCATGAAAATGAAATAACAGCATCATTAAAACTGTCATTTGTTATCACAAGGATGTTAAAGCTAAAAAAAGAAATACAGCAAGGGCAGCAGAACTATCATGGCCAGGAATGTGTGTTATTTCTCAGGCACTGGGCTAAGAGCCTTACATGGATTGATTCACACAATACTTCACCAAATTTTGCTATCCTTTTTTTTTTTTTTAATTTCTTTATTGTGGTAAAATACCGCTAGCAAGGTTTATGTTACAATAACCACTTTTAAATGTACATCTTAACCATTTTAAAATGTACAGTTCAGCAGGGTTAAGTACATTCATATTTTTATGCAACCTTCACCACCGTCCATCTTCGGAACTCTTTCCATCTGGCAAAACTGGAGCTCATCACACATTACACAATAACTCCCTATCCGCCCTTCCCACAGCCCTTAGAAACCACCATTGTACTTCCTGTTTCTGTGATTTTGACTTCTCTACTGCAAGGAGATCCAACCAGTCCATTCTGAAGGAGATCAACCCTGGGATTTCTTTGGAAGGAATGATGCTAAAGCTGAAACTCCAGTACTTTGGCCACCTCATGCGAAGAGTTGACTCATTGGAAAAGACTCTGATGCTGGGAGGGATTGGGGGCAGGAGGAGAAGGGGACGACCGAGGATGAGATGGCTGGATGGCATCACTGACTCGATGGATGTGAGTCTGAGTGAACTCCGAGAGATGGTGATGAACAGGGAGGCCTGGCGTGCTGCGATTCATGGGGTCGCAAAGAGTCGGACACGACTGAGCGACTGAACTGAACTGAACTGAGTGGACTTATGATGTATTTATCTCTTTTGATTGGTTATCAAATGTTTATATTATATTGGATGATATAGTGTTCTTAAGGTTCATCCATGTTGCTGCATGAGCTTCCTCTCTTTTTAAGATTGAATTATATTCCATTGTGCATATGTACCACATTTTGCTTATTCATTTATCCGTTGATGGACACTTGGGTTGTTTCCACATTTTACCTATTGTGAATAACACTAGTGTAAACACAGCGTACTGCATTTCGGACTCTTTTGTTGACCATGATGGCTACTCCATTTCTTCTGAGGGATTCCTGCCCGCAGTAGTAGATATAATGGTCATCTGAGTTAAATTCACCCATTCCAGTCCATTTTAGTTCGCTGATTCCTAGAATGTCGACGTTCACCCTTGTCATCTCTTGTTTGACCACTTCCAATTTGCCTTGATTCATGGACCTGACATTCCAGGTTCCTATGCAGTATTGCTCTTTACAGCATCGGATCTTGCTTCTATCACCAGTCACATGAGCTGGACTGGAAGAAACACAAGCTGGAATCAAGATTGCCGGGAGAAATATCAATAACCTCAGATATGCAGATGACACCACCCTTATGGCAGAAAGTGAAGAGGAGCTAAAAGGCCTCTTGATGAAAGTGAAAGAGGAGAGTGAAAAAGTTGGCTTAAAGCTCAACATTCAGAAAACGAAGATCATGGCATCTGGTCCCATCACTTCATGGGAAATAGATGGGGAAACAGTGGAAACAGTGCCAGACTTTATTTTTTTGGGCTCCAAAATCACTGCTGATGGTGACTGCAGCCATGAAATTAGAAGACGCTTACTCCTTGGAAGAAAAGTTATGTCCAACCTAGATAGCATTTTCAAAAGCAGAGACATTACTTTGCCGACTAAGGTCCGTCTAGTCAAGGCTATGGTTTTTCCTGTGGTCATGTATGGATGTGAGAGTTGGACTGTGAAGAAGGCTGATCGCCGAAGAATTGATGCTTTTGAAGTGTGGTGTTGGAGAAGACTCTTGAGAGTCCCTTGGACTGCAAGAAGATCCAACCAGTCCATTCTGAAGGAGATCAACCCTGGGATTTCTTTGGAAGGAATGATGCTAAAGCTGAAACTCCAGTACTTTGGCCATCTCATGCGAAGAGTTGACTCATTGGAAAAGACTCTGATGCTGGGAGGGATTGGGGGCAGGAGGAGAAGGGGACGACCGAGGATGAGATGGCTGGATGGCATCACTGACTCGATGGATGTGAGTCTGAGTGAACTCCGAGAGATGGTGATGAACAGGGAGGCCTGGCGTGCTGCGATTCATGGGGTCGCAAAGAGTCGGACACGACTGAGCGACTGAACTGAACTGAACTGAACTGAAACACAGCGTACAAGCATCTCTTAGAGAGATGGGTCACTTTGCTTTACTTTTTAGGATGATTTTCTGGCAATGGCTTCCACTGAAGTGACACATAATTTACACAGCAACCAAGTAAGCTGATTATATCAGCTAGCACCCAGTGGCAAACAAAATTTAACTCAAGTGATGCAAAATATTTTGATGGAGAGAATACTTACAGAGATGTGTGTGTTTGGATGTCTGCGCTTAAGAAAATTTATTAATAAGGAGTGTTGAGATATCAAGACATTAGTAACAGCAGGAAGCTGTTAGCATTTTTAGTCCTGAACGGGCAAGGAGAGGAAATAATATCAACAGAGCTCAGTGAGAGATGAAACTAAAGAAAATGAATCACAGTTAGCAGCTAAGCCCATGAAAGAATGCAGCCATCACCATGAGTGGCCCAGAGTGGGTAGACAGGGGGACAAAATACCTCAGCCTCTTTTTCCTCCTGCTAATAAAGCCCATTGGTTAAGCCCAATCAGAAGTCAGGGAGCCTCTATGGAGAGCAATATGGAGTTTCCTTAAAAGACTAAAAATAGTTATGATCCTGCAACCCTACTCCTCGGCACATACCAGGAGAAAACCATAATTCAAAAATATACATGCACTCCTATATTCATAGCAGCGTTATTTACAATAGCCAAGATATGGAAGCAACCTAAGTGTCCATTAACAGATGAATGGATAGAGAAGATGTGGTGTATACATGGAATGGAATATTACTCAGCCATAAAATAAGGAAATAATGTTATTGCAGCAACATGGATGAACCTAGAGATTATCATACTAACTGAAGTAAGTCAGACAGAGAAAGACAAATATCACGATGCCACTTACATATGAAGCCAGAAAAAGTGATACAAATGAACTTATATACCAAAAAGAAAGAGGCCTACAGACATAGAAAACAAGCTTGTGGTTGCTAAAGGGAAAGGGAGTGGAAAGGGATAAATTAGGAGGTTGGGATTAACATATATATACTATGTAAACAACAAGGACCTACTGTATATAGCACAGGGATCTATACTCAATATTTTGTAATAACCTATGAAGAAAAAAAGTCTGAAAAAGAATCAGTTCAGTTCAGTTCAGTTGCTCAGTCATTTCCGACTCTTTGTGACCCCATGGACTGCAGCACGCCAGGCCTCCCTGTCCATCACCAACTCCCAGAGCTTACTCAAACTCATGTCCATTGAGTTGCTAATGCTATCCAACCATCTCATCCTCTGTCATCCCCTTCTCCTCTTGCTTTCAGTCTTTCCCAGCATCAGGGTTTTTTCAAGTGAGTCAGTTCTTCCCATCAGGTGGCCAAAGTATTGGAGTTTCAGCTTCAGCATCAGTCCTTCCAGTGAATATTCAGGATTGATTTTCTTTAGGGTGGACTGGTTGGATCTTCTTGCAGTCCAAGGGACTCTCAAGAGTCTTTTGAACCACAGTTCAAAAGCATTAATTCTTCAGTGCTCAGTTTTCTTTATAGTCCAACTCTCACATCCATACATGACTACTGGAAAAACCATAGCTTTGACTAGATGGACGTTTGTTGGCAAAATAATGTCTCTGCATTTTAATATGGTATCTAGGTTAGTCATAACTTTTCTTTCAAGGGGTAAGTGTCTTTTAATTTCCTGACTGAAGTCACCATTTGCAGTGATTTTGGAGCCCTTCAAAAAATAAAGTCTGCCACTGTTTCCCCATCTATTTGCCATGAAATGATGGGACCAGATTAGTTTTCTAAATGTTGAGTTTTAAGCCAATTTTTTCACTCTCCTCTTTTACTTTCATCAAGAGGCTCTTTAGTTCTTCTTTGCTTTCTGCCATAAGGGTGGTGTCATCTGCATATCTGAGGTTATCGATATTTTTCCCAGCAATCTTGATGCCAGCTTGTGCTTCATCCAGCCCAGCATTTCTCATGATGTACTCTGCATATAAGTTAAATAAGCAGGGTAACAATATACAGCCTTAACATACCCCTTTTCTTATTTGAAACCAGTCTGTTCTACATTTTCATGTTCTATTATGAAAAAGAATGGATGTGTATATGTATATAATATTTCTACAATTATATGTATATCTCTCTGAGTCACTTTGCTGTACACTAGAATTAACACAACATTGTAGATCAACTATACTTCAATGTAAAAAAAAAAGATAAAGAGATAAGAACTAACTGTCCAGGTTATGTGAACTCACATAAGCCACTCTCCTGAGGAAGAAGCAGGGCAGAGAAGGGCAGAGGGTTATGAGAAAATATCTCAGAAGAGGGAGAATTCTTCACTGAACAATTTCAGATGTTAGAATTTAAAGACATGGATTCATGACTTACTCTTCTCTTAGAATTGAAGAAGTTTCATTCAATCATTTCTTATCTCCACTAAGATGCAAGGAAATGAAGCATATTATTTATAAACTGTCTTTGTTTTTTTTCTTTTTCTCACAGCAATGTGCCTTTAGGACCTGGATTAGAAAGTAGAATGACCAAAAATGGATCATTTAGCATTACATACTAAAAGACCTGAACATTTTAACATTTATTTATATCAAACCCACTCCAAGAAAGAACTGAAGGTTGCTCTGTACAGGCTGTAGTCACAGCTTCTGTTTCTGGGCAGCTTATGCGTGGGTGAGGAGAAATGCTGACTGAGGAGAAAAAAGCTGAAATTGAAGCGATTCTGTCAATGTGATGAAAAATGTATTGTATGGGCTTTTAGACACACTGCATGGCCAGATGGGTAAAATTAGAGATTATTTGAAGAAGTTTCTAAAAAGAAAATGTGATTGAATGAAAAATTTTGTGATGTGCAAAATGCAAAAAGTGATGTATGAATGTTCATGTTTCTGGAGAGGTGTGTAAGGGGAAGGAAGATTAATAATACTGAAGGCAATGTACAGAGAAAGTGTAACAATACCTAAATTTTCATTAGCTAGGAGGGTGGTACTCGCAAGAAACCCACAGTGAAAGAATTTCTATATTTATAGGAACTTTCATGATATTTTTGACTCTTTTTTCTTTTCTTTCATCTTGTAGAATCACTGTCAATATCCTATCAATTGTCCAATTTTCCAGGAAGGCAATAGCAGGGAATAGGCAATTACAGGCTGGATTTGCACACAAGAGAGATAGAGATAGAGATAGATTCAGAGTCTGACTCAAGTTGAGATTTCAACAAAACTTTCTGCCTCTAAGTTCAGTGCTGAAAAGTAGATCTTGCTGAATTTCATTGTCCTTAAATGACATTTGCCCTATTGATGTAAACACGTGTGTCTATCACATCTTCCCAGTGCAGTCTGCTGTGGGTGATCCCATTTCAAAGCAATGTTTGATTAGAAAAAGTAGTTTTCCCTGGCAAATTTTCTAAATAGCTCATAGATGATTTCTAGCAACTGAGAAAGAAATATTGATCTCCATATATGAAAAAATAAATAGTGAATGTTCATCTTTAATTAGACACAGTGCCTTCATCAAAGGGAATAACATGTACCTAAAATTTAGAAATAATTAGTGCAATTTTCATAATGCTATTACCTGTCACATAAAGTGACAAATAATTGTCAAAGCCTGTAGAATAATGGGAACTGTTCTATAGCTTGGAATTCTAAGTTTCTTGGTGTGGAGGTGTTGGAGTATTGAGCTCATTTGTATTGAACATCTACACCATCAGAGAATAGCTTAATAGTTTGTGACTCTACCCTTAAAACAATATGCTACCAAATTATTCCCACTTATCTACAAATTTGAAGTAAATGAAAAGTGGAATGAGAAAGAAGCAAAAATACTGGGAATCAGTATTGCAAGTTTACCTTCTGCTACTACAGGCTTGTGTGACTGCTTAGAATAGACCTCATTCAAAAGCTTTGTTGTTATTTTGTAACAACACTGAAACTGAATTAAACCCCCAACACTAGACTTAATGAAATTAAGGATCCTTTGACATCCCTTGACATCCCTAAGTATAGAAACTAATAAGTAATTTAGAGCTCATTTACCATGACTTTAAAAAGTGGATTGTAGAAAAAAGTCAATCCTTAAACAAGTCAAAATTTATAAGAATGACTGTACACTTTATGGCCTTATCTTACTGTGACTATCTTTAGTCCTCTCAACTACTTGCAGTTCTTAATAGCTTCATGCTTTTTTGCTTTTGGATATTTTATCCTTTTTTTTCTTCCTGTGTCCTGCCTTCACTGGGTAAATGATGCATTATAAGTCCCTTCTGCAAGCTGGATTAATTGATTCCGAATGAACCTCATAATTGTATAGGCAGTATGTCTGTGTCAGGGTGGTAGTAATAAATAGTTCCAAAATCTCAATAGGCTTAACATAATAAGTCTTTAATTCTCATCTGTGTGACACACACAGTGCTGGTTTGCAGGAGTTTTCCGCTCACTGTAACTGCTCAGGCACCCTGGCAATGGAAGATTTACTTGGTAAATACACCGATGATCACCTGCTCCCCACAGTCGATGATGAAAATGACTCATCATTGCTCATTCATCATTGGCCAAAACAAGCCCATAGCTACGCCTCTGCAAGTTCAATACTTGTTCAGTAGCACCAGTGAGCACCAGCTATCACAGTAGTGAAGGTTAAGACTGGCATCCAATTGCTTAACTCAAATTCTATCTCTGATCCTTGCTGACTGATTTTTGGAGAGTTATGTAATCTTTCATCTCAGGTTCTTATCTGTAAAATGATGCTTATAATAGTACCTTCTTGTTAGGTTTTGAAAATTAAATGCGTTAATACATGTAAAACACTTATCTTACAGCACTGCTTGATGTTAAGTTAAATTAATACTAGCTATATTTAAATTTACCCTATTTGCAGCTTTTACTGCATCACAATATAACTTATTTATAGGATCACCACCCCTGCTGGAGTATTCTCTTTGTTGGTGAGCATCTCCTTGTTGATGTTGTAACTTTAGAGCTTGTAGAGTATGAACACAAGTTTTGAGGTATCTGCACTAACTTTTTCAGATCATTAGAACTCTGTGCAGCAAACTGCACTTGAAGATACACTTGAAGATTTATAAGAATTTTTCATATAAATTCGACCAACATCAGAATGCCTTATCCACTGAGATATTTTTGTTTAGATAGGAGACTTACAGAAGCAAGCAACCATTTTCTTCTATCTGTTTATTTCTTATTTCTGAGAGGTTAGAAGAATTTGTGAAAGAGGAAAAACACTTCTAAAATTCATGATTTCATTAAAAATAAAATAGCTCTGAAGTCTTAAAATTGGAAAATAGTTTCTTCTTCCAGATGTTTTCACTAAAGTTTCATGAACAATATATGAATTACATAGAGTTTAAATGACATGTGAGTAACGATAACATCAAATTTCAATACAATTTCACTCATGATTTGATGGCAAGGCGAGAAAAATAGGTTACTTAAACGCTGTCAGAATTGCAGTACAGGGTTGTCGACAGCTGTGGAAAAACGTTGAACAACGCTGTGCTGAAAAGGTCAACGTTTCCTGTTGATACTGGTTGGTGGGATGGGAAGGGACTCTGGGATCATCAGTGCTCCCTCTGGGGGCATGCATTGTGTTGGAAAATTTAGAGGTCAGACTCTCTGAGATAAGGGGCAGGACTTGTTTTCTCACAATAGTTCTGAACTCAGAACGTCATTCATGAACTTTTTTGAATCACTTTTCCCCAAAGGCTTAAGCAAAGAATGTGGTTTAATAAAACTGGGTAATAGTAAGGTTTGCAGGAGACATGGGAATCTTATCCTGTGCCTTTTAACTGAGTTTAATATCCTGTTTGGAGAGAAAGTAAAATAAAGAAAAACCAATCTATCTATGTACACATATTTAAAAATAAATGTATCTGGTTCAAATCTTTTTTTTTTTTTTAATTACAAATGCCATCATTGTGGATCAGTTTCCTTGAAATACCTTCTTCCTGTCCAGGATTTGTGGTTTTTGAGGACAGATCTATAGTCCAAACAAAATGATTGGCTATTGCCAAATAATTTCAGAGTTTAATGTAAAAATTAAATGTTTTTAATATCAAGAAGCTATTTAACTTTTATGCAGAGTACATCATGCAAAATGTGGGGCTGGATGAAGCACAAACTGGAATCAAGATTTCCAGGAGAATTACCAATAACCTCAGATATGCAGATGACACCACCCTTATGGCAGATAGCGAAGAAGAACTAAAGGGTCTCTTGATGAAAGTGAAAGAGTGAAAAAGCTGGCTTAAAACTCACCATTCAAAAAACAAAGATCGTGGCATCCAGTCCCACCACTTCATGGCAAATAGATGGGGAAATAAGGGAAACAGTGACAGACTTTATTTTGGGGGGCTCCAAAATCACTGCAAATGGTGACTGCAGCCATGAAATTAAAAGATACTTGCTCTTTGGAAGAAAAGTTATGACCAACCGAGACAGCATATTAAAGCAGAGATATTCCTTTGCCAACAAAGACCTGTCTAGTCAAAGCTATGGTTTTTCCAATAATCATGTATGGATGTAAGAGTTGGACTATAAAGAAAGCTGAGCACTATAGAATTGATGTTTTTGAACTGTGGTGTTGGAGAAGACTCTTGAGAGTCTCTTGGACTCCAAGGAGATCCAATCAGTCAATCCAAAAGGAAATCAGTCCTGAATATTCATTGGAAGGACTGATGCTGAAGTTGAAACTCCAGTATTTTGGCCACCTGATGAGAAGAACTGACTCCTTGGCAAAGACCCTGATGCTGGGAAAGACTGAAGGCAGGAGGAGAAGGGGATGACAGAGGATGAGATGGTTGGATGGCATCACCAACTCGATGGACATGAGTTTGAGCAAGCTCCAGAAGTTGATGTTGGACAGGGAAACCTGGCATGCTGCAGTCCACGGGGTCACAAAGAGTCGGACACAACTGAGCGACTGAACTGAACTGAGCTGAATATCAAGATGAGCATCAGCTAATAAGGAAATATGTCTTTTGGCCAATAATTCTTTCTGATCCATGCTTTGCTTAAGTAGTTTGCATTTAGGAGCTTAGAATGTTCTGTGAGATGCATCAGTATAGCTTTCCATTCACTTAGTAAATATGGATATTGATACTATAAAACTGAAACAGGAGGAAGGGAGCAGGGCACAACCTTTGAATGACATAGCTGGACTTCCCTGGTGGTCCAATAGTTGTGATTCTGTCCTTACGCTACAGAGGACATGGGTTTAGTCCCTGGATGGGGAAGTTCCTCATTCAGCCAAAGAGGAAGCAAAACAAAACAAACAAAAAAAGAATAATTGTTTTTTAAAAGAATGACAGAGCCATGACAAAAACTGATTAGAATCGACTAGGTCAAAGATGGTGGAAGATTAAACTTCCAGTAAACCCTGAGCCTCATTATATGCTTTTTTTAATTCACTAGTATCTATATGACACACCCACAGTCACCATGACAATTCCCAGGCCAACCCAAAAAGTGACTGATGGCCCAATTCCTGGAAATCTTGGCTCCTTTTCCAAAATAATTGGAATAATCCTCCTACTTATTAGCCTATGAAATTACCCAGTCCATACCTCACCTTCTGGGAAGGCCCACACTCTGTCTGGGGAGAGTGTTTCTCTCTAAATAAATCCATTTCTCACCTATCACTTTGTCTTGCATTAATTCTTTCTGTGCTGAGACATCTAGAACTTGAGCTTCATGAAGTCCTGAGACCAGGTGTGCGATCTCAATTATAAAACAATGAGTTCAAGTCCCAACTTGAGCTGTGTGGTCTCAAAATCACATGACAGTAAGCATTGGGATGAATTGAAAAAATAATTGATACTTTTCATTTAAAAAATATACTTGGAGGTTTTAAGATTGATGGTGTAAACATTTTTTAACACTTTTAATCCAGGTGTTCATATTGTACAGACTTGGGCCAGTGGCAAACTCAGGCTACCCTTCCTGCTGTTCTAAAGCCTAGCTCAATACCATAGCAGCAGGAGATTCACCAGTCAGTTGAGTCACCAGCTATCCTGCAGGTCATGCACACACCATTCCTGACATTCTCAGAGCCATAGAAATTGGCCGCAGGCTGCAGGAATGTAATAAAACTTTAATCTATAGGAATAAACATCTGTTTCACAGAGAATAGAAGTGGTTGCCAGGGACTGGGGGTTAGGGGGTAATGGGGAGATGTAGGTCAAAGGACAGAAACTTTCAGTTAGAAAAAGTATTAAGTTCTGAGGGTCTTATGCACAGCATGATGATATAGCTGATAATACGGTGCTGCATATTTGAGTGTGACTGAGAGTAGGTTTTGTAAGCTCATCACACACAACAAAGAGTTAACTATTTGGGGGTAATGGATGTGTTGATCCATTAAGATCAAATAACTTGATCTTGGTCATTGTTCCATGATGTTTATGTACATCAAGTCATCACCTTGTACATTTTATATGCAGCTATATTTATCAATTACTCCTCAATAAACTTGGAAAAATGAAAATCTGCTATTTTAGTCTACTGTCACCCCATCTCATTCAAAGTTATTCCCTGTAAAAACGTTTGGATAGGTTAAATATTTTTCTTTGATGTTTGCGGAAGTCAATATTAAAAAGGTTAAATGTTTTTCTTTGATGTCTGGTCGGAGGTTTGCGGAAGTCAATATTAAAATTCTGTAACTCCTAGCATTTAAATAATAACAAAGTTGAACTTCAGTTATATCTATCCACATCAGGTAATTAATTTGCTGCTCCAATGGTTTCTTCTCAGAGACCAGATAGGAATATACTATCAATTGGTTTTGAAATACTTTTTAATAATTATTTATTTATTTATTTTGGGCTGTGTTTCATGGCTGCTTGGGATTTCATATAGTTGCGGTGAGCAGGGGCTACTCTGTAGTTGAAGGGCATGAGCTTCTCAGTGTGGCGGCTTCCCTTGCGGACCGTGGGCTCTAGGGTGCATGGGTCTCAGTAGTTGCAGTGCATCCTTTCAGTCATCGTGAATCGCGGGCTTTAGAGCACAGGCTCAGTAGTTGTCATGCCTAAGCTTAGTTGCGCTGAGGCATATTCCTGGACCAGGGATCGAACCTGTATCTCCTGCACTAGGAGGCAGATTCTTGATCACTGAGCCACAAGGAAGCCCTATTATTTTTTAAAGAAAGTTTATTAGAGTATAGTTGACTTACAATATTGTGTTAATTTCAGGTGTACAGTGCAGAAATTCAGTTATACATATAAGTGTATCTATTCTTTTTCAGATTGTTTACCCATATAGGTTATTACAGAGTGTTCAGTAGAGTTTCTATGCTATACAGTAGGTCCTCGTTGGTTACCTATTTTATGAAGTGAGGATGGGAATGGAAGGAATGAGTGAGAAAGCAGGATCTAATTTTCTCTAAGTATCAGTGGCCTTCTATCACAATTTGAATATGGAAAGTCTAAAACGACATGGTAATCTCTTTTGTTATCAAATAAAACATTCAACAATAGTTAAACCGAAGCCTAGAAATAAGAGAGTCCCTTGGACTGCAAGGAGATCCAACCAGTCCATTCTGAAGGAGATCAACCCTGGAATTTCTTTGGAAGGAATGATGCTAAAGCTGAAACTCCAGTACTTTGGCCACCTCATGCGAAGAGTTGATTCATTGGAAAAGACTCTGATGCTGGGAGGGATTGGGGGCAGGAGAAGAAGGGGACGACCGAGGATGAGATGGCTGGATGGCATCACTGACTCAATGGATGTGAGTCTGAGTGAACTCCGAGAGATGGTGATGAACAGGGAGGCCTGGCATGCTGCGATTCATGGGGTCGCAAAGAGTCGGACACGACTGAGCGACTGAACTGAACTGAACTGAAACAAATTTGCCTAATATATTTTGCTATTTATGAGTTCATAGAACGTGAAGTGTCTGAGACTCTGTGTTTCTGAAGTGAAGGAGGATTATTATAGAGCTGAGCAAAAAGGAGAGAATCTGGGTAAAGAGGCTAAACAATTATTTTTATCAAAATTAAAAAAAAAAATCCAGAAGGCAAAAATGTGCATTAATCCTGCTCACTTTGTGCAGTCAAATATCTAATTGTATCTCTCAGTCTTTCCATTTTTAATGTTCCAGGCAGGTGTCATGTTGGCCAATGTTTGTCATAATTATACCACATCTTACCACCTGAGTAGAAAACTGCTGAAATGTTGCATATAAATCTTTCAGTGTAATAAAATTGTATATCAGGACATACATCTAAAGGTAGAGAAGCTGCAAGCAGAGCACTATATATATTTTACTAACAGTGACTCTATAATTCCTTGAAAGATTCACAGTCTTGTTGACTTTCTCTTACCCCTGTTCTCTGGACAAGAGTCAGACAGACATTCAAGGTCACTGCCGTTCATTTTCTGTAGTCCCAGAGAACTTTAAATGATTCAGCATAACCAAGTGGCCGTACAGTTGTAAAAGACATTAGCATTCCTATTAAGCTCTTGAGAATTCTGACCTTTCTTAAATGTCAGAAAAGGGATATTCTCCAGATAAATTGTGATTGACTGGATGCATAATACACCAAGTGTTTGGGCTCCTCTGTCTATCTCAGACCCCATGAGGGTGATACGTAGAATGAAATGCTGTTTTCTATTATGTAGAGTACTTGATAATTTTCTTAAGGGCTCTCTTGGCAGAGAAAATGCTACAAGATCTGACTCTAGTGATCATAGAATTATATTCATCTAAACCAGTCCTCACATTTTACAGTGGGAAAACTGAGACTCAGAGAAATGAAATTATTTGCCCCAAGTTAGTCAGCCAGTTAGCAGCAGAGCTGAGCAAAGAATCCAGATCTCCTGATTCCTAGCCTGATGTTCTTTCTACTTTATCATGCTGAACAATACTTTTTCTCTCCTGTACTTTTCTGTCCTTTTAGGCAATTCATTATATGCTGAAGTTCCAAGCAGAATAGAATTTTTCATTATAATTTTAATAAGGTACCACAAAACATGAAATTCACATTTGAATCCCAATTTTCAGTTCTAGACTATAAAGAACTCTGAATAGTAAAGACAAATGTAACCATATAAATTACTGTTGTATCTGGACTCCTCAATTCTGATGGCTATATACGTGTTATTATAAATCCAAACACATCGCTTACAGTACATTTTAAAGGTTTACAAGCCGATATGCAGCTAATTATCAGCCGTGCTAGCTCTTTGACTAACTTTGCTTTCTTCTGGTTCAAAATCCTGGCTTAGGTCCCAGAAATCTCCGGATTTCTTGAAGAATAGCAAAATATCTTTCAGGAAGAATGAGAATGTGCTGTGTGCACGCTTGTATGTGTTTCTTTTCCATCCACAAAACCCAAGGAATTTACTTTTTCCTCCTTAAAACAGCCAAAGTATTACCACTTTCTAAGTGTTGATTCTCTGCACTTTAATTGCTGGTTTCCTACACATACAAGCCTGGGTAGAGCTGTTTTTGGCAGTTGTCGATATGGTTGCATTCACTGGGATTCAGTGAAAAATCCATTGCCGAAAAGATGACATTTTAAAAAAAGGATGTTCTAACCAAATAGAATTGATGCTTTTGAATTGTGGTGTTGAAGACTCTTGAGAGTCCCTTGGACTGCAAGGAGATCCAACCAGTCCATTCTGAAGGAGATCAGCCCTGGGATTTCTTTGGCAGGAATGATGCTAAAGCTGAAACTCCAGTACTTTGGCCACCTCATGCGAAGAGTTGACTCATTGGAAAAGACTCTGATGCTGGGAGGGATTGGGGGCAGGAGGAGAAGGGGACGACCGAGGATGAGATGGCTGGATGGCATCACTGGACATGAGTCTGAGTGAACTCTGGGAGTTGGTGATGGACAGGGAGGCCTGGCGTGCTGCGATTCATGGGGTCGCAAAGAGTTGGACATGACTGAGCGACTGAACTGAACTGAACTGAACTGAAACCAAATAGGAAACTATATGAAGTCAGATTTATTCTCTCTTAAAATTAACTGGAATCCCAGTAAACTGCATTTTAATTTCAAAGAATATACTTGTAATGTTATCTCTAAAGCTAATTTTAATATATGCATGGTATTTTAGAGTTCTGAGAAAGTGTCTTTATCTGATTTAAATTGATTATACAGAGCGAAATGCCATTGTTTGGACAGTGTGCCAGTTTTCACATTATCAAGATAAATTTTGCACTGAAATGGCATTGCTTGGCCTTCCTGTTGGTTGGCAGCCTCCCCCACTCTTACTGTCAGCTCTAAAAACCACTTTGCCTTTTCCCTAAATCCCCTGCTGGGTCCAGTCGTCTTACTAACTGAGGAACAGCTTTGTTTTTGTCTTTTATTTATGACCGGTTCCTTTCCCTGGTTCTCAAAGAGAACCATATATTATTATCAAAATAAATTGTTAGATCTAAAAAGGCCCTTGACAGTCACCCAGTCCAGGCTTATTACGTGATAAATGAGGACCAGGGAAGGTAAGAGCCTTGTCCAGGTTCAGAACTTCTTGGTGGCATCAGTGGGAACAGAATCTTTATGTGTCCACCTTTAACTTCCCACTAGCTTTGCTTTTCCTATTCTTTTCTCTTTGATAGGCTATAAAAATTCAGACAGATTTGGTATGATAAACTCCTGATAGATTGGATGGATCATTTTAAAGCAACAAAGCTGAAATCCTCAGAAAGCCCCAAAGTACCCATTGGCAGCAATCTTCAAATATTTCTTTGAATTTGACAAATTGCATTCTTCTGTTTTAGCGGATTCTGTGGCTCTTGTGATTTCTGCATCATATTTCATTGAGGGCTCCCCCTTGAATCTGACCTTTGCACTGCACACTGCAGGGTTGAGGGTGTTAGGTCTGGTGGGTGGAACTGCCAGGAGGATATTCAAGTAAGAGATTAAGGAGCATTTTGGAAATGAAAGGAATCTCTGCTACTGAATGAAGAGGAGTAAAATATAGAAGCTGTCTTGATAGACAGTCTCACTGAGGAATGAATGGGGATTAAAATACGGGTGAGCCGTGCTGAGAACAGCCAGGGTTCCCTCAGTAATAGTCATCTTCTGGCCATGCCACAAGAAGTAATCCAAAGGAGAGGGGGATAAATAAAAGTAAAAAAGAAATTACATCAGAAAAAACTATTTTAACTAAAATCTCTGTAAGACATTTTGGTGTATAAATCAGGATCTTTTTGGAACGTATGTTAAGATAGGAATGCACAGAAAAGCACAAGAAATTCAGTCTTTTAGCTTCCATGTGGAATTCAGCCTTGTTTAAATCTCTGGTGGCCTTTTGGTAACTCACAGCTCTGATGTCAGTGGGATCTGTTTCTTACTTTTCCCCTGGAACAGACCCCAAACACTTAACAAAGCTCTTGTGTGAGGAAGATGACAGATGGCTTGAAGAACATGAGCACTGTTTGGGTGAGAGGCTGGACAACTTTTGGAAGAGGGAGTTTTCTGGAAGATCTGGGCAAAAACAATTGTGCTTTGACGTCTCTCTTAGAGAATGAGCCACGAAAGGAAGGAGAAGAAATCTCTCCTCTTTGCCACCCCCCCGCCACTTAAGTTTTGCATTGGGAAGGGCCCCATGCTGCCAATGGGGGCTTCCCTGGTGGCTCAGCAGTAAAGAACATGCTGCAATGCAGGCGATTCAGGAGACTCAAGCTCTGTCCCTGTGTCGAGATGATCCCCTGGAAGAGGGCATGGCAACCCACTCCAGTATTCTTGCCTGGAAAATGCCATGGACAGAGGAGCCTAGAGGCAAACATGACTGAGCACAGCACAGAGAATAGAAATGCTGTCAGTGGTGAGGATGCCCAGCCTTGCTTGCTGGAAAATGATAGTCGTGCCTGGTGGACGGCATGGGAATTGCAGGGCAGACTAGCCAAGCAAGAGGTGACTTTGGGACCTATTCACAGTTGGGGTAGGTAGCATCTTGCCCAGAGGAGATGCCCTTAAGAAGATGTGGTCTTAGTACCTGAGGATGCTCATCAGAGTCTCTGCAAAAACTTGGGACACATTTCATGGGACTCCTGGGAAGAAAAGCTCAGAAGCTGCTGAGTCTCTGTGAGTGGGTAAAGGGATGATGGAAACTTGAGTTACGTTTGCTCTCTACTTCTCAGGTCTTCTGATCCTACTTGTTCTGAGATTAGAAACACATCTATTTATTTGCAATTTCAAAGTTATAAATTAAAGAACATTTCCATGGAACAGATTTGTGGTTGTCAAGATGGAAGGGATTGGGGGATAGAAGGATTGTGAGTCTGGGATGAGCAGATGCAAATTATTATACACAGAATGGATAAATAACAAGGTCCTACTGAATAGCACAGGGAATTACATTCAATATTCTGTGATAAATCATAATAGAAACAAATATTTAAAAAATATATATGTATGTACAACTGAATCACTTTGCTGTACAGCAGAAATTAACACAACATTGTAAATCAACTACCACAATGAAAAAAGAACACTGTTATGAATGCTAGCATTATCAGTAACGATTGCAATATATTATTATTATTTTCTTAATTCTCCTAAAATAATATCCTCTGAATGAATAAATCACATGTTAAATGCTCTGTACCTCACACTAGAATCTTACAGAGTTTATTTATCTTGTCTTTTATAGCTTCGCACATCTAGGTTTTAAAGGAAAATTTCAGGTTTTGAATTTTCAGTTGCCTCTTTGCTGCAGTGACAAGCAGCAAAAGAACCCTGAGAGAAACAGAAAAACGTCATCAGCATACTTTTTAGTATCTGTGTCAAACTTTCCTTAAGATCTCATGTCCTTGGTCAAACCGGGTCTCCAGATGGCACTGTTGTCAGAAAGCAAATAGATGACCCAAATATATTTTTACATTTGTGCTTCAGTTTATAAATCACTTGTTTCCCTTTTGAAATGTTTTTCAGGTCATTGCAGCTTTAAGATCCCTCCTCAGCAGTTACTTGCCATTCTTGCCTTATTCTTCCTATTTTCTGTGTATTAGAAACTTTTTCAGTCTGGAATTTATAGTTCCCAGTGCAATACAAAGACTTTGTTGAGAATCCACTTTTCCTTCCCTGGTAAAGTTGTTTTTGGACACAATGAAAGCACTTAACTATTTTGTTTTACAGAGTTTTTAATCAACAAAATTGCTGTAATCGACAAAATCACATATCTCTGTGGACCCACAATAGTGTGTCTTTAAAAAAAATTCTTTAAGAACATTTAATGTTAGACATACCTTCTTTACAGATTTTTAGTTTTTAAATTTTAACTAACGAGACTTATTAAATTTATATTGGTGTGTAGTTGATTTGCAATGTTGTGTTGATTTCAGTTATACAGCAAAGAGTTCCAATTATACATATATAAATCTATTCTTTTTCAGATTCTTTTCTTTTATAGATTATTACAGAATATTGAGGATAGTTCCTTGTGCTATAGAGTAGGTCCTTGTTGGTTATCTATTTTATACATATGTGTGTAAATGTTAATCCTAAACTCTTAATTTATCCCCTACCTGTTCCCCTTTGGTAACCATTAATTTGTTTTCTATGTCTGTGGGTCTATTTCTGATTTGCATATAAATTCATGTGTATCTTTTTTTTTTTTTTTTCCACTCAGCAGGCATTTTGGGATCTTAGTCCCTTGACCAGGGATCAAACCTGGGTTCCCTCAGTGAAAGTGCCAACTCCAAACCACTGGACCACCAGGGAATTCCCTATTATTTATTTATTTTAGATTCTGAACATAAGCAACATCATATGATGTTTGCCTTTCTCTGTCTTGCTTCACTTAGTATAATAATCTCCAGGTCCTCCACGTTGCTGCAAATGGCATTATTTCATTCTTTTTAAGGACTGAGTAATATTCCATTGCTTATATGTGCCACATCTTCTTTAACCATTCCTCTCTTGATGGACATTTAGGTTGCTTCCATGACCTGGCTACTGTAAACAGTGGTGGAATAAACACTGAAGTGCATGTATCTTTTCAAATTACAGTTTTCTCCAGATATATAGGGGCTTCCTCGATAACTCTGCTGGTAAAGATTCTGCCTGAAATGCAGGAGACCCCAGTTTAACTCCTGGGTCGGGAAGATCTGCTGGAGAAGGGATAGTATACCCACTCCAGTATTCTTGGGCTTCCCTTGTGGCTCAGCTGGTAAAGAATCCACCTGCAATGCAGGAGACCTGGCTTTGATCCTTGGGTTGGGAAGATCCCCTGGAGAAGGGATGGTTACCCACTCCAGTATTCTGGCCTGGAGAATTCCACGATTGTATAGTCCATGGGGTCACAAAGAGTAGGACACCACTGAGTGACTGTCACTTTCACCAGATATACGCCCAGGAGTGGGATTGTTGGATCATACGGTAGCTCTGCTTTTAGTTTTTTAAGGGACCTCCATACTATTTTTCACAGTAGCTGTACCCATTTACATTCCCATCAGTACTCAAACTGGTTAAAGATTTTTTAAAATATAAGTTTATTTATTTTAATTGGAAGTTAATTACTTTACAATATTGTATTGGTTTTGCCATACAGCAACATGAATCTGCCACAGGTATACACATGTTCCCCATCCTGAACCCCCCTCCCTCCTGCCTCCCTGTACCATCCCTCTGGGTCGTCTCAGTTCACCAGCCCCAAGCATCCAGTATCATGCATCAAATCTGGGCTGGCGATTCATTTCATATATGATATTATACATGTTTCAATGCCATTCTCCCAAATCATCCCACCCTCGCCCTCTCCCACAATACAAGTGTGTTCATTTCAGTTCAGTCATTCAGTCATGTCCGACTCTTTGCGATCCCATGGACTGCAACATGCCAGGCCTCCCTGTCCATCACCAACTCCAAGAGTTTACTCAAACTCATGTCCATTGAGTCAGTGATGCCATCCAACCACCTCATCCTCTGTCATCCCCTTCTCCTCCCGCCTTTGATCTTTCCCAGCATCAGGGTCTTTTCAAATGAGTCAGTTCTTTGCATCAGGTGGCCAAAGTATTGGAGCTTCAGATTCAGCATCAGTCCTTCCAATGAATTTTCAGGACTGATTTCCTTTAGGATGGACTGGTTGGATCTCCTTGCAATCCAAAGGACTCTCAAGAGTCTTTTCCAACACCACAGTTCAAAAACTTCAATTCTTCAGTGCTTAGCTTTATAGTGTGTTACCTATGGGCATAATCTTGAACAGCAAGCCTGTAAATAGAGTGTGTTTGTTTGTATTTCAGAGTATTTCTGAATTCTTCTCCAGGAGCCGCCTTTTTATAGCATATAAAAAAGCTATATTTTTCAATAGCCTTTGCAAACATCAAATATCTAGATGATAAACAGAAGCAGGCACTTCTGAGAAAGTTAGCCAAATATTGTGTGCTTTCTTTCCATGCAAATGATCGTATACCTCTGTTCTAGAACTTACTTCTTTGGGTCAGGGTAAGCATTGTGAGGACAAGAGGGCAAGTGTTTTCTGGTGTACACTAATTTGCAGAATTTATTCATCCCTGTTTCTTACAAATAGCATCTCATTAGCATGACAAATACAAAGCCTAATGGCATATTCTTAGTTGGATAAGTGATTCAGACAGTTTCATTAATAAACGATCTCAGAGTATTGCTGGGTTCTGCCTCCAATCCACCTGCCCTGGTTCTAAACCCATGCCACTGTATCTCAGACTCTTCAACAGCAATTTTGTGTTAAGGCTTTGGTGGAAGGTCTCCTGGAGGCCCCAGTGAAATTCCCACACTGCCTGGGAGGAACAGGAAGCCTGTTTCATTACCATAGACTGGCAAGCTGCCAGCTTCAGCCACTTTATACATCTACTCACTGAGTTCCTTTTCTGTGCAAGGCTGTGTAGTCAAATGAGGACAGAGGTGGCTCCCTGAGGACATGGTGGGTTGTTAATATTTGATGGTCACGAAGGAAAAAAAATATGCAGCAGGATGCCCCAAGGCCCAGAGATACCTTGACAGATTGCTGCAGTGGGGCTCACTCATAGAGCAGTGTGGATGAGTGGGGAGTAGAGGGTGATTATTGTAAATAATACTGAAATGGAGGCAATGGCATTTTTCTTTTCCTTTTTTTCAGGATTTTAATTTTGTATTAGAGTTCAGAAGGCATAAAGTATGTAGGATATAGTACATTTACTTACACATGTTCATACATTACAGACTGTCCACAAGCCTAAAAGTTCTGATAACTATTTGTTGAATGGATAGAAAGATTCTAGAAAAATGCCATCCTGGCCTGGTGCTCTGTGATGGCATTTGTGTAGTCTTTCTATTCATTCAACAAATAGTTATCAGAACTTTGAGGCTTGTGGACAATCTGTAAACATAAGAACAGGTAAATGAGTAAGGGCAGATAAAAGGAACAGAGAAAAAGACAGTGAGGTGGGAAGACGGGCAGTGGTAGGTGACAGGCTGTGAGTGCTGGGGGAGGTGGTGGTTGCTATTTTCTTTAAGGACGGTAAGTGAGGCTGGATGAAAGTAAGGGACCAAGCTTGCAGCTGTGGGAGGAAGCAGATGGAGCATTCAGAATTGGAACCACAAGTTCAGTGATCAGTGGCAAGAAAGCACTTGGTGTGTCCAAGGAAGAGGAAGGAGGCCAGTGTGGGGAGCTAGGAGGAGAATTTAGGAGAGGGAGTTAGAGAGGAAGGAGGTGGGGGGCACATACAGAGAGCCTGGAGACCTAGTATAGACTTGGGATTTTACTCTGAATGAGCTGTCCAGAAGCAACATTAGAACTACACATGGAACAACAGACTGGTTCCAAATCGGGAAAGGAGTACATCAAGGCTGTATATTGTCACCCTGTTTATTTAACTTATACACAGAGTACGTGTATGTGCATGCTAAGTCACTTCAGTTGTGTCCAACTCTTTGGGTCCCTGTGGACTACAGCCTGCCAGGCTTCTCTGTCCACGGAATTCTCCAGGCAAGAATACTAAAGTGATTGCATGCCCTCCTCCAGGGGATCTTCCCAACCTAGGGATTCAGCTCGGGTCTCTTACATCTCCTGCCTTGGCAGGCGGGTTCTTTACCACCTGTGCCACCTGGGAAGCCCCCTATATGCAGACTATATCATCCGAAATGCTGGGCTGGATGAAACACAAGCTGGAATCAAGATTGCCAGGAGAAATATCAGTAACCTCAGACACTCAGATGATACCACCCTTATGGCAGAAAGTGAAGAACTAAAGAGCCTCGTGATGAAAGTGAAAGAGGAGAGTGAAAAAGTTGGCTTAAAGCTCAACATTCAGAAAACGAAGATCATGGCATCCGGTCCCATCACTTCATGGGAAATAGATGGGGAAAAGTGGAAACAGACAGACTTTATTTTGGGGGGCTCCAAAATCACTGCAGATGGTGACTGCAGCCATGAAATTAAAAGAAGCTTGCTCCCTGGAAGAAAAGCTATGACCAACTTAGACAGCATATTTAAAAGCAGAGACATTACTTTGCCAACAAAAGTCCATCTAATCAAAGCTATGGTTTTTCCAGTAGTCTTGTATGGATGTGAGAGTTGAACTATAAAGGAAGCTGAGTGCCAAAGAATTGATGCCTTCGAACTGTGGTGTTGGAGAAGACTCTTGAGAGTCCCTTGGACTGCAAGGAGATCCAACCAGTCCATCCTAAAGGAAATAAGTTCTGAATATTCATTGGAAGGACTGATGCTGAAGTTAAAACTCCAATACTTTGGCCACCTGATGTGAAGAACTGACTCATTGGAAAAGACCCTGATGCTGGGAAAGATTGAAGGTGGGATGAGAAGGGGATGACAGAGAATGAGATGGTTGGATGGCATCACTGACATGATGGACATGAGTTTAAATGGGCTCTGGGAGTTGGGGATGGACAGGGAAATCTGGCATGCTGCAGTCCATGGGGTCACAGAAAGTCGAACACGACTGAGTGACTGACCTGAATGCAACTGAGCTGGTCATTGATTGGAGGATGTTCACCTGGCGAATGACAGCATTGGACATATTTTAAAAGAATACACTGGCTGCTGTGTTGAGATTAGACTAGATTATGTTCAAGGACAGGAGCAGGAAGATGGACAGTATTACAAAGATCTAAGAGAGGAATGATCGCAGCTTTGATCTGAATAGTCTTGTTGGAGGAAGTGATTAGAGGTCAGCTTTGGGATTTTTGTTTGAAGGCAGGATTGGCAGGATTTGCTGTTCTTTGCTTTGGACATTACATGTCAGTACTTTTTTTCTTTGAAGGTGAAGGTGTGTGGGGTGGGCTCTGAGCAGAGAGAATATCCCTGGGCTTCCTTTAGCCAGAACTTAGAAATCTAAACTCAACACTTACAGTTATGCGGTCCTGGAGTTGTGTGTAAAATATCCAGAAACTGAAATTCCCTCCTCCATGACTGCAGTCTATTCTGGGGAGTCCACTCTGACAGGGTATATTTAGGAGTCATGAGCTGTTCTGAAGAGCCCCTTGTTAACAAAAGCAAGATCCAGGTAGGGTTAAAGTATCCATGTTGGATATTGTGCATGCTACATTTTCCTCTAGTTCCAATATAGTTTAAGAATTCAACGTCTTCTCTAATCTTTTGGGAGTTATGGTAGTTAATTTCATCAGTCAACTTGGCTGGGCCATGGGGTGGCCAGATGAAACATTGTTTCTGGGGTGACTGTGAGGATGTTTCTGGCAAGATTAGCATTTGAATTGGTGGCTCAGTAAAGTAAATTACCCTCCTCAGTGTGAGTGGGCATCATCCAGTCTCTGGAGGGCCTGCATAGAACATAGAGTGGTAGGCGGGAGGGCTTGGTCCCTTCCTGCCTATCTGCTTGAGCTGGGACTCAGAATTCCCCTGCCTTGGCCCGGGATTTATTCCACTGGTTCCTGGTCCTCAGACCTTGAGACCCAGACTAGAGTTACACCTTGGACTTACCTGGATCTCCAGCTAGCAGATGGCAGATTAAGGGGCTTCACGGCTTCCATAGCCATGTGCTCCAAGTCCTCAAAATAAATCTCTCTCTCTCTCCCTGAGAAGCAATATGTTGCTGCTGCTGCTGCTAAGTCGCTTCAGTCGTGTCTGACTCTGTGTGACCCCATAGAAGGCAGCCCACCAGGCTCCCCTGTCCCTGGAATCCTCCAGGTAAGAACACCACAGTGGGTTGCCGTTTCCTTCTCCAATGCACAGAAGTGAAAAGTGAAAATGAAGTTACTCAGTCGTGTCCGACTCCTAGCGACCCTATGGACTGCAGCCTACTAGGCTCCACTGTCTGTGGGATTTTCCAGGCAAGATTACTGGAGTGGGCTGCCATTGCCTTCTCTGGAAGCAATATACTATTTGTTCTATTTCCCTGGAGAACTCTGACTAATATAAGAATCCTTTAAGCTGGAGGAGATTTCTAGTTGAAGACAGAGTCATCTGAAAGTCAAGAGGGATTCTTAAATAAATTTTAAAGGCAGTCAGAGCTACCTTTGATCCAACTTCGCATTCAGGGGTTTCTTTCTGTCTGAAGGTATCTTTGCAAGTATGTGCTCTATCACATTCACATTTATCTTAGCCCTACATAGCTGCAATTCCTGGCTAAAATATTTACTCATTATTTACTCTATTTAACAGACATCAAACATCAGACATCAAAATCTTATTTGACCTGCAGAAAATTTCCAGAAGTGGAGCTTTGTGACTGATGGTAACACAGTAATTTTGGGTGGGAGGCAGATACCTCGGCCATGTGCCCACAAATAATATATTTTTTTTGCAATCATTTATTGCAAGTGAGTTGCACGGTTCTGCTGAGCACAGATGCTAAATCCAAAGGGCCATTTCTTTATCAACAAATGTCTACTGAGAGCTGCCCGTGTTACAGGCCTGGTGCTCAGTCTAGGGTCACAGTTATAGTGAGACACTCAAGACAAGGATTCATGTATCATGATTTGTTAAGGAGTATTCCTGGAAAAACACTTCTAAGGGAGTGGAAAGATCACTTCTATGATGGAAAAGGAGGTCTAGTCAAATCTTCAAAGAAAATTTCTTAAATCTTGTTTGAAATCTTTAAAATAAGATAAAAAAACCCCCAACTCTTTGAGGACCAATGAAGTCATTTTCCTGTATGGCATGTGAGGTCCTACTTATCTGACCAGATACCAAACCAGTGCCCTGCACTGAGAGTGGAGAGTCTTAACCACTGGATTGCCAGGGAAGTCCCTTTTCTTTTGGTTTTGTCTGAAGGAGACAACCTGTACAGCTAGTACAGCTCATCCAACTATTAGACTCAAATTCGCATGATCAGCTGAAGTGCACAAAAAGGAAAATTTAAAGAATCAGGCTAACAACAAGACCAGAGAGGGTTAGCAATGTTGCAAGGCTTGAGAGATACTGGGGCCCTGGGAAAATGTAGCTTTCTCCAAAGGGCTGCCCCCCCCTACAGTATTAGCCAAAGTCATTTAGGGGGTAACTTTGGGTCAATTCCATAAGGAGCCCCTGGAGACATTGGTCAATTTAGCATTGTCCTGGACTTGGAGCAAGGAAGATGCTCCAAGAAGAAGGTAAATTCCAAGATACTTCCTGTTCTGTCATTCAAGCAGGCCAAGTGAGTTCCAGAAAGCTCAAAAAGGTGCAGGAGTTTGATGTTAGGAATAAAAGCTCACCTAAATACCCGTTGGCCTGAAAGAGGTGAAGGGATCAGAGGGCAATTAGTGGAGTTCCAACAGTGGCCTGTTTAGACTACCCAATGCGCCACATGTTGTACTGATTCCACACCCAGAAGCACTTTGGGCCAGAGAGGCAGACTGGTGCTTAGAACTGTGGAGTGGGTCTAACTGAATAAGCTTGCCACCATGTGGCTGCTTGGTCTCCATGAGGAAGGGCACCATACTGAAGGTTCAGGATCTGCCTCTGGGGCTGACTGGTTGGGTCTTCAACAGCCTCCATCACCGGACCAGCCTTGAGGGAGTGGCAGCACAGGCGGTTGGGGCCATGGGTAGCCTCATATCTGCTGTGACCGGGTCTGCCATGCTGGTATTGGGAAGGCCAAGGACAGAGGCTACCTGACATTCACATGAGACATCCCACCCACAGGTTATTTATCTCATGCTCTGCAGTGGATGCTATCCTGTGGACATCGACACGCAGAGCAAAAGCTCACAGATTTTGTGTACATTTGCACAGAACTGCCCAAGCATCAGGGTCACTTACACTGTAGCCTAAGCCTGATGCAAACCCCTCTCTTGAGATGACAGCATCAGATAGTAAAAGAGATGAAACAACTTTCCTAAGTGCAAAACCTGAAGAGGGCTACCAACTTCTATTCTTTATCCTAATGGTACCTGGAAGAGGTATAAGGTATAATAACTTGTTCTTTATTTTGCAGAGGATCTGTCACTTTTTCCAAATCACCTACTGCCTAAGAAGATCACTGATGTAGCAAGTACCTGAACTTTAGTGGGTTTTAATCTTCCATCCCATGTAGCACCTTTGCTTATCAGGCACCCAGAATACTGCTAAATTAGTACTGTGCATTGGGTACAATTATCATGAGGTCACTGATTCAGTGAGCCAGTGTGATGCTCTGTGGAATATCTAGCTGATAAAAGCCCTTCTGAGTCATTGTTAAAAGGAAGAATTCTACCCATTCACTTAAATGAAATCTTTTGATCTTTCGTATTGATAGTTGTTGAAAATAATGCATTTGTTTTAGAAAAAGGTACTATCAGTGGTACAGCTAACACAACAGGAACTATAACTTAGTTGTAGTCATCTGCCACAATGAACTGGCTTTTCCCAAGGGCCAGGTGAGTCCAATAAAAGAAATGTGATAGAAATTACCCCTCTGTATATTTTAAATCTTTGAGTGAATCACTAGTTTCTTACATTCCACGTGGCGTGGCTGTGGTATTGTTTCTGATTTGTTATCTTTGGGCACAAGTTCAGGGGCTTATACTTGGATTTTTCTAATATGATAGCCTTTATTCCATAGGTCAAAGAATCAAAGTAATCATTGCTGGCTGCTAAATACATTATCCTGTGACTGTGTTCAGGATCACAGAAATGCCACTGAGGGGCCAGGGACACAGTGTGAGAATGACTTGGGTCAACACCACATTATCATCTGGCCTCCATCTACCCCTGCTCTTATAAGTGTTCTGTGGTGATGTTTGGAAATTCCTGGTACCAAATATTAGTGTAGACACAGGATTTAAAGTCCAAGGCACATGTAGGTACCCGCTGTTTCCTAGTGTGCTGTTATTTGTGTAAATGTTCATAGTTCTCTTTGGGGAAGAATGAGAGAATCAGTATTGTATTTCCTTGCTGTGGATTGCAGGATCCTCCTTCAGGGGGACTTGGTCTTCCCTCTAAACAATGGACTCTATGTCTGAGGACTGACTCAAGTCTGTACATTATGGAGGAGGCAGTGATTTGTTCATTAGTACAGATGACACCAGCCTTCTGTTCATCTGCTCTTCATCTTCTTGAAGAACACTTTTAAATTAAAACATCTTTTATTGTATATTATCAGGCAATGCCCTTGTTGTCTGCTCATCCATCTTGTCCTAGAAATAATGGCTTATTAGAGATCACCATAGGGACTTGCAGCTTTGATGTCTATTGTGGTAACTGTTCTCCTTGCCTGGTGATTAAGAGCTGCCATCTTCTACCTTTCCTACTAAAACAAGGCCATCAGTTCTTTAACAGCATCCTACCTTCACTCCCAACCTACTGAGAATGATCACCAATAAGCTTCTTAAGGATGCCTCCTCACTGGAGGA
Source organism: Cephalophus harveyi (assembly GCA_006410635.1). Taxonomy (NCBI): domain Eukaryota; kingdom Metazoa; phylum Chordata; class Mammalia; order Artiodactyla; family Bovidae; genus Cephalophus; species Cephalophus harveyi. Next base: position 104,360 of record SJYT01040212.1, read on the forward strand.
CACTTTATATGTGCACTCCCTGACTCATAGTGGAGGGGTGTCCTCCAGAACTTCCCAGGGTAGATAGCCTCCTGGTGGAGTCTTAGATGTTGCATAACTACCTTGGCCCCCTGTTTTGAGCCTGCTGATAACTTTCTCAAGTTCCATCAAAGGAATTCTGGTATTTCTACCTCAGTTAATGGGATTTGCTGTTTTTTTTCAAAGTTCCTGGGAACAAAGCAAGCAAAATACATCAGGACTGGCTGTTGCTTGGGTATGAAGGTCAAGAGCATACCCCAAGCAGCAAACTCTCCCCATGCACCCTTCTGGTCTACCACACTTCAGTGACCACTTCCAGGTACACCTTTCAGTTCCTCTCATGCCTCTAAGTAAGGCTCTGTATTTCTTTGAGTAAATAATTCCTTTCCTCCCTTAGCAGAGGCATACTTTGCCAATAAGCTCATGCTGGTCCGATAGTCAGGAAGGGAGCTCATCTTGACAGGCAAGTATAATTTTGCTAAGCACTGGTTTCAGTTGAGGCTTCTGCAGTCTGCAATTGACAGGCAAGTATAATTTTGCTAAGCATTGGTTTCAGTTGAGGTTTCTGCCGTCTGCAGCCAGAGGAGGTTGCTGTTCTCCAGTTAGAAGAATGGGAACACTTTTTCAGGCTCAGGGCTTTAAGGGCATTGTGGGGTTCAGTGATTCTGGGTGCATCCAGGTATCTCTGTCTGAAGTCCCAGGATCCTATTCCTTCTCCATTAGAATCTGCCTTCAGTGTGAATAACTTGCCAAGCTGCACTCCAGCCTCTTTGCTGCAGTCTTGGTCGTGGTCCTCAGCGTGTTGTCCCTGCAGCTACAGACAATGATGTTCTCCTCAAAGGCCATCATGGAGAACTTGTGGCTTTCACACTATGTTCTTAACTAGTAATTGGCTGATCTAAATGTGTAATTTTCTTTCTACGGCCCATTAATGGGACTTCATAATAACTAGGAACCCTACAGTTCTTGTAATTACCCTCCCTACCATATGTCCCAAATGCTAGAGATATTGTACAGTCCAGGGAACCACTTCGCCTCATATCTCATTCTAATTTGCCACATCCAGAAGTTTTAGCAGTAGCCTCTGTTTTGTCACTTTATCTGTCACTAACAGTGGGGTTCCTATTGCCATCTAGCCAGTGGGTCAGCCAATTCCAGAATCTTATCTTGAGTTTCAGTCAGATCATTTTTGATACCAGCTGTCTCAGGTTGGCATTTCCAGGAGCAAATCCTGAGATAAGGATTTTTGTGAAAGTGACTTATGAAGAAGTGTCTCAGGGAAGATTGGCAGAAAAGTAGGAAGGTGAGACCAGGAAAGGAAAGATAGTCAAAGGTGAGGTGCCAGACAATGGTGAGGTTCCAAAGAACCACTGGGAGAAGGTTAGACTCCTTCCTGCAGGGAAGGTCCAGCGATGCCTCAGGGCAGTCATGACTAAGAGGCAGCAGAACAAAAGTGTTTGTGCCTCTGCAACTCTGGACCAAGGTGAAGGTGGTTGTCACTACTAGAAAATCAATTTCCAGGCAGGTGAGCACAAGAAAAGGGTTCTGGTCTTCTGAAGTCCATCCTTCTGTAAAGAGATATGGTTCCTGGCTGTTGGGAGTGAAACTGCATGGCTGGACATTCTAATATGCACAAAAATGTAAAGAATACTAAGAGGATTTGGGGGAATCACTGAGGCTATCTTTCAGACAATAGACAAACAGATAATTAATTGTCAGAGGGAATGATATCTATCGATAATATTGTTCAGCATAAATAATACTCCTTTCCACTACCTTTGGACATTATTATCCAGAGTAGATTTTTAGCCTCCAAATTTCCAGATAGTCTCTCACTGTTGAACTCTGTTACTTAACTCACTCCTTCTCTTTACCTCCTTTTCATTTTTTGTTCTTTACTGTACCCATTAAAAAATCTATGCAATGATGAATTATTGACCATTTGTGCATATTTTTGGTGTTTAATCTTTTTTCTGAACATAACTTTTAATAATTTTATTATTTAAACTATTTTTAAATGGTTGTCTTTGTTCAAAAGAAACTTGACTAATATGAAGCAATCATTCGATAGAAATGTATTGAGTACTTGATATATGTATGATAATGTCCAGTACTTTGGCCACCTCATGCGAAGAGTTGACTCACTGGAAAAGACTCCGATGCTGGGAGGGATTGGGGGCAGGGGGAGAAGGGGACGACAGAGGATGAGATGGCTGGATGGCATCACTGACTCGATGGACGTGAATCTGAGTGAACTCCGGGAGTTGGTGATGGACAGGGAGGCCTGGCGTGCTGCGATTCATGGGGTCGCAGCGGTCACAGAGTTGGACACGACTGAGCGACTGAACTGAACTGAACTGAATGTTCTAGCCACTGACGTGACTAAAATAAACAAAATTGGCAAAAATACTTGTACTCTAGTATGGATTCAAAGATAATGAACTAATATATACTATGGTCGATGGAGAGAAGATAGATCTGAATGGAGGTGGGGGGGATTTTGTGCATATGTGTGTGTGTACGCTTATGTGTGTGTGTCTTTGGAGTATGATCAGATTGAATTCCTGGATTTGGGTGAGAAGGGGTCTAAAAGAAATGTACCAGACAAAGGCTATAATGAGCACAGATGCCTTGAGACAGGAGCATGTTGGATGGGGTCAGGGAACACACAGGAATCTGGTTTTAGAGCTGGAACTGGCTTCAGTGAAACAGACCAGGAGGAAAGTTGGGCTGCTGAATATACAGGATTTTAGGGGCCATTTTAAGGACTCGTTTTTTTACTCTAAGATGGGAGGTCACAGGAAAAATTTGAAAGAGAGTGTCATGATCTGACTCATATTTTAAAAGAGTCACTTTTAATGCTTTGTGATAAGATGCTCTAGGGACAGAAGCTGGTTAGAAGGTTGTTGCAGTTATAACAATAAGATGAGGAGGATAGCATTGGATGAGTGAAAACAGGTCAAATTGTGGGGAAAATGGTAATAGGATTTGCTGATAAACTGTATGAATTAGATACAGAGTTTATAACTTGACTGGTAGGAACATTTCATACTTTTAAATATTCATCTCCAATTCCTATTTCTTCTAATGTTGTACCATAATTTCTAACTTTAGGGAAGACGAATTCACTTACAGAGAGAAATGCTAAAACTAAAAGCATATCTGTGTGTTGCTAATAACTTAGAGTAGCAATTAAGCAAGGAAGCATAGTTTTAAGTTGTAGAGGGAGCTGCACAGAAAGCAAGACTTATCCCTTGCTTTTATGAACTATTGGATTCTTGATAATAATGAAGATATGAGGTTAAGATAGATAGTGCATGTCATAATACATCTGGAGAGATTTTCATATATGAAACACCTGTGCAAAATACACATGCACACACATAAATTCTGTACGTGACTTCTTCAGACTCTAAGTATGCTAAGGAGAAATAAGGTAAAATCAATCTGGGTGAAAATCTGTCACTGAAGTTTTACCAAGGAGGTACTTTATAACTGCTTTGAGAGAAGGGCAACCCATACAATAGGGAGCCAGGCCAACGAAATTAGTCAGAAGTGGAAATGGGCAAGGTGTGTAGCGGGACAAAGGTTGGCCTGATGAGAGTGGATGAAAAATATTAAAATAAGTATGAATGACTTTTCCTGAGATAAACAATTGTGTAAGAAGGATTAGTTTTAGTTTCTTTTCCTTGTATGACCGAAAGACTCAAGGATGCTTAATCTGATTTGGTTTGCAGAAACTTTGAAAATCTAATAAGTGGTAGGAAATGAACATTAACACAAAATTTTACATTTGATCTAAGGAGTTTGTAGATATTCTGAAGCAGGAAGATTCATGGAAACCAGCTGTCAAATGCTCAGAGTGTTTTGCTATTAAGCAGCAACTAGGCTTTAATATCTCTTTCCTCCTGAAATATTTCAACTAACTTTGCCAGAAACCTTATCAAAATTAGAACATCATAGATCCAACTGAAAGTTACAAAACAGATTGACTGTGTAGCTGGAGAATAATGAGTAGATCTCTAAATTCCTCCATTTTTTGAGCATAAAGAAGGGAAAAGATGCTTTGATATCTTTAAACACTTGATTATGTCCCCTATATAGAAGGGTTGCTGAATGTATTGTTATTTATGCATAGATGAAGTTTTTCAGTAAAATATATTTAATTTTAGAATGGAGATGAGTAAGGACATTTAAGGAAAGCTTAGGAAAGATCCATCAACCAGCAATTTTAAAGAATAAGCTAAAAAATGAAATCCAGCTTTTCTGCACCATAGACTTCTGCAAGTAATCACTGGAGGCATCAGGCTACGGACCACTAGGGCAGCGAGTCATGGTTGCTTTTTTGCTAGTAAATTACATATTACCTATGAGCTGTTTATTTATTTACCTATTCCAGGCTCTTTAAAATGCACCCTTGGTAGAGCTCTCTGGGCACAGGTACAAAATAATAATGGCTTGGTAAGCTGTGTTCTCTGGAAACTCTGCAAGCAAGTAGATTCAGGTGGAATTGACATAGATGAACTGGTGGTTGTCAGTGAGGTGTGGGCTGACCTCCAAGGATGTAAGTGTCAGCTCAGCGAAGCACTCTGTGAACAGAGTGAGACGAACAGCAATTATCTCTTTCGGAATAGCCATCTTGGGAACAGTCATTTTCTCTCTCCGATTTCTGGGTTGAAAACTGTACTGCATGCTTTAGGGAGACGCCTTGAGTTTTATGTAGTACCTCATTCTTTTGCATGGCACCCTGCCTTGGATATCCATACGGCAACCAGGTGAAATTGGTCTGAGCCAAGACAAAGAAGCAGACTGCACTGATTTAATTAAGACCAGAAAAATAAGTGAAAAAGGTACAAAGGCAGTGCCCACATTATTTACTCTGACATATAAAATGGCTAAAATATATGGTTTTGGGGATCACACAGGTCTGGGTTCTGGTCTTGGCTTTGCCATGTACTAGGTACTTACTCGGAGAAGGCAATGGCACCCCACTCCAGTACTCTTGCCTGGAAAATCCCATGGACGGAGGAGCCTGGTGGGCTACAGTCCAAGGGGTCGCTAAGAGCAGACACGACTGAGCGACTTCACTTTCACTTTTCACTTTCATGCATTGGAGAAGGAAATGGCAACCCACTCCAGTGTTCTTGCCTGGAGAATCCCAGGGACGGGGGAGTCTGGTGGGCTGCCGTTTATGGGGTCGCACAGAGTCGGACACTACTGAAGCGACTTAGCAGCAGCAGGTACTTACTGGCATTAACTTCTTGAGTGTTGGTATTTTCATCTCAAAAATGGAGATAATAGCATTTTATTCTTAAGGTTATTTTGAGGATAAAACAAGTAATTTATATGTAAAGCAGATTACCTGCTGCTGCTAAGTCGCTTTAGTCGTGTCCGACTCTGTGCGACCCCATAGATGGCAGCCCACCAGGCTCCACCGTCCCTGGGATTCTCCAGGCAAAAACACTGGAGTGGGTTGCCATTTCCTTCTCCAATGCGTGAAAGTGAAAAGTGAAAGTGAAGTTGCTCAGTCGTGTCCAACTCTTTGCGACCCCCATGGACTGCAGCCCACCAGGCTCCTCTGTCCATGGGATTTTCCAGGCAAGAGCACTGGAGTGGGGTGCCATTGCCTTCTCCAAGTCTAGTATATAGCAAGCTCTCTTTTCTGGTCAGTGTGACCTTGGGCTCACCTCACTACTGTGAACACCTGGATGTGGTCCCCTAGGGTTTCCCCCTTTCTAGAAACTACTAAGGATGTGTGGGACTCTTTACTCTTCTTGACTGCTCTTGCAGTGGTGGTAATGTCCCTGCTGCTCGGAGTCCAAGAGAGAGAAGAAAAACCCTGTGCTCATTATCAGGGCTCCATGCAAAGAGGTGTGTTTCTAGCTTGGTCTCACAGTTTGCAGCTTAGATCAACTTTCCCCATGAACATGGCACTATGAACATTTTTGTTCAAAAATTTAGAAGACCACAGTTTTGCTGCCTATACTGGTTAAGAAACAGATTCAGTTGAAAACTGATCATGGGCATTTCCCAATGTGATGAAACGTTCCTTCAATATGATTTAAATGAAATTTAAAATGAGTTATCTTGTATATTTTCTGAAAATAAAGACATCTTTATTTTAAAGTAATATATGATAAACAATCTGTCATCACACTCCTCTAAAGTAATTGCTGTTAAAAATTTTACTTTGTATCTTAAGATGCATCTGCAAGTATAAGCTATATACTTTATAATATTGCATACTTTATAATACTGTATACTGTATAATGTATATATTTTATATAAATGTAGTTACACTACACAGTCTAATACCTAACCTGTTTTTTCACCTCAACAAAATATTGTGGATGTTTTTCCATGTCAATATAAAAGTCTATCTTGAAAAAAAATGTTAAGTAGTATTCTATTATATGGATGTATCCTTATTTATTCACTCACTCTCTTATCATTGGACATTTTGATTATTTTCTCCATTTGCTATAGAGCATTCAATGAACATCTCTGTATAGCATATTTTTATACTCATACATTTATTTCTTAAATAATAAGAAAGGGAATTTTAGTATCAAATGGTATGTACATTTTTAATATTGGTAGAAATAGCCCTCCAGAAATGTTGAATATTTTATATTTCTTTTCAAAATGCATGAGATGTTCCATTTTCCCACACTTTTGCCAACACTAGGCTAATTTTTTTTTAAAGTTTTAATTCTTTGTTAAATTTGATGTGTCCTTGTAAGCTGTGCTACATCTGTATCGGAAGTCAACAGTGTGAACATGAGAGCCAAACATTTCGCAAAATAATGTGGTCTCTTAGTCCTTCTGTACAGACTTTCCTCTTCATACAGCAGCCTACAGGCTATTTCCATGAGAAAATATTTTCTGTTTTCCAGACCACTGGAAAAAATATCAGGCTTGCAAACTTTTTTGATACAATGACTGAATTTCTCAATAAATATTTATTCCACATATGACTGAGTGACTGAACTGAACTGATCCTTGATTTCATATCAGTTCATTAATCTGGCTTCCATTAAAGGTATTGTGATCTATTTTTAACATTTTAGGAGATGTAAGAAGCTATCTCAGTAGGTTAACTTTCAAAGACTTTACTAAAAGACTTCAGGAAAACTTGAGGGCTCAGTTATTCCTTCTAGACAGGCTACATACATTTTGTCTGAGGCTGTATTTATCTCGAGACCTCATTATCTGGGAAAGTGCCATGGCTCTGTGGCTTGAACTCCTGAGGGAGATATTTTCACCCACCATAATATCAGCCTCTCAGTTTTGAAAGTGAAATATGAATCACAAATTTATACTCTTGTCTCCAATTTGTGAAAAGAGTGCATAGAGAAAATGAAAGCAGTAAGTGGATGAAAAAGCTCTTGTGCTTGTCTCCAGCACGTAAAGACTTTGGGCCAAGCGTTCACCACATGCTCATGTTCAGGAAAACTCTGTTCATTAGAAAGAGTATTTGAATAATTCTGGCCATCAGATGAGTAAAGGGAGGATATAAAAATGCTCCACAAGTCTCTGCAGAAGATATCATTTGACAACAGGCAAGTTGTGAAAGAGGAGAGTGAAAAAGTTGGCTTAAAGATCAACATTCAGAAAACTTAAGATCATGGCATCTGGTCCCATCACTTCATGGGAAATAGATGGGGAAACAGTGGAAACAGTGTCAGACTTTATTTTTTGGGGCTCCAAAATCACTGCAGATGGTGATTGCAGCCATGATATTAAAAGATGCTTACTCCTTGGAAGGGAAGTTATGACCAACCTAGATAGCATATTCAAAAGCAGAGACATTACTTTGCTGACTAGGGTCTGTCTAGTCAAGGCTATGGTTTTTCCAATGGCCATGTATGGATGCGAGAGTTGGACTGTGAAGAAAGCAGAGCGCTGAAGGATTGATGCTTTTGAACTGTGGTGTTGGAGAAGACTCTTGAGAGTCCCTTGGACTGCAAGGAGATCCAACCAGTCCATTCTGAAGGAGATCAGTCCTGGGTGTTCTTTGGAAGGAATGATGCTAAAGCTGAAACTCCAGTACTTTGGCCACCTCACGCGAAGAGTTGGCTCATTGGAAAAGACTCTGATGCTGGGAGGGATTGGGGGCAGGAGGAGAAGGGGATGACCGAGGATGAGATGCTGGATGGCATCACTGACTTAATGGACGTGAGTCTGAGTGAACTCCGGGAGTCGGTGATGGACAGGGAGGCCTGGCGTGCTGTGATTCATGGGGTCTCAAGGAGTTGGACACGACTGAGCGACCGAACTGAACTGAAGTTTCAGCCTTCAGTTAAAGGGCTACTCTAATCCTTACAGAATATGAAACAGCTGTGACCCTTGGCAGGTCCCTGAGCATGTATTGTTTAAAAGTGCTTCTCTTCCTCATCCCCTCTCCCCCTTCACTTCCTTTTTTCCCTCTGGAGTAAATTCATGCATATCAGTTATGGCATGATACTGAAATGTTGTTTTTATCTTTTCACATTTTGAAAGAGTTATAATAAAAAGTTTTCTTTTCCTGACGGATGTTTAGAAAGTCTTTCATATAATGGTAAAGAAATTTAGAAGAGTAAAGGAGAAAAAAGGAATCTTTTCTGACATCATGCAGTTATTTTAGTGCAATTATGTTCATGCTGCTGAACAGTACTTACCATATTGTGCCTTCCACCAAGTTATTTTCTTTGCACAGAACCACTGTCTTATTCCTCTTTGTTTCCCAAGAACATCTTGCACAGAATGAGGCATAAATAATTTTAAGAAATATGTTTAATAGCATCTAAAAGAATAAATCACCTCAGTACAGTTCAGTTCATTTCAGTCACTCAGGCATATTGAACTCTTTGCCACCCCATGGACTGCAGCACACCAGGCTTCCCTGTTCATCACCATCTCCTGAGCTTGCTCAAACTCATGTCCATTGAGTTGGTGATGCCATCCAACCATCTCATTCTCTGTTGTCCCCTTCTCCTCCTGCTTTCAATCCTTCCTAGCATCAGGGTCTTTTCAAATGAGTCAGTTCTTCACATCAGATAGCCAAAGTATTGGAGCTTCAGCTTCAGCATCTATCCTTCCAATGAAAATTCAGGACTGATTTCCTTTAGGATTGACTGGTTTGATCTCATTGCTGTCCAAAGGACACTCACGAGTCTTCTCCAGGATCAAAACTTTAAAGCATCAATTCTTCAGTGATCTACCTTCTTTATGGTCCAACTCTCACATTCATACATGACTACTGGAAAAATCATAGCTTTGACTAGATAGACCTTTGTCAGTAAAGTAATGTGTCTGCTTTTTAATATGCTGTCTATGTTGGTCATAGCTTTTCTTCTAAGGAGCAAGCGTCTTTTAATTTCATAGCTGGAGTAACCATCTGTAGTGACTTTGGGGCCCCGAAAAATAGCCTGTTTCCATTGTTTCCTGATCTATGAAGTGATAGGACTGGATGCCAAGATCTTCATGGTTTGAATGTTGAGTTTTAAGCTAGCTTTTTCACTCTCATCTTTCATTTTCATCAAGAGACTCGTTAGTTCCTCTTTGATTTCTGCCATAAGGGTGGTATCATCTGCATATCTGAGGTTATTGATAATTCTCCTGGCAATCTTGATTCCAGCTTGTGCTTCATCCAGCCCAGCATTTTGCATGATGTACTCTGCATAAAAGTTTAATAAGCAAGGTGACAATGTATAGCCCTTATGCACTTCTTTCCCAATTTGAAACAAGTTTGTTGTTCCATGTCTGGTTCTAATAGTTGCTTCTTGACCTGCATAGATTTCTTGGGAGGCAGGTAAGATTGTCTGATATTCCCACCTCTTTAAAAATTTTCCACAGTTTGTTGTGACCCAAACAGTCAAAGGCTTTAGCATAATCAATGAAGCAGAAGTAGATGTTTTTTGGAGTTCTTGTGCTTTTTCTATTATCCAATGGATGTTGGCAATTTGATCTCTGGTTCCTCTGCCTTTTCGAAGTCCAGAATGAACATCTGGAAGTTCTCAGTTCACATACTGTTCACGTACCATTGATGCCTAGTTTGGAGAATTTTGCGCATTACTTTACAAGCGTGTGAAAAATAAATGTAACCAAGGAATTAAAAAACAAAACAAAACAAAACAAAACTATACACTGAAAATGATGAGACATAGATGAAAGAAATTGAAGATAACACAAATAAATGGAAAGAAATACCATGCTCAGGGCTTGGAAGAGTTACTATTGTTAAATGTTTATACCACCTAAGGAAATCTACAGATTCAATACAATCCCTATCAAAATACCAATGGCATTTTTCACAGAACTAGAACAAATAATTAAAATTTGTATGGAACCACAAAAGACATCAAGTAACCAAAACAGTTTTGAGAAAGAACAACAAAGCTGGAGGTGTTGTTACTGAGTTCAAGCTGATTCTGCCTGCCACATGAAAGGCCAGTAAGTCAGGAGACAAGGTGTTGGGGTGAGGAATAGTGACTTAAACAGGAAAACCAGCAGACCAAGGAGATGGCAGACTAATGTCCAAAAGAACCATCTTTATTGAGGATAGAATTCTGGCTTCTTTTATGTTAAGGAAAAAGGTGAAGCCAGAAGATTTATTATTAAGTGGTAAAAGCAAATTTTAGACTTCTTAGAGCCACTTGGCCTTCAAAGAGAGCATAACATTTCTTTGTTCTTCTGCTTTTTCATGTAAGCTGGATCACAAGGTTCCTGCAAAGCATGAAAGTTGTTAGCTTTACTTTTATTTTACCAGACTCATATCTGCTTATTTACAAGGCTACTAGGCTGAAAGTAACCTTATTGACAACAAGTAATAGCTATAACTACCCAAGACTATGGGATGGGAACTTTCATAAGGAAACTTAATGAGCTATTTGGACATCAGCAACATTTCTCTAATGTTTAACTCTTGATGGGCAGGACTAAAGTAATGGAATATGGCCAAGGAATGAGGTAAGCAGTTTCAGTGTGGTGCGAGTTCTGTTTTTCCTCTTTACAGTATCAGGCTTCTTGATCTCAAACTATACCACAGAACAACAGAAATCAAAACAGTATGGTGCCAGAATAAAAGCAGACACATATATCAATGGAATGGAATATAGTCCAGAAATGAACCTACATTTCTATGGGCAATTAATCTACAGCAAAAGAGTCAAGAATATACAATGGACAAAAAAATCTTCCTCTTCAATAAATGGTGTTGGCAAAACTGGAAATCTCCATGCAAAAGAATCAGAATGGACTCTTCCCTGGTAGTCTAGTGGCTAAGACTCTGCACTCCCAATGCAGGGGCCTGGGTTCCATCTCTAATCATGGAACTAGATCCTACATGTCACACCTAAGAGTTCAGTTGCCACAACTAATGATCCTGAAAGCCACAGTGAAGATCAAATATCCTATGTGCTTCAACTAAGACCCCGTGTAGCCAAATAAATAAAAGAGATCAACCTGGACTACTTTCTTACACCTTATACAAAAATAAACTCAAAATGGATTAAAGACATAAATGTAAGATTTGCAACCATAAAACTTCTAGAAGAAAACATAGGCAATACACTCTTGGACATTGATGTTAAGAATTATTTTTTCAGATCTGTCGTCTGAGGCAAGGGAAACAAATGCAAAAGTAAACAAATGAGACTATACCAGATGAAAAACTTTAGTACAGCAAAGGAAACCATCAACAAATGAAAAGCGACATAGTGAATGGGAGAAGATACTTGCAAATAATACGTATAATAAGAGATTGATATCCAAAATATAAAAAGAACTCACACAATATAAAAAAGAAATCCAAAACAATCCATTTAAAAGTGGGGAGAGGACCTGAATAGACATTTTTTTCAAAGAAGACATACAAACAGCTAATAGACACATGAAAAAATGATCAACATTGCCATTCATCAGGGACGTGTAAAGTAAAACCATGATGAGACATTACTTCACACGTCAGGATAGCTGTTTTCAAAATGACAGCACAAACAAGTGTTGGCAAGGATGTGGAGAAAAGGGAGCCCTCATGTACTGTTAGTGGGAATGTAAATTGATACTTCCACTATGAAAAACAGTATGAAGTTTCCTCAAAAAGTTAAAAATAGAATTACCATATAATCTAGCTACTTCACTTTTTTGGGTATTTACCCAAAGAAAACAAAAACACTAACTAAAAAAGATATGTAAACACTAACTAAAAAAGAGCCCTATGTTCATTGTAGTATTATTTATGATAGCTCAAGATGTAGAAACAATGTGTGTTCATTGGTAGATTAATAGATAAATTAGGCATGGTACATATATACAATGGAATAGTGCATGCATGTGTGTGTGCTAAGTTGCTTCAGTTGTGTCCAACTCTGTGCGACCCTATGGACTTAGCTCACCAGACTCCTCTGTCCATGGGATTCTCCAGGCAAGAATACTGGAGTGGGTTGCCATGCCCTCCTCCAGGGGATCTTCCTGACCTGGGTATCAAGCCTGCATCTCATGTCTCCTGTATTGGCAGGTGGGATCTTTGCCACTAGTGGCACTTGGGAAACCCACAATGGAATATTACTCAGCCATAAAAAAGAATGAAATCTTGCCATTTGCAACAACAAATGGAGTGATCCAGAGGTATTATGATAAGTGAAATGTCAGAGTTCAGTTCAGTTCAGTCGCTTAGTCCTGTCCGACTCTTTGCGACCCCATGAATCGCAGCACGCCAGGCCTCCCTGTCCATCACCATCTCCCGGAGTTCACTCAGACTCACGTCCATCGAGTCCGTGATGCCATCCAGCCATCTCATCCTCTGTCGTCCCCTTCTCCTCCTGCCCCCAGTCCTTCCCAGCATCAGAGCACAAGACAAATAATCAATGATCTCACTTATATGTGGAATCTAAAAAACAAACAAACAAATGAACAAACAAAAGAAAAAGAAGGTAGACTCACAGCTACAGAGAACAAACTGGTTGTTGCCTGCTGGCTGAGTTGGGGTAAAATAGGTGAAGTAGTTTAAGATACACAAGCTTCTATTATAAAATAAATCACAGGAATGTAATACACAGCATAAAGGATATGGCTAATAGTATTGTAATAAATTTATATAGGGTCAGATGGTTACTAGACTTACCATGGTGATCATTTCATAATGTATTTAAATGTTAAATCACTATGTTGTATTCCTGAAGCTAATATAACCTTGTACATTAACTATACTTCAATTAAAAATATTATGTTCAATAGTTGAGTAATTTATGGTTTACAAATATAGAAGCTACTAGCAGCCTTTCTTTTTGACAAAAAAGGGGAGATTTGTAATGAGAAGGGCCCATATAGATAAAAAGAAAGTTGATAGATGAAAGGAAAATATACAGGAAAATTTTAAAAAATATTTGAGTTGGAGAATGAATTAAAAAATGTTGGAAAAAATAGTTTTAAAAAATAGTTTAGTAGGAGAATGAATTGAAAGAATTGAGAAAAAATGGAAGATGATGGTTCTTAGAAAGGAGCTTTGGTGAGCATAAGAATCATTTCAATGATAATGTACTCCCCAGAAGACTAGTTTCTTCTGTAATGTGAGAGTAGTGATGATTGATCTCTACTTGAGATACATTCCAATATTCATAGGTCTCTTGGTGTGGAAATCATCATCTTGTTGAAAATAATGAGCAATATGCCGTAAGGATATTCGTATAAAGGTGTTCACTAATTCAACACTTTTTTCCTTCAAAATAAACCTTCACTAATCAATTAAACAAATAAATCTACCAAGTGTAACCCAAGAACAACCATAGAATCTGGCAAATAAGCTCTAAGTAGTTTATACATGAGCTGTTTTCTGACCTACATCACCCAAACTCTCTGCTCCTCTTAGGAAGTGACAACTAATTCAATTCTGCCTGGCAGAGCACTGTAAGCTGTGGGGCTTTTGAACAGCTGTGGAAAATGGCTAAGACTGTGATTCTTAAAATCTGTTTGGAAGATTAAACAGGGATTTCATGTAGTATTTCAAGTATTTGTAAGCAATTTCTATTTGGATACTTTTCAACCTTTTTTCCTACCTTATGATAATTCAGCTATAGAAGATCTCTACAGGAAAAAATTAAGTTTCTGGGACAGAATCTCAATTCTGAGCTAAAAATGTCTTTCAGAACTGCTTCTTAACTCATAGACTACAACCCATACCTGCATCTTTTCCCTTTCCACCTCATTTAACGCAGAGAGATCTTGCCTGAAGAAATATTTAATCACTTCTCTCCTTTGGAATCCTAAGTGCTAGGAATATTTGCAGAGAGGATGTGCAGAGTGGGAGTAATGGTTACTAATGTCTTCCATGAGAAGGGTAAATTTGAGACTTCTTACTTAAAATTATACAGTCATGGTTTTTCTTTCTTATTCATATTGACTCTGAAGATAGCTAAGGCAGGCTAAAGGTAGGCAGGCAATTTCCCCACCTTGTTTCAGAATGAATTTTTATCCAAAATTCCACAGCTTTCCTGAAAATGATTGAGCAGATTAGGTATGCAGAGATTTTAATGTTTCTCCTCTTCCTCCTTCTTCTTTGATATCTATGGTCATGGCAATGTAGGTCAAATGTAACTATCATAATTTACTTATTCCTGGCTTAGAGAAAAATTTTTTGAATGTTTTTTGAATTACAGAGGTTCTATCTCATAGTGATACAGAGTTTTCTCCTAGATGCCAGACCTCTTTTCCAATCCACTCTCAAATATACATACTGATTTATTTTAATCATTTTAAGAGAAAAATTGAAGCTAGGAATGTTGCAAATTGCCAGAGGTCACAGACCTCATGAGCACCTTTATTAAGATTTACACTCAGGTTTTATTGCATTTAAATTTCTTAGTTTAGTACTTTGATCGTAGTTTTGACCATAACATCTTAATGTCTATAAAAGACCAAATTGTTAATCATGGCAATCAAAATTCAGTAAAATTTGTCTGGAATATATCACTTTAACTTTCTCAGCATGCATGCTAAGTTGCTTCCGTCGTGTCCAACTCTTTGCAACCCTATGGACTGTAACCCACCAGGCTCCTCTGTCCAAGGGGTTCTCCAGGCAAGAATACTGGAGTAGATTGTCATGTGCTCCTCCAGGGGATCTTCCCGACCCAAGGATTGAACCTGAGTCTTCTGCATTTCCTGCTTTGCAGGCAGATTCTTTACTGCTGGGCCACCAGGGAAGCCTCAACTCTGCCAGAGAAACCCTGAATTCCAGCCTTACAAGTTCAAGTCAGAGCAAAAAGCAGTGCAGCAAAAAAGACCACTGGATACAGGCAAATGCCCTAGCATTTGGTTGAAAGGAAGTCAGTAAACACATATATGTGGGGAATGTGAGTATTTCCAGGCACTGGTTTTTCTACTGATAGACACTCTATAGAGTGATTTTTCAATTATTATTTTTCATACATAGTCAAGTAGGTTTGTTCATTTTCTATATTTATCTCCTTGGTCACATTACTGTACACATCATCTTTTGCACATACTGTAAACATTCTTGACTGTTGCTTTCATAAAGGCACTTTCCTCATATTTAAATTCTCTGTTTTCCATTGATTTCCTGAAAAATTTCCAAAACTCACAGCTCCTCTTATACTCTATATTCTATATAATGTCCACGCTACTCTCCTCAGTTCAAAAGGAATCTCTGTTCCACTTACTTGGTATATACATTATGCTGTTTTCCATATCCACATCTTTTTAATTTAGAAATGACTTTAAGCATTCAGAAAAATAATAATACTATGAACTCATATATTCTTCACTTAGAATCACCAAATGTGAATACTTTACTGTATTTGCTTCCTTCCCTCCATATAAATGGGCTTCCCTCGTGTCTCAGTTGGTAAAGAATGCACCTACAATGCAGGAGACCCAGGTTCAGTCCCTAGATTGGGAAGATCTCCTGGAGAAGGAAATGCAACCCACTCCAATATTCTTGCTTGGAAAATCCCATGGACAGAGGAGCCTGGTGGGCTACAGTCCATGGACTGGCAGAGCTGCACACTACTGAGTGACTGAACCACCACCCCGAGTACATACACATGCATTATTATAATTATAGTTGAACACCAAGGGATTGAATTGTGTGGGTCCACTTATATACACATTTTTTCCAATAAATATATAATGCACAATCCATAGTTGGTTGAATTTGTGCATATGGAATCACAGATACATAGGGACAATCGTAAAGTTATACACAGCTTTTCTACTGTGCAGGGGTTGGCGCTGGTAAGCCCTGCATTGTTCAAGGGTCAATTGTACTTTCTGAACCATTTGAGATTAAGTTGCAAACAGTAGCTGCTCTACTCCTAGATGTTTAGCAATTATTTTCTAAGAAAAAGCTATACACTTATGTCATCATAATTCAATTAACATACTTGGAAATTTTAAATTTCATATGGAATTGTTCTTTTTGTAACTGTGGTTTTGATTTCTTGCACTTTTTTTTGGATACTTTCTTAGAATTTTTTTCTCTTGGCTTATATCACCTATTTTTTCTTGCATGTTGTCCATTTTTCCCATTAGAAACTTTAGAATATTAATCAAAATTATTTAAAATTCCCTGTCTGTTAATTCCAACATCTCTGTCATATCAGAGTCTTGTTCCAATGCTTAGTTTGTGCCTTAAGATTCTTTCTGAATTTTTAGTATGTCTTGTAATTTTTTGCTGATAACTGAATGAGATGCACTGGGAGGTGGTTGTTGTTGTTATTGTTTTTAACTGGGAGGTTTTGATTACTGATTCAATTTTCTTACCAGTAACAGTTTTGTCTGGATTTTGTGTTTCTTCAGGACTCAGACTTGGTATGTTTTATGATTCTAGGAGCTTATCCATTGCTTTTAAGTTGTTCATATGTTGGTGTATAATTGTTCAAAGTAATTTCTCATGATATTTTGTGTGGTATCAGTTTCTTCTTTTTATTTATAATTTTATTTGTTTGAGTCTTCATTTTTTTTTAGTCTAGTTAAATATTTGTAAATTTTATTTTTTTCCCCCAGAAAATCCACTAGTTTTGCTGATTTATTTCTTTTGTTTTCCATTCTCTAGTTCATTATTCTTCTATAAGCTTTATTATTTCCTTCCTTCTTTCAACTTTGATCTTTTCTTCTTGTTCTAGTTATGTGAGGTATAAAATA